>OZ038500.1:17420297-17430297 GCA_964036315.1 Acanthosepion esculentum | reverse complement strand
AATTTTATTGCTGGTTATAACTTTTCCAAAAAGTATTACTGGTATTAAAACTTATTTTTATACTTTCATAGTGTTTTGACCCCTTTTGGAAGGATTAACTATTTACCCATAGTTGGGCCCTGGCAGGTACTACCACCCCGGGTCAGGGTAGACTTGGGAAGACCGGCAATTAATCAAAGGCCTTGCTGTCGGATGTAGTTTATCGTCTTACCCAGGACGGGTTAACACGCTGTTGAACAACCCAAAATCAGTATTGTGTCAATGGGAGTTACTATTCTTTTTTAAAGAAATCCCATAAACAGGTAATGACCCTCACTTGATTTCTTGATTTCCATGAAAAACAAAAATTAAATTCACTAGACATACGTATGGTAATTTTCTAAGCGTAGCTTAGACAGTACATCAAGGCGAAAGTATGGAAAAACTAGGATTCAGCGAGATATACACGCTAACAACTACACCACTATGTCGGAGTGCCCAAAATGGTAAAAACTAATCCTAGACTTTATGTATATAGATATTTACCTGACCAAAAGCCACTGAGTCAAGTTGTGACACAAGGTCAGTTTTTAACGTGGGGACCCGAGTGTTTTCACTCGGGCCGCTGGTCAAAGCTGGTCTTAGCTGGTAATAGCTTGTCCAAGCTGGTCTAAGCTAGTTATAGCTGGTCTTGGCTTGACATAGCAGGCCCAAACTGATCAGAGCCGGTCCAAGCTTGTCGTCGCCGTGATACCACTAGCACAGGGAAGGAGCCCTGGGACAGGTAAGGATATTTACTTGACGCCCCTCTCCACACACACATTGAGCCAGGTTGTGACACAAGGTCAGTTTTTAACGTGGGGACCCGAGTCTTTTCACTCTGAAACACTGGTTGTGACACAAGGTCAGTTTTAAATGAGGAGACCAAAGCGCATACACTCGGGCCAAGAACAATAATTTCCCGAGGCCCCGCAACCGCTGGCCTCAGTACGAGCACTGATCCTTCTCTCTAGTGCAATCAGAATGTGCAACCTCGGGCATCTTTTCCACAGAGCTGGGCACCTCACAGTGTGATTTTCCTCAGTTGCGACTCCGTCGGAGGACAGAGGCGCAACTGAGGAAAATCGCACTCTGTCCTCCAACGGAGCCGCAACTGTGTTGCACTCTCTCCTCCAACGGAGCCGCAACTGTGTCGCACTGTGTTCTCTGACGGAGTCGCAACTGGTTCGCCCTCTGTCCTCCGACGGAGCCGCAACTGAGTCGCCCTCTGTCTTCCAACGGAGCCGCAGCTGTGTCGCACTCTGTCCTCTGAGGGAGCCGTAACTGGCTCGCACTCTGTCCTCCGACGGAGCCGCAACTGAGTCGCACTCTGTCCTCCGACGGAGCCGCAGATGTGTCGCACTCTGTCCTGCGACGGAGCCGCAACTGAGTCGCACTCTGTCCTTCGACGCAGCTGTGTCGCACTCTGTCCTCCGACGGAGCCGCAACTGAGTCGCCCTCTGTCTTCCGAGGAAGCCGCAGCTGTGTCGCACTCTCTCCTCCAACGGAGCCGCAACTGTGTCGCACTGTGTTCTCTGACGGAGTCGCAACTGGTTCGCCCTCTGTCCTCCGACGGAGCCGCAACTGAGTCGCCCTCTGTCTTCCAACGGAGCCGCAGCTGTGTCGCACTCTGTCCTCTGAGGGAGCCGCAACTGGCTCGCACTCTGTCCTCCGACGGAGCCGCAACTGAGTCGCACTCTGTCCTCCGACGGAGCCGCAGATGTGTCGCACTCTGTCCTGCGACGGAGCCGCAACTGAATCGCACTCTGTCCTTCGACGCAGCTGTGTCGCACTCTGTCCTCCGACGGAGCCGCAACTGAGTCGCCCTCTGTCTTCCGAGGAAGCCGCAGCTGTGTCGCACTCTGTACTCCAACGGAGCCGCAACTGTGTCGCACTGTGTTCTCTGACGGAGTCGCAACTGGCTCGCCCTCTGTCCTCCGACGGAGCCGCAACTGAGTCGCCCTCTGTCTTCCGACGGAGCCGCAGCTGTGTCGCACTCTGTCCTCTGACGGAGCCGCAACTGGCTCGCACTCTGTCCTCCGACGGAGCCGCAGCTGTGTCGCACTCTGTCCTCCGACGGAGCCGCAACTGGCTCGCACTCTGTCCTCCGACGGAGCCGCAACTGGCTCGCACTCTGTCCTCCGACGGAACCGCAACTGTTTTGCACTCTGTCCTCCGACGGAGCCGCAACTGAGTCGCACTCTGTCCTCCGGCGGAGCCGTAGATGTGTCGCACTCTGTCCTCCGACGGAGCCTCAACTGTGTCGCACTCTGTCCTCCGACGGAGCCGCAACTGAGTCGCACTCTGTCTTCCGACGGAGCCGCAAATGTGTCGCACTCTGTCCTCCGACGGAGCCGCAACTGTGTCGCACTCTGTCCTCCGACGGAGCCGCAACTGTATCGCACTCTGTCCTCCGAAGGAGCCGCAACTGTGTCGCACTCTGCCCGAAGACAGAGACAAACCTGAGAGATGATAAATAAAACCTACCAGGTTAGTATTATAGAGATTTTCCAAGCATAGCTTAGATGTGGCACAAGGCCGAAAGTATGGGGCACCCAGTGAGAACTGTCCTCCTGATTACTCTTTTTGTTCTTGCTCATCATTAATGCTTCAGTTCCTAATTCCTACACAGCCTGTAACCCCTTGCGTCTTAGTGGCTTTGTTGCCTTGATGACGTGACACTTATTAAAAAAAATGAAATTATTCGTGTAAATAAACAAAGTAATAAGTAAATAATGTTTAATATTGAAACCATTGTTAGGTCAGCTTCTAAGAAAATTGGTTCAGTGTGTCGTGCAAGACCATTTTTCTCTTCAGAATCTAAGCTACATAAGTCTACCATTCGTTTATTCATAGAATATTTCTGCCACATATGGTCTGGTGCTGTTGCTATTTATCTAGAGATCCTCGATTAAATCCAGTGAAGAATCAGCAATATTATCGGTCCTGATCTCGTGTCTCGGCTTCAGCCATTTCCCCACCGCCGTAAGGTTGCTTCCTTGTGCTGCTTCTCTAAATACTTTCATGGTAATTGTTCGGGTGAGTTCTTCGCTATGGTGCCTAGACTTCATGAATTTAAGCTCAGATTTCATCAATTTACATTTGAGCTGGCTAGATGTAGCCGTAAGTTCTATGCTGTTTTTTTCTTCTCGCACTTATCGATGGTGGAACTCCCTTCCAGCTCCATGCTTTCCAGTCAACTTTAATGAAAAAACAAGTGCGTTTGTTTCAATATTTTTCTGGCTTTAAATAACCTGCAAATTGATAAGCTGTAAAATATCAAAATCAATCAATCGATCGTGCTGATACCGTCTGCTTACAAATCGTATTTCAAAGTTGTTGCCTAGGAGAAGTTAGGATATCAACTTTTTTCATTGATTTGTTGCTCTCACTTTCTCTCACGCGCTCTCTTTTACTCCTAATCTTCCTCCTTTTTCTTTCTTTCTTTCTTTCTATCACAGCCTGATCATATCTATCTATCTATCTATCTATCTATCACGGTATCCTTTCTTTCTTTCTTTCTTTCTTTCTATCTATGTCTTTCTTTCCTTCTTTTCACAATCGCCTCCCTTTTTTTATCTATGTCTCTATCAGTCTTTAAAACACTTTATTCCTCTTATTATTTCTCTCTTTTCTTTTGAAGGCTCTCTTAATTTCTCCGTTTTATATTCTCTTTGTCTTTCTTTTCTATGTTCTATGTTTATCCACCTTTATTCATTCCTTGTTCTACGCTCTATGAGATTTAATACACATTCCACTTTCCTTCCTTCCTTCCTTCCTTCCTTCTTTCTTTCTTTCTTTCTTTTCGTATCTTTCTTTGTATGTCTTTCTTTCATTTTTTTCGCGTTTCTTTGTATGTTTTTCTTTCTTTTTTCTTTCTTTCTATCTCTAATTTATTTCCATGATTTCTTGCTTTCTTTTCGAGTCTTTCTTTGTATGTTTTTCTTTCTTTCTTTCTCTCTTTCTTCCTTTCTTTGTTTTCTTTCTTTTCGTGTCTTTCTTTGCATGTTTTTCTTTCTGTCTCTTTTTCTTTCTTTCATTCCGTGTCTTTCTTTGTATATTTTTCTTTCTTTCTTTATTTTTATGTTTTCTTTCTTTCATTTCGTGTCTTTCTTTACATGTTTTTCTTTCTGTCTCTTTTCCTTCTTTCTTTTTGTGTCTTTCTTTGTACGTTTTTCTTTCTTTTCGTGTTTTCTTTCTTTCTTTTCGTGTCTTTCTTTGCATGTTTTTCTTTCTTTCTCTTTTTCTTTCTTTCATTCCGTGTCTTTCTTTGTATATTTTTCTTTCTTTCTTTATTTTTATGTTTTCCTTCTTTCTTTTTGCGTCTTTCTTTACATGTTTTTCTTTCTTTCTTTTCTTTCTTTCATTTCGTGTCTTTCTTTGCATGTTTTTCTTTCTTTCTCTTTTTCTTTCTCTCTTTTCGTGCTTTTTTATGATTTTCCCGTTCTATTTCTTTTCATGTGTTTCTTTCTTTCCTTCTTTTCATTTTTCTTTCTTTCTTCGTCTCTCTCTCTCTCTCTCTCTCTCTCTCTCTCTCTCTCTCTATCCTTTTCACTCCGCAAACCTAATTTCACACCAGATTTTTGACAATTCAATGGCAAAATGTCAAGGAATTTCTTGACATTTTTCTTATTTAATTTGGGACGTTCTCCCACGGGACAGGCTCGTAAGAATTATATTACCTTCGTTAATACACAAATAGTTTGTTATGATTGAAAAGAGAAAAGAGAAAGGAAAAATACACATTCCATTATAGAAGAAATGAAAAGAAAGAAAACGATATGAGTTTTCGAAAAAGGACTGAGGGTTTCTTTGTTGTCTCTACGGTTCAGCGAGCTACCGGGACACATTACGGCTACACAATGGCAGGGGCTAGGGTTGAGGTGAGAGACAAGGAGAAAATAAAATGACGGTTCAAGAAAAAAATATGGAATAAAAAAGATAGGACCAGACTAAAATACAGATAGAGGAGTGGAGAAAGGAATATATAGATAGATGGAGAGAGAGAGAGAGAGAGAGAGAGAGAGAAATAGAGTGAGATACATCAAAATAGAGAGAGAGGCAGAGAGAAACAGAGATACACAAATCGCTAGATAATGAACAAACTGGGCTATATATATATATATATATATATATATATATATATATATATATATATATATAGATAGATAGATAGATAGATAGATAGATCTGAACAAACATAGACAGAGAGGGAGAGAAAAAAATTTGAACAGACAGATAGATAGATAGAGAAAGATAGAGAGAGAGAGAATAAGATCTTAGCATAGATAGATAGATAGATAGATAGATAGATAGATAGATCTGAACAGATATTGCCATATTTACCACAACGTTTCGGCCGCTGTATGCTCCGGCCTTCTTCAGGAAGTTGGAATGCTGGGGTAAACTGTTCTAGTTCCAAGTGCCATGTCTAATAGATGTCAGTTATCAGTTGTCTTCTGTTAATTCCCCTCTCCACGTTCTCCACTACCTCATCCAGGTATTGAACTCACAGTCTTTGGGTCCTGTCACTTTATCTAACTAACGCCTTTATCCACTATGCCATGTGTCTTTGAGAAAATCTGTGTATTATAAACATAATGTCTTCAGAAACATTTTTACCAGAGCTCATATTGCAATTTTCGTTTTATTATCGCTTATCTCTGGCACTCATTATTACTGGTTCCCATATTGTATTCATTTCTATGCTTGGTCGGCTCAGGAGATTTTTGTGGCCTAGCATATGTGCTGACATATAGACAGATAGATAAATTTGTAAGTTATTAAAATCCGAAACATATTCTAAATTTGTGTTTTGTTTTGCAAGTGAATATTGCATTAACAACATTTTCTTTTTAGAATAACACGGAATTTTCCAGATGCACGTGCTACTATTTCACCCATAGAGAGGGATAGGAGATTGATTCATACTTTTCCCAAGGGTATTTTTACGTAAGTGAATGTAACGTTTCCTACTGGAATTCGAACCTATCTCTCAGATTTCATGAACAGCTGTCCAATTATACCAACCGCACGTCCATACAAAAAAAGGAAAGGCCAAGCATCACCTTAAAAGAAGATGGTGTATACATTATTTGATAAACTGTATAAAAAAATATATTTCTTGCGTCCTTTTATTTTCTTCTATTCGCGTGCAGCCTCGTCTTGATTAGCGCCACGGGGAAAAGTAAATGAAAAGATTCTGAAGTAGACAACATCAAAAGTAAAATGACAAGCGAAGGCCAAAGAGGAACGTCAGTAATTACGTCAGCCACAAGCCTCTGAAAAGGTCACACATACAAACTATAGCCGCGCAACAAGTTCTCCTTAAATATATGTACATAGATATACAACAGAACATCGGAAAGTTCCTCGACGTTACGTAAGGTCATTGTACAGTGCAAAGAAATGTAATCAAGCCGAGGAAGTCATTCTCCCAATCGTTGTTGTCGAGAAATGGTTTAACTGCATAAAAGAGGCGTTGGGGATATTGTGTACATTCCAAAGGGCACGATTTTGAAGGGGATTTTCTGCTATTTTAAATAATATATGAAATACATTATTTTCTGACATAATGGTAAACTGTTTTTAAAAAAATCGTACTCTTAGATATAAAATAGGTGTTTTTAAAAAGTTTTCCTCACGAGAGCGCACGAGAACTCATTGACAATAGCAAAAATATATATATAGATTAATTATTTATTACAAAAAAATTTAAACCTCTAACATTATAGTTAGGAATAATAATTCACCTCCTAGAACAAAATATATTATTTACGAATTAAGGAATTGTATTCCTAATCAATCAAAATTCGTAAATAATTATAGAGGCCACACTACAACATGTTTGACACGCATACTCACTCTACACCTTTCTGACCATAGCTCAATTAGATCTCATTTAAATATTCATGGAGACCTACCGGACACAATTCGTAACATACTTGTTGACTACAATAATATAATAGCATCATCTACATGCAAAAAAAAAATGGTAAAAATAATAGAAGCATTATTAATAAAAACAAAAGAGAAACAACACTTAATAATATTAACTTTGAACATGGACACAATATAATAATGTAGATCCGAAAGCGCTTAGATAAAAAGAATATTTGGACAGTTTTTATATAATTTATCATCCGAAAAGAAAAAATTATTAAATCGCATGAGAAATTGTATAAAAACGAAATAAAATCACCTTGTCTGTCGTTTTCAATGAAATGTGAATGAAAGAAGGATTGTTGCCTAAATACACAAATATATATATATATATATATATATATATATATATATATATATATATATATATATATATATATATATATATATATATACGCAAGTCGCTAGTATATATATATATATATATATGAAGACATATAGTCTTAAGGTGTGCTATATTTATGGGATAAAGTGCTCAATATCAGAGATAGAGCGTGTGTAAATATAAAAGTGAAAATAAATTAATCTAAATTCATCCAAATAAATAAACTAACAAACCGATCCGGATAAATTAACCGTTAGAAAAAACAAATAAAGATAATCAATCCAAATAAATACATGAAGTAGTAAACAAATTAAAAACTGCTCCCGCCAAAATCACAGTTAGAATAAACTACAACACTCAACCCCAAAATTGAATAAATAGCTTTAATTATCTTCCCAAACCAAAATATATCTATTAAATAAGCGATATAAACAAATTTTTACTATGTTAATAAAAACACCGATCAAAATAAAAAAAATATATATAAATATATAAGATAAGAAATAAAGATGAGAAATAAAAATAAATAAAACCAAACAAAATAATTTAACCCAAATAAATAAATAAACAAATAAACGACTTCCGGTAAAATAACCGCCAAAATAGACTACCCACAATATACCACTGACCCGTATATATAAATAGTCGAGAAAAATAATAGCACTCGTGGCCTGACGATTGCGTCTAGCTTGAAGACACTGTCGCCTCTAAGTGTTGACTTCTATGTTCACTTTTATATATATATATATATATATATATGTGTGTGTGTGTGTGTGTGTGTGTGTGTGTGTGTGTGTGTGTGTGTATGTCACTTAACTATATATATATATATATATATATATATATATATATATATATATATATATATACATACATATATATATATATATATATCCTAAAAATTGCTTTTTTTATATTTTGGATATGAAAAATAAAACTAGGACATGGATTTTAGAGCAGATATTACTGTAAAGTTCCCCTTGATCTAGCGGTATATCGTACGCTGGGTCAGCCGGTGGTTTTCCCTAAAAGGAGGACACTGGTTCAGAATCGTCTTCAGAAGATAATTCACCCGCTTAAAAACATGGCGTCTACTCAAACACAGTTTATACTAAAATGTAATGCTTTAAATAATAAGAAACTAACACGTATACACATACAATCACACACACACGTATATATATATATATATATATATATATATATATATATATATATATATATTCATGCCACACGCAATCGTTAAGCCGCGAGCGTTGTTTTTTTTCTCGACTTGCATTTTGGGTAGTACATTCTGGCGGTTATTTTGGACCGGAGTAATTTATTTATTTATTTTATTTGGTTTAATTTATTTTACTTGTTTTTATTTATTTTCATTTTTTATTTATATATTTATTTATTCTTTTCGGTTTTTTATGTTTTATTAACGTAGTAAAAAAATTTTAATTTAATACTTTTTTTTTTTCTGGGAAGATAATTAAAGCTATTCGTCCAATTTTTGGATTGATTGCTGTAGTCTATTCTGTTATTTTGGCGGGGGCAGTTTTTAATTTGTTTATTCTTTTATTTCTTTATTTGGATTGATTGTTTTTTTTGCTTATTTATTTTTAATTTATTTGTTCTAACATTTATTTTAGCGGGAGCGGTTTGTTAATTTGTTCATTTATTTATTTCGATTAATTTATTTTATTTGTTCTTTTATTTATTTACTTATTTTTTTATTTTATGTATATTTTTATTTACTCTTTTTTAAGTAACGTAGTAATTTTTTTATCTTTATATAGCAGTTTTAGCTATTTTTTCGTCCAATTTTTTGATTGATTGTAGTCTATTCTAACGGTTATTTTGGCAGGATTGGTTTGTTAATTTGTTTATTATTTACTTTATTTATTTATTTGGATTGATTATTTTTACTTGTTTTTATATTTATTTATTTTTTATTTATTCTATTTCGTCTATTCTAAGAGGAATGGTTTGTTAAATTTGTTTATTATTTACTTGGGTTAATTTATTTTACAATTTTTATTATTATTTTGTTTATTTTTATTGATTCTTTTCAGTTTTTCGATTTAAAAACCCAACATTCGCGGCCTGATGGATGCGTCTAGCACGAAACAGCCTGTCGCCTCTGATTGTTGACTTCAATGTTCACTTACATACGCTCTATCTCTGATATTGAGAACTTTATCCCATTAATATAGCACACTTTAAACTATATTTCTTCATATATATATATATATATATATATATATATATATATGTATATATATATATATATATATATATATATATATATATATATATATGTGTGTGTGTGTGTGTGTGTGTGTGTGTGTGTGTGTGTGTGTGTGTGTTTGGCCCGGATTGAGGAATCGGAGAGCCTATTTCGAATTCCAATCGAATCCATTACATTCATTTACGTGCTAATACCCTTTGGAAAGGTAGAAATCCTCTTCTTCACCACCCCAGCTATGGGTAAATAGCAGGACAGACTGGGTTCTATAGCCTTGGATGGCAACTGGTCTAGAACAGATGGACAACTCTGAATTCAAAATATGCGGCGGGACGTTAGGGGGCCTTGTGGCACATAGTGCGCTAGGTCCCTGTATTCGGCCCTTCAACAGGTGTGGATGGTTCTGCACAAAGCCTTCACCACCATAATCAAATCTCATCTGGCTGTCTGTTCCTAGGAACTGAGCTGCTTGACCCTAATAC
>OZ038500.1:17392797-17415297 GCA_964036315.1 Acanthosepion esculentum | reverse complement strand
AATGGGTTAAACCACGTCGAATTGCCGAAATAAATGATTTTCTAAGTTTAGTTTGCCTGTGGCATAAAATCGAAAGCATGGGGCATCCGGTGAGTTTCAAACTCACTACTCAGTCGTAATTGTTCTAGCGAGACAAGTTTGTTAACCATAGCACGAGGTTCAGGTGCTTAATGACTTTTTAAGCGTAGCAAAAGTCTGGAAGGTGAGGATCGAACTCATTATTCAGTCGTAATTGCTCTAGCGAGACAAGCTTCCCAACCATTACACCATGCTGAAGTGCCCAAGTCCTCGTCCTTATGGTGATTTTTCAAGCGTGGCTTAGATGTGACACATGGCCGATCCCACACGTTTATGATTGTCCATCAGCCTTTGGTATATATTACGAATAAATTGCGTTTATAGCAGAAGCGGTAACATTTCATTTACATAACAATTTAAAAATATATTTATTGATCAATATTTCATCTGTGTTATTTACTTTTAATTCAAATTTTAAAAGCTACAATATGTTATCGATGTTTCTGTTATAAAGATTAAACAGAAAAAACAGAAAAATATAAAGAAAACTTTAAAAAATAGTAATATTAGCTTCTAATAAAAATACTAATATTTTTTTTTATAAATTTCTATCATTTTTGTCACAGAAACGTTACTTACGATCTTATTTCGTAATAACCATTGTTGTTGTCTGACATTTCATATTACATGTTAACAGAATGGAGATGAAAAAAGACTTACTGAATTGTTTTAAAAAAAGGTAGCTGTGAGAGAACTTATATTACGTATTTATTTTCTGTTCGTAGGGCGAGTAGACAGATCGTATTATAAATATATAAATTAATGTAGTATTTTTAATAATATTTTTTTTTATTTTTCAGATATATAAATTCCATGACGTTATCTTGCCCAAGACACACCAGTCGTTGCAGGAGATGTAGTTTCTTAACGAGCGTAATTTTTTATGGGACTTGTGAGAGGATGTCACATGGCATAACCTACTTAATGACTATTGGTGGCAGAGGAGGAGGACAAACGGAAATATTGAAAATCATTGGTCGAAATCGACAGGTTAGTTTATCACTGTGCACGCGCGTATGTCTATGTGTGTGTGTGTGTGTGTGTGTGTGTGAGTGTGTGTGTGTGTGTGTGTGTGTGTGTGTGTGTGTTTGGGTGCGTGCGGAGTTTACCGCAATGTACACGAAGTTGGAAATATTTTGTGCTCCAATTTTCCAAGTGGACGATTCTGTTTGACTTTAATAACAGCCAACGAACAAACATTCTCTTTTCTCTCATCATATATATGTATATATATATATATATATATATGTGTGTCTGTGTGTGTGTGTGTGTGTGTGTGTGTATAAGACGATATTTATATACATATATATATATATATATATATAGCGAGAGAAAAGAGAAAGTTTGTTGACTGTTACACACACACACACGCACACACATATATGTGTGTGTGTGTATATATATATGGATGTGTGTGTGTGTGTATAAGGCGATATTTATTTACATATATATATATAGCGAGAGAAAAGAGAAAGTTTGTTGACTGTTACACGCACACACATATATATGTGTGTGTGAGTGCGTATATATATATAGGGATGTGTGTGTGTGTGTATAAGGCGATATTTATATACATATATATATATATATATATATATAGCGAGAGAAAAGAGAAAGTTTGTTGACTGTTACACACACACACGCACACACACATATATGTGTGTGTATGTGTGCGTATATATATGTGTGTGTGTGTGTATATAAGGCGATATTTATATACATATATATATATATATATATATATATATATAGCGAGAGAAAAGAGAAAGTTTGTTGGCTGTTACACACACACTCGAACACACATATATATGTGTGTGTGTGTGTATATATATATACATATATATATATATATATATGTGTGTGTGTGTGTGTGTGTGTGTTTTCTTTATAGCATGAACCAGATTATGTTTCATAAAAATTCATTTACCTGAAATCCTCAAGAGGATTCACCGTTTAATTAGTTTCAGTTGAAATAATTCTTCCCTCGTGAAGAACAAGAGGAACGAAAAAGTATAATAAAAGCATTTTCAAAACCTATTACTCCAAACTCGGACGATTTTAATTTCCTTTTGATAGCGTTCAGTTATTTGTTTAATGTTTGTAAACCGTACAGATTTCAAATCGAATCGGGACAATTGAATTTCATTAAATTCTTATGATAAACAGGGGTCTGAGTCACGCCAGAAGGTTTTTCTCGCCTGAGCCCATCCTTCGAATCTACAAATCAACTGTTTCTCCGTGCATTGTTGCCCCCAGAGACGGATATGCAATGTGATAGGTCCTGGTCTGGCATCCCGTCTAAAGGCGCTTTCTCACAGACAGGATGTGGCTTCCCTCTGTCTTTTCTACAAATATTTTCATATTTTTCTGACAAGCTACTTTAACTGGCTCCTAAACTGCACTGCATGAATTTAAGCGTGCTACTAGGTTGGCATCCCGGTCCCACCCTTTCACTGTCGAAACAATTAAATGTAACCATCTCTTCTACTCCAACAGCTTCTTATCTCGCACTTCCCGACAGCAGAACTCCCTTCCTCTTATTTGCTTCCCTGATAGCTCTAGTATTCAAATGTAATGTCAATCGGCATCTTCTGATACCTTGATCTTGATCGCCGTCCTTCTCTTTATCCTTTCCTCAAATAACTCTCTTTACGCTTGTTCTCAATCTCTGTAACCCTTTCCGTGCTAGAGGCACTTTCGCCTTACTTGGGGTGAAATGCTTATGTAACCGCCTCCTCTACTCCAACAGCTTATCTCGCACTGAGAAACTCCCTTCCTCTTACTTGCTTCCCTGATAGCTATAGTCTTCAAATATTCAAATGTAATGTCAAACGACATCTTCTGATGCTTTGATCTTGATCCGCGTACTTCTGTTTATCCTTTGCCCAAACACCCCTCTTTACTTTTGCCCTCACTCTCTGTAACCCATTGCGAGTTAGTAGCACTCTCGCCTTGCTTGGGTTGATATGCTTAAGAAAAACCGGTAAAGTTTTAAATTTAGTTGATAGCTTCTGGGGCCCTACTTAAGTAGATATGTCCACTCTTTAAAAAAAGTGGGAAATTTGGTGGGGGAACATATATGCAAATTAGCCATCAGTAAACCTTCCATCAGAGGGTTGTATTTTGTAAGAATAGAAAACAAAATGACTTGTCATCATTTGGAAAGCGGGGCTGTTCATAATATCCCTAAAGTGTAAAACAGATTCCTGACTTTTGCTTTTCTTTTTAACAAAAAGATTTCTTTTCATTGATGATAAAACGGATACACATTTTTATTAAAGAACAAAAATGTACATATGTGTATATTTTTGTTTAAGGTAAATAATTATTATCCCTCAAAGTTTTGACTTACGGCCATATCACGTTGAATATTTCGTTCCTATATGATCACTAAAGTTAAATCTAATGTAGTAGATAATGGCTCGGAATTGTTAATCAGTGAGCCGAGTTCTATTGCTGCTGGGTTCTTATATTCACCTATGCATAAATATCCTTCAGAAAGGGATAAATCCACTTCTTCCCCCGGCTATGGGTTAATTAGTAAGATTCGTATCACTAATTATTATCTCCCCCCAACAAAAATCTTAGAATTTAAAAATATTTTCTTGCTTTTTGACAACCTGTAATGGGTTCACTATTTATATTATTCGGACTATTGTCCTCATCTTTGTTGCCATATTTAATACAACGTTTCGGTCGTTGTACGGCCTTCTTTAGGTAGTTGGAATGTCGAACTGAACCCTTTATTTCGCTCGCTGGGGTAGACTGTACTAGTTCCACGGGCGATGTCTTATGGATGTCAGTTATCAGTTATCTCCTGCTAATTCCCCCTCTCCAAGTTCTCCACTCTAACCAGGTATTGAACTCACACTCTTTGGGTCCTGCTAATGGATCTAACCAACGACTTTATGCACTGTGCCATGTGTCGAATAATGTAAATAGTGTACATAACACCTCATCTCAGAAATATAGACAGATACTGTAATGGGTTGATAAACCGTAGAAAACGAATCAATCAACCCAATGCTTCAGGAAAAAAATACACACAGAATAACAGATTTTGAAAAAAAATTTTTTAAAAAGGATTAAAATCAGAAAATAAGAGAAAATACTCAGAAATCCGTGACGTAAGCATATTTTCAAACTTCACATTTGTAAGTTGCATCTTTGTTCAATAACTCCGAAATATTTCCCGCTATTTTCTTTTAACGAGTGGGTCACTCTTTTTCAGCAGTCCTTCTTTAAATTTACATTATTTTACAATCGGACAATCGCCATATCTTTGTTGTTAACATGACAATGTTTCGGCTGTTGTATCTTTGGGCTTTCTTCAGGAGTATGCCAATCTGGATGCCCTTTTATTTTACTCCAACCTACAGTTTTACCCCAGCCTACCGTATAAACCCAACCTGCCGTTTTTACCATAGCGTACCTTTTCACTGCAACCCACCCAAGATTACCATTTGACACCAGGCTACTTTTTTACTCCAACCTACCTTTTTACCCGAATCTACCGTTTTACCCCAGCGTACCTTTTTACTTCCACCCCCCCCCCGCCTACCATTTTATCCCAGCCTACTTTTTTTACTCCAACATACCGTTTATTCCAGCCCACCATATATTGTCAGACACTGTAAACCCTAATAAATGAATATACCTCAGTGTTCAATGGTGGTATTGCATATCATCAGGTGGCGCCCATGGCATGTTTACCTGTATCTGTTGCGACATTCACCCGCTCGGTTGAGCCGACTCTGTCAAACGAACTCACTCCACCCGAACAAAAGCCGGCCAATCGTAGAAGAGTTCTTATTCATTCGGGCGTGTAAACGCACAGTAAGTGTTTCATTGGGGATTTGGAATCAGAAGCAGTCCCCAGGTGCATCTATACAGACTTTTAGAATAGTAAGATCTAGTTTGAGTTTCCTTGTGCTAGACTGGTTGGCAACCAAGGCAATAGGAATAAGATGTGCTGCTATTTGAGTCATAGCTGAGACTGCAACCTACCCTTAAGTGTCATTAAAGGTAAAGGGATGTACAGTGGAATAGTAAAAGAGGGGGAAGAGGGAAGAAGTCAATATTATGAGGATAGGTAGGATAGATAACGGTTGTTAAAATTTATTTAGTCGGGGAAGTACCTCTCCGGTGTTTCTTCCACAAAGTAACAGTTCTTGGGGAAAGACTGTCAGATTAAAAGTTACTCCTTCCCAAATAGACAGGAAAGGAAGGGATATGATTTGACACCAAGATCATGACATGGCGGGCCCTAGCTATAAAGGTCTGAACTGGTGGGACTAAAGAACATTTGCCATAGCAATAGCGATAGAGTAGTCAGAGGCTAGCAACGTTTTGTCTGTGGGGAAAAGTTTGTAGGGTGGGGAATAATTCATCAACCAGAGGTCCAATAGTTATCTTTCTTTTTACGCAATATCATTTTAGGACGTTCTCTAATTCAAAATTTAAACGTTTAAAGTCATTTTTCCCCATGTTACGAAATAAAATTTCTACACTTTTCTTGATAAAGTTTGGACTGTGTATTAAAATGTATAAACAATTATTATACAAATTTTTAAAAAAAAATCATCAATAGAGATTTAATATTTGCAAACTGATATGATGTCATGTAACAAACAATAAAAAGGTAATCTTTTTTCCTTAGCCTTTTCCAGCAATAATGAGTGTATCGTCACTTACGTTGGATCGCAAATGCCTCCTTAGATATCATATTATAGTAGCACCCTTTTTTATTCAAAAGGAATGATGTGTAGTAGTAAATTTCAATATTTTGTGAAATATATACTCAAAGAGAATTGTGTAAAAAAAATAGTAAAAATGTATTGTAAAGTACTTTTAAACTTTGTTTCCCAAGTCAATTACAAAAAACATAAATAACAACGACATTTAAATGTGCTACTATATGCACAGTCCATTTTCTACTGTTGTATGACATCTACTATTAATTTTCTAGTGTGGTATGATATTTACCAAATGCTACAAGTATGAATTGGGTTAGGTTTAGGGTTAGGGTTAAAGGCAGTGAACTGGATAGGTATTAAAATCATTAACAAAAATTCATCAAAATATGATTTTGATGTTTGTAAATTGATTTGACGCAATTTAAAAAAAAAAAAAGAACAGTAAACAGGTCACCTTTTCTCCTGAGCCTTTTCCAGTAGTAATGAGAGCATCGTCATTTACGATTGGTCGCAAATGCCTACTTAGATATCATAAATATAGTAGCACCAAACGGTAAACAGGTCACCTTTTCTCTTGGGCAATTTCTAGCAGTAATGAGTACATTGTCATTTACGGTAGGTCGCAAATGCCTCCTTAGATATCATAACTATAGTAGCACCAAACGGTAAATAGGTCACCTTTTCTCCTGGGCATTTTCCAGCAGTAATGAGTACATTGTCATTTACGGTAGGTCGCAAATACCTCCTTAGATATCATAAATATAGTAGCACCAAACGGTAAACAGGTCACCTTTTCTCCTGAGCCCTTTCCAGCAGTAATGAGTACATCGTCATTTACGGTAGGTCGCAAATGCCTCCTTAGATATCATAACTATAGTAGCACCAAACGGTAAACAGGTCACCTTTTCTCCTGAGCCTTTTCCAGCAGTAATGAGTACATCGTCATTTACGGTAGGTCGCAAATGCCTCCTTAGATATCATAACTATAGTAGCACCAAACGGTAAACAGGTCACCTTTTCTCCTGGGCATTTTCCAGCAGTAATGAGTAAATCGTCATTTACGGTAGGTCGCAAATGCCTCCTTAGATATCATAAATATAGTAGCACCAAACGGTAAACAGGTCACCTTTTCTCCTGGGCATTTTCCAGCAGTAATGAGTAAATCGTCATTTACGGTAGGTCGCAAAAGCCTCCTTAGATATCATAAATATAGTAGCACCAAACGGTAAACAGGTCACCTTTTCTCCTGGGCCTTTTCCAGCAGTAATGAGTAAATCGTCATTTACGGTAGGTCGCAAATGCCTCCTTAGATATCATAAATATAGTAGCACCAAACGGTAAACAGGTCACCTTTTCTCCTGGGCATTTTCCAGCAGTAATGAGTAAATCGTCATTTACGGTAGGTCGCAAAAGCCTCCTTAGATATCATAAATATAGTAGCACCAAACGGTAAACAGGTCACCTTTTCTCCTGGGCATTTTCCAGCAGTAATGAGTAAATCGTCATTTACGGTAGGTCGCAAATGCCTCCTTAGATATCATAAATATAGTAGCACCAAACGGTAAACAGGTCACCTTTTCTCCTGGGCATTTTCCAGCAGTAATGAGTAAATCGTCATTTACGGTAGGTCGCAAATTCCTCCTCAGATATCATAACTATAATAGTACCGACTGGATAGCGGAAACAGAGAAGAGTTTAAATACTTATACAAAAGACAAAATCACTTGAGTAACTCGAATCTACACGAATGTCTCTACTTACTATAATTATAAGTAGAAACAGGCCTTTGTCACAATCAGGAAGTCCTACTCTGCAACAAAATCTGAGATTCTTCTTCTATGTTACGCATCTCTTCAGGGCGTTGGCAATAATGTCTCTCCTTAATTTCCTGCCCTTTGCAGCTCTTAATAATTATTTTCTCTTTTTGTTTTCTCTTAAACTCTCTTCTGTCATTCCTTTGCACAAGCTTTCTTGGTAGGCTATGCGTTAGTTTTCTCTATCCCTCTTGCCTTCAATCTGTCAGTTCTTACGTATAACGCTGGGTACCTTGAGGCGGTGTCATGGTTAGCAAGCTTGTCTCGCTAGAACAATTACGACTGAGTAGTGAGTTCGATCCTTACTGTGTGCCCCATACATTCGGCCTTGTGCTACATCTAAGCTACGCTTAGAAAATCACTATAAGGGCACCTCGAGGTGGCGTAATAGTTAGCAAGCTTGTCTCGCTAGAACAATTACGACTGAGTAGTGAGTTCGATCCTTACTGGGTGCCCCGTACTTTCGGCCTTGTGCCACATCTAAGCTACGCTTCGAAAAAATCACTATAAGGGCACATCGAGGCGGTGTAATGTTTAGCAAGCTTGTCTCGCTAGAACCATTACGACTGAGTAGTGAATTCGATACTCACTGGGTGCTCCCTACTTTCGGCCTTGTGCCACATAAATGCTATGCTTGGAGAATCACTATAACGTTGCGGGTCATCATGACCCTTGCTCTCAGTGACAACGCCGTCCCGTCCTCAGTTACCGGTGTGTTCGCGACGAATCCTGCGGCTAATCGTGAAGTTGGTCACTTCGGTTCGGGCCTCTCCCTGTCCCACCTTATGTTTGTTTTTGTTTACAAGGCAGGCGATGATCGAATCGTCGCCAGATAACGCTGGATTGGTGTGGTTGAGGCGGGACGATGTTATAAGACAAAAAAAAAGGAAGTTGTCTTAATTAACAAGGTTTATATAACTGAGGTTTATACAGGAACACTTTTCGTATCAGAATCTACAAGCATACAGGCTAACGACCATTCCCTAGCGGGTGTCCGACGCAAAACTGGTGATACTTTTAACGTCATCGTAAAATTTTTATCCGTTCTCTGGGGTAGTGTCTTAGTCCTCGGCCGAGGCCATCGTCCTTACTCACACTCCGTCCGCTGGTTCTAGCTAGCAAAACAAAATAAGGAGACGCCATGTCCAATTAATGATCGACGATTCGACTTTGTCCAAGTGGATTTCAGCACTTAGGACTTTATTCACGAAATGTGAAACAAAATAAATGTATGTTTTCTCTTGTTTTCGGTATGGCCTTCAATCTATCTACTACCTTCTTGGCCTTTGTGTTCACTTTCGATTTAATTTAAGCATTTCTTTTTTTCTTTTTCAGCATTCTTACAGTGTCACAGGTTCGTCACATGGTATTTTCAGAATCCTCCTGTAGTACCATGTTTCGACTGCTTCAAGTCTCTTCTTCATCTGTGAAGAGCTTGTTCAGCATTCACTTTGTTCCTAACGAAATTTTCCTGTTTCTTAATACTTTACTTAACTTCAGATTTCAGTGTCTCACTCTCCGAACCCCGTTGAAACAATTCACAGCCATTTAAATTGCTGTAGTTGTTTGATTTTGTTATCTGCAATTTCTATGTTGGGCTGTTGCTTTTACTAACAACCATGTAATTCTGTCTTTTTGCAAGTGATCATTAGCCCCTTCTCGTTGGAGTTCTTGTGGTTTCCTTCCTGTGTCTACTGTCAACACAGTGAATCTGCATATCATTTTTAAGCATGCCCAACAAGGACGAGAATCAAGATCAAAGCATCAGAAGATGTCGATTGACATTACATTTGAATATTTGAAGATTTTAGTTATCAGCGAAGCAAGTAAGAGGAAGGGAGTTCCACTGTCTGGAAGTGCAAGAGAAGAAGCTGTTAGAGTAGAAGAGGTGGTTACATAAGCATTTCATCCCAAGGAAGGCAGGAGTGCTACCAGCTCGCAAGGGGTTACAGAGAGTGAGAGATAGACTAAATTGGGTGTTTGATGAAAGGATATAGAGAAGGAAGGGGCTCAAGATCAAAGCACCAGAAGATGTTGATTGACATTACATTTAATATTTGAAGATTATAGTTATCAGGGAAGCAAGTAATAGGAAGGGAGTTCCACTGTAGGGAAGGGCGAGAGAAGAAGTTGCTGGAGTAGAAGAGGCGGATACATTTAACTGTTTCAACAGTAAAAGGGTGGGACCGAGACGGTAACCTAATTGGAGCATCAGTGAAAATTGATCGTCAGATCAGTTGCCATGAAAATATTTGTAGAAAAGACAGAGGGAAGCCACATCATGTCTGCGAGAAAGTGACTTGAGTCGAGATTCCAGGTAAGGACCTATCATATTGCATATTCTTCTTTGGATTTTGTCGGGAAACTCGAGATGAAACAGACCATATAAGGCAAACATTATTCAATGAAAGGACGAATGGTAGATTTGTAGATTTGAAGGATGGACTGAGACGAGAAAAATCTTCTGGCGCGACACAGCCAACTTTCCTTGCGGTAGATGTATCTATTGATTCAATGTAGTTGTTCCACCTCAGGTCAGTGGAAAACGTGAGGCCAAGAAAGCGCAGGGAGACGCTCACGTGAAGTTGAGCATCAGCCATGCTATCAGCCATGCTGATAGGATGTTTCAAGATTGTGTTCGCCAATAATGAATCCTGGTAAGACTTCTAATTTTTTTCAGAATAGCCTCACTGTATAAGTTGAACAAGTCTGGCGAGAAGACACCTCCTTGGCTTACACCCTACATTCCTTTTATTTATTTACTGAATTCATTTTCTATCCGTATGCTGGTGGTTTCCTGCCAGTACAGGTTCCGGATTCACAAAAATCTCCTGAGCCGACCAAGCATAGAAATGAATACAATATGGGAACCAGTAATAAGGAATACTAAGGAAAGGCAATAATAATAATAATAACAAAAATTCCAATATGAGCACAGATAAAAAAAATGATTACTGATTCTTTAGTTTTCTAAGTCCCCAAAATTCTAACCAGATGTCCTCAAGGACTCATGGCCAGTGACTAGACCCAAAGATTTGTGAGTTCAATACCAAAACCAAAACTTGGTCAGATGAGTTAAAAGGAAATAACTGAGACATCAGAAAGAGGAATGGCACGTGGAACTAGAGCAATCTGCCCTGGTGGGTAGATTTATTCTAGTTTCAATTCCGTTTCGAAATTCCAATCAACGAAACGTCATGAACATGGCAATGAAGATGAGGATAACAGTCCCAATAATGTAAATAATGCAAGTAATCATAATACCTCAGCTCAGCGATATAGAGGCCGAAACGTTGTGAACATGGCAATGAAGATGAGGATAACAGTCCGAATAATGCAGGTTCTGGATTATTCTAATATCCTTCCAAAATCTGTCACGTTTACGTAGCAGTTTACTTTATGGTGTATTTTATCAAATCCTAGATTGCTCAATCAGAAAATATAATCCACGCCATTGGCAAAAATACTTGAAGATGGACGCCATTTTTTATCGCTTCGTATAAATTTGTCAGTGCGTAGATATGTAACATTTTATTGAGAAAAATCTACTGGGTGAAATGGAAAATATTTTCATGAATGTTAATGATACTAAACAACTCTGTAATGATAATTTGTAATTACCAAATATTGTATGAATTTTATTGTGCTAAATAAGAGACATGACCGAAATAAGTGACACATGCCCTACATTTTTATTAAGTGCTGTTACTGACGCTATGAAAACGAATTATATAGACCACTTCTTTATCTCTGCTTACCCAAAGCAGTTTTATAAAGCTACGTATCTTCAGGAAACAGGCGATCATGTGTCACCATTAATTCCCTTTTCCATTTTATTTGAGATCTAAAAACAAGGATGAATAATGGTCAGCCTTTTTTTCGTTTTCTCTCTCCTTTCTATCAATATATTTTTCCTCTTTCTTTTTTTCTTATTGTTTCGAAATCTCAAATTTTTAAAGAGAGGCGTTAAATAACGGTTTCAATGAGTGAGATACAGGTAAATATGAATTATTTTTCGATGCATAATTCGCTACCGATTCGCTGACCTAAAATTAAATTAAAAAAACAGATACCAGAAACGTGTGTATACATCCTCTTGGAAATTTATTTATATAGATAGATAGATAGATATGTATATTTATACATATATATATGTATATTGACCACTAATATTATCTATATATATATATATATATATATATATATATATATATATATATATATATAGATAGATAGATAGATAGATAGATAGATAGATATATGTATACATATATATATATATATTCTTCTAAGCAGAAGAAATAATATATATATATATATGTATTCTAGGTCTATATATATGTAGCCTAGGTCTGCACTTTGGAGAGAACAATCCAGCGTCACTTCAATGCGATGGCAAACTATGGGAAGCAACAGTCTACTGATAAGAGGATTCTGAAGGTCCTGTACAGGGATATATATATATATATATATATATATATATATATATATATATATATATATATATATATATCGCTGTATCACAGCGCACCAGTGTGGCTAGACATCCGAATGCGTCAAGCCGTGATGGAAACCCGACTGATTTGGCATCAGTCGGAGATTTTACTCCTGAGCTATCAGCGCCCGGTAGAGAGGACGACGCATTTTTATGTAGCTATTCTTCGAATAAACACGCCAATGACCAAGAGAGCTCAATTCATTGAAGAGATTTGCAGTATTAGCGGTCGTAGTCATTGTTTACAAATTCGCGATTTCTCCCCAGAGTGCTCGACCGGAACTAAATTTTCCGGAAGCGTATATATCGTCATCCACAGACAGACTGTTTCCAGTTTCACAGCTCATCAGTGTAGCTAGACATCCTATTGCCACAAGCCTGGATTGAAACCCTACTAATCTGGCATCAGTCTGAGATTTTACCCCTGAAGCTAGCTCCTATGGCAGGCTCTTGATTGGGCCTTCGGCTTGATCAGGAATCCCTACGTCATTGGATATTCTCATTCGGTGGTCTCATAGCTGCCGTTAGATCTGGATTTTCCTTTACACAGGACTTTCTTTTCCTCGCTGAAGCGTTAGCTCTTTTGATTGCAATCTGCTCCTCTGTTGGCGGAGATTTCCTTTTGCGAGGCATACTGCTGCCGGATGCGATAGGCAACAATAAACTACAGAACTCAAAAGTGCTCTCTGCATCATATTACAGGTTTGATTGGTTTGGCTTGATTTGGTTTACGGCATATCAACCTAAATGGACAAGATTTTTTATTCTGGTAATATTTTTTTCAAAAATTTTTTTATGGTGATATTTTTTCCCAAAAATGTCTTGTTGGTAATATTTCTTTCTTCAAAAATGTCTTGTTGGTAATAATTTTTTTTTTAAATATGCATTGCTGGCATTAAAACATATTTTTTTTAAAAAAAAACACGTTTTGATCCGAGTTTGGTTAAATATTTACCCATATATCGTCATCCACAGACAGACTGTTTCGCTGTTTCACAGCTCATCAGTGTAGCTAGACATCCGATTGCCACAAGCCTGGATTGAAACCCTACTAATCTGGCATCAGTCGGAGATTTTACCCCTGAAGCTAGCTCCTGCGGCAGGCTCTTGATTGGGCCTTCGGCTTGATCAGGAATCCCTACGTCATTGGATATTCTCAGCATTCGATGGTCTCATGGCTGCCGTTAGATCTGGATTTTGCTTTACACAGGACTTTCTTTTCCTAACAGGTGCTACCACACTGAGCCAGGATGAACCTGAGAACGCCAGCAATTAAGATATAGTTCCACGCTTCTCAAAACCACTTGATTTGAGGCCTTGCTGTTGGATGTAGTTTATCTTCTTACCCAGGACGCTGTGAAGGTCTGAACTGGTGTGGTTAAGGAATGTAGCTCGTCAGAACACTTGCCATATCAATAGCGATAAAGTAGAGAGCAGCTTGTGACGTTGTCTAGTTAGGAAACAAGTAATACATAGAGTCGGGTAAGGTATCAGACTCACAATTAGTTGACGGGAAACATTTAATTTGCAACCAAGACGATGAAGCAAGAATATTTTGCGAAAATTAAGTTAAATTTAATCCTCTTATAACAGACCGAATATGCCTGTCATGTTTCGAGATGAGAAAACTTTGTCGTAAACGTTTACTAACAAATAAATACTAGTGACATTCAGTGTTGGCAAGTAAAACAGATGTACATATTTCCTAGGGTCTCAAAGAAGTAAAGCATGTATATCTGGCCGCTCGTATTTGAGGATACCCGTCTACCGCTAGCCAATCCCTATTGCAGGCGCTTGCTAAGGCGCAATTCTGTTTATTCAACAGCCACAGAGCCTACCTGTGGTTTTGTTATGGTAATTTACCCACGCACGCATGGACTCTCCCAGCTATAAATAGAAGCAGGTACTGTCTTTTTGAGAGGATGTTTTCCATCAGTCAGCTCTGACAGTCGGGCCAAGCATTCTTTGCTGTAACACTCAGGTAATTTACGCAAAATATTCTTAAGAATATATTGCGTAAATTAAGTTAAATTTAATCCTTTTATAACAGACCGAATATGCCTGGCATGTTTTGAGATAAGAAAACTTTGTCGTAAACGTTTACTAACAAATAAATACTAGTGACATTCAGTGTTGGCAAGGAAAACAGATGTACATATTTCCTAGGGTCTCAAAGAAGTAAAGCATGTATAGGCCACAACAGGTTTATACTGCAACTATGCTGCGAAGACCATAGTTATAGTTTCTGGGAAAGAGTGTGTTATCTAGCGTCATCAACAATTAAAAGAAGGCCAACACGCTCAAGACCTCGGCCACGATGACTTGTGACTTTGTTCTAGCACAGCTATCGATGGCCGCCAATGGTTCCCTCTACCCAATTTCATCCACAATGCTTGGGTCAACCCGTGGTATGGTTTTCGTGCACTTTCCAAAGGTGCCGCGCGCTAGGATCGACCCCTCCAGTCCGATAACATCAGGAAGTTTCCTTTCCGAGAAATCGACCATGGTGAGATTCGAACCCTTGCTCATGGTCGGAATGCGAACGTTCTAACCACACGTGCCCAGTAGACCATGTACTTCTGTAGTTTAATGCATCAAGGACCTAGAATAAGAAACTAGAATCGGGTTCAATTTCTAGTCGGGTTCGTTACATTTCATTTCTTCCGCCAGCTATCGGTTGAACAGAAGGACAGCCACGATCCTATAGCCTTGGTTGGCAACCAGTCTAGCACAGAAAGAAACTGCAAACTATTGCAGGAAAATATTCTGCCTAGTCAGTCATGAATCGAAAAAGACAAGCGTGTATCATGTATGGGTTAAATAGCAGGACAAACTGGATGCTGTAACCTTGACTGACATGATCGCCCGAGCGTGTATCGCGTATGACACTTAAATGACTAACTGAATAGTGGTAGATATATATATATTCCTCGTCAAAAACCTAGAATAATCGAGTTACAATTTAAATATGAGGTATGATGAAAAAACTATCGGGATTGTTGCTATGGTAACGGAGTTAAAGTACGCAGAGCACAAATCAACCGTGAACTGCGTTGCGCATACACACTAAGTTATAGCGTTCATGAGCACTTCCGTTGTTTCTAGCCGTGCTCGGAAGGAAAGTGTGCAGTGTGTGGTCGTCTCACCACACCACAGAGGTTCCATCAGGGACCATGGCTTGTGCAGCGGTTTTTGGCTAAGCACAATATTCCTTAGGTCCTACAGTCACCATATTCTTCAGATCACTCAAGAATTTTCCTCATCCCAAAAATAAAAAATCACTTTAAGGAACAAGATTTCAAAACGTCGAGGCAATCCAAGAGAATACGACGTGGGAGTTTCTTGCTCTCCCATAAAAGCAGCTCTAGGAATTCTTTCATCAATGGAAACGACATTGGATAAATCGTGTGTCTTCAGATGGGGACTACTTCGAAGGAGATGTGCTGTAGTTTTCTTTTTATAGCACCAGTCACGTTACCTTTGGATCAGAGATCTTGTGATTAACCATATCTTTTTTACAATAGTCTTCACCCTCTTCAAGGCCCAAGAACCACTCGGGGTAGAGAGTTACTGAGTAAGAACTAAGAAGAACAATTAATGAGATATGCCGGGAGCTCTTGACTTGAACCGGTAGTCATCGTAAATGCATCCACTTGGATATCGCTTTCAAAGTTGTCCGTCGGAAGAAGCATCTTCAGTAGAACTAGCATCTCACCAATGGAATATAAAGGGAATGGGGGTGCTTCGTTACAATAGGCGTGGCAGGGCGTGGTCTTAGCAGTTAAGGTTAGATCTAAGGAATGTAGTTCAGCTTTCTATGGAAATGGCAATCGAGCCACGGGAAGCCTGCAATGTTTCTTTTGTGGCAAAAGGGCCTTATTCTTGTTATAGGGTGACCATCTATCAGGATCCACATGCTACTCTTATGTATATGTTTGATATCGGGGCGATTGCTCAACAAGCGCTTGTCAGTTAATTCATTACGAGGATATGTGGGGAAGATGGAGGTCAACACTAGACATGAAGAGATTAAGATTATAGTGATCGAGTAAGCATCCTCTTGGGAGTCGGTTACATAAAGCAGCGATTTGTGTGCGCGAGTGGTTCAAGGAAAGAAATTGCTCAAGTTGAGCTGACATCTCAATAGAATATGAACGGTGGTTTGCTACAAAGGCCGTGGCAGGGCGTGGTCTTAGCAGTTAGGGTTAGAACTAAGGAATGTAGTTCGGCTTTCCATGGAAATGGCTATCCAGCAGCGAGAGGCCTGCATTGTTTCGTCTGTGGTAAACAAACATTATTCTTGTCACAACGTCATCGTTTTAAGTTTTGGATATTTCTCATCATGTAAGTGCATTTTTAACGAATCTTTGGCGGTACCTATATATGAATATACCTGTGCGCATTTGTGCCTGCGTTTGTATGCGTACAAATATTTGTTGCATGAATATATATATATATATATATATATATATATATATATATATATATATATATATATATATATATTATCATTATCGTAATTTTGAAGAGAAATAAATTTCTTTCATTTTGATACCAGTTTCATTATTCTATCTGGTCTCAATATTGTTTTATAGGATTGGAGATCTTACTTATCAATCAACCCTCATATTTTTTAGGAGAAATAAATTTTCATTACTCTGATACCAGTTTAATTATTCGTAAATTTGAATCCCTGAACCAGATTAATGGTTTTTAAATATATAAAACTTTAAACAAGCAAAAACATTAGAAGTCAAGACAAATTACAAAATAGTACATAAATCAACAAACACAAACATCGAAAATTTTTCTAATTTTAGAAAACTAAGAGCAGAAACAAAACTGAGATATATGTGGGGATTTAAGATTATGAACGACTGGGACTTGCACTGAGTGAACAATTCTATAAAAAAAATATTTTTTCTGCGTAATTAAATATTTTGAAACCGAAACAAGCGTGTAAGCAAATACAATTAATTTGGAGACTAACAGCGCAGTATACATTACAAATGAAGAAATATTTTTTTAAATGGCCTATTTAGCCCCCACATGTCAAATATAAATAAAATAAAAACAATTTCGATTGTTCATCTACTGGACAATAACTTAGTGTATTAAAAGCTGGTTTGTGAATTTGTTGACATAGTAATTATGAATTCAATCCCTGGGCTGGGCAGTGCGACTTGGGCTCAGTGGGAACAGCGAGCAACAACTAAATTAAATATAAGAACGAGACGAGGTATCACTAGACAGAGAACAAGAATAAACTACCCCACGAGTTTAAAGAAATTCGGTGTCAGTTAACCATATCGACAGACCTCTGAAGAAGACCGGACGGCACAATGGCCGAAACATCGTAATAACAACAACAAATATAGGGACGATTTTCCGCGTTTAAATAATGATAATTCAGGCAAAAATTAAATGAATAACAGAAAAATATTTTCTACTATACAATTTGTTCTCATATATATATATATATATATATATATATATATATATATATATATATTTAAACTGAAAAATTATCCTTGTTTTTTTTTCGATGTTAATCTGTAAGGCAAGCTTCAACCCGCAGAATGAGCGAAAGCGGACAACCGGTGCCTCATAACCAGCTGCTTCGAGTAGAAAGAGATCGACAGCACAGGAGGGCACTGCCTCTTGGGGAAGGAAAACCCTAGTTTTAAACCTCCGCTGCCTTGTAGCCATATCCAAAAAGGGAAAAGGCTATAGAAGTAAATCTAGAGAGAAAAGCTAGAGTGGAACCCCGAAGGTGGTTGGCTATCAACTTTCCGGCAACTCCTGGAGGCGCCATGACGATTCTAAATGTAATACTTTATGTTCTTTTGGATCTTGTCGGTATGGCCAAGAGAAGGAGCATGTAGTCTGGGCAGCGAACGATACAGTTTGGGCACTGGAGATGTCACCCCATTTTCACCACATTTATTTGTGTGTGAGTGGGTGTATCCCTAACATATTACTATATAGGTAAAGTACGTAAGTATTGCTCTGACTATTTAAACTAATAAACTAATTTTACACGAAATCATACACGTGCCTCGAAAATACGTATATATTATATACATATAAATATATAACTTCCAAGATAAACATTTAATACATTGAAATTATATATAATATAACTTACTATATACTAATAAATACAAATCTATGATAATTGAATATAGCTCTAAAATTAACGTATATATATATATATATATATATATATATATATATATACTTTCAAAATCAGGAGGTCATTTGAAGTCTTAAGTGCTTTCTGGCATATTAGAAAGTTCCTATTATGCACATACGAGGCTGGATAATGTACATGCCAATCAACCCCCATCGATGCATCTATAACACCCTTGTCTTCTTCTTCTTCTTCTTCTTCTTCTTTTACAGTCTACGTCTTTTGTTTATTTATTTTTGAAAAATAATAATATAGCGTTCATTAGTTTAAAAAATAAAAATAAAGCGTTAAGAGGTCATTTGATAAAAATCGCCTGAGGATACCGTAAGGTTGAAACCATGGTAGCAGATTCAATCGACCTCCTGATTTTTAAAGTTAAATACTTTCTATATACTCTCTTTCTTTCTCACTCTCTCCCTCTGTCTTTATATACATATTTTATATATATATATATATTAAAATTTGTGAATTTAGGCAGAAATTCTCTTTTAGACATGTCTGATTGAATAAATAGCTGTTTAAAGTTTCTTTTAGTGTACATTTTCTGTGTTTTTAATTTAAATTCAATCTCCCGTTGTGATAAAATTGTGTACCTTGAAAAATATCTTTAAATATATATATATATATATATATATATATATATATATATATATATATATATATATATATATATATATATATATATATATATATATATATATATATATATATATATATATATATATATATATATATATATATATATATATATATATATATATATATATATATATATATATATATATATATATATATATATATATATATATATATATGCCGTAATGGATAACGTTTAGGATTGAGGAATCATAGGGCCGAGTTCGAATTTCTGTCGGATCCATTACATTCACTTATATGATAATACTCTTGGGAAAGGTTTAAAGCCACTTTTTCACCCACCCAGGTATGGGTAAATAGCAAGCGAGACTGGATTCAAAACCGAGCTGGAGCGGGTTGGGCCCCGTCAGCCTAGCTTTCCCAAAGAACACTACTTCTACAGCGGCTACTGTTTTTTTTTTTAATATATCCATATGTGTTCGTCTCTGTGTGAGGCAGATGCTGTGTTGTGCATGTGTGCGTAGGATTGTTAGTGCGTACATGTGTGTGTGACCGTGTGTTTGCGTAGTGTGTATGTGTGTGTGTGTGTGTGCGTGTTCATGTATCCTTATATTTTCGCAACGTTCATTTGTTTTGCAACATAAAATGTCTCTTGCCAACAACGGCACACACACTTTCAATTCAACCTTTTTTACTCAGCGATCATTTCGGGGCAAAATTCAACTAATAACATTATCAGTGTTACACCCTAGGGCATACACACACACACACACATATATATATATATATATATATATATATATATATATATATATATATATATATATATATATATATATATAAAATGGGGGGAATGTCTGTCAGTCAACAAAAGAAAAATAAGTATTTCAACTTTACTTACCTCTGCACAAACAGTCCTTGTGTTTACCGAGTTGGTCTGTTTATTCTGCTATTAATTCAAATTCGTTGAATTGCTAAAAATATATTTTAGGGTGTGTTTGAAAAGAAACTCTCGCATAATAAGCAAATAATAATAATAATAATAATAATAATAATAATAAAAATGAATCAAACAAAATAAACGCATGACAATTTTTAAACAAAGACAAATAAAAGATAAAACATACAAGAGAAAACCAATCAAAATCCGTCTGCTTCAGTTCAGTCACTCTTCTTAATGCGACCCCAAAGCGGATGTAAAAATGAAGATAATTGTTCGTTTTTCTTTCTTTTTTTTTTAACTGAGGCTAACATCAACTATAGTTACTGATACCGTCACCTCCATAGCGTGCAGGCAACAGATTAAATTCCTTTATTTCAACCGAACAACAAACATACAACGCTGGCAGTAACAGATATAACCGTTCAGGAAAAAAAGACATAACACCCCCCCCCCTCTTTAAGAAACACTAAATCTATTCGACTGCCTTAAACAATAATTCTAGCCACTTACCGAAAGTAAGAGAAATTTGACAAGTTGGTGCAAAATGAATGACAGAACAACATCCACAGCGTAAAAAGTTGTCACAACGAAGCAAATATTGCTGAAAACAGCAACAGATAGGTTAGCTTTTTTTTAACAGTTGTCCCCCCACCCAGTACAAGGCCCAAGAGCCACTAAAGGTAGAGTGCGTCCTGGGTAAGACGATAAACTACATCCAACAGCAAGGCCTCTGATCAGAAGGTTTTGAGAAGCGTGGAACCACCTCTTAATTGCTGGTGTTCCCAGGTCCACTCTGACCCAGGGTGGTAGCACCTGTTAGGGTCCCAGCTATGGACAAATAGTTGGCCCCACAACCTGACTCAATACACTATGAAAGTGTAAAAATAGATTTTAATACCAGAACTACTTTAAAAAAAAATTAGTATCAGCAATAAATATTTGAAAAAAGAAAATATTACCAGAAATAAAAATCTTGTCAGCATTAAATAACCCCTTGAGGTTAATATGCCACAAAACAAAACAAACCAAAGGTAAAGTGTTATATAATGAGGTTCTTGAAAGTAGAAAACTGTTGACCCGAGAATTGAAGAGGTTAAGATTGGAGTGATCAGGGTGTCTGTTCCACAATGTTGCAGTTTTTAGGAAGAAAATATGCGAATCTTCTTACCGATGAAACACGATGGGAATGAACATGATTCACCCGCGTTTACCTGGCATGGCGGCTCTGAGCTGTAAAGGAACTGAACTGTCGGAACTGATGAATGCAGCTCATTTGAATATTCGCCATGGAAAAATCAATAGAGCAACATGGGGCTTTCAACGATTCGACAGTGGGAAAAGGGTTTTAGGGTGGAAAAATTTCATCGCTCACGAGACCGCATGGACGCTTCTGAATCTGTTAAGGCTGAAATATAAAGCTTGGCCAGCTCTAGCAATGATATGGCAGCAATACTCTATTTTTTTCTGATTAAACACTTGTAGCTCTATTTTGGGTTTGACCCGAGTCTTGTAGCTCTATTTTGGGTTTGATCCGAGTCTTGTAGCTCTATTTTGGGTTTGATCCGAGTCTTGTTGCTCTATTTTGGGTTTGATCCGAATCTTGTAGCTCTATTTTTGGTTTGATCCGAGTCTTGTTGCTCTATTTTGGGTTTGATCCGAATCTTGTAGCTCTATTTTTGGTTTGATCCGAGTCTTGTAGCTCTACTTTGGGTTTGATCCGAGTCTTGTAGCTCTATTTTGGGTTTGATTCGAGTCTTGTAGCTCTACTTTGTGTTTGATCCGAGTTTTGTAGCTCTATTTTGGGTTTGATCCGAGTCTTGTAGCTCTATTTTGGGTTTGATACGAGTCTTGTAGCTCTATTTTGGGTTTGATCCGAATCTTGTGGCTCTACTTTGGGTTTTATCTGAGTCTTGTAGCTCTATTTTGGGTTTGATCCGAGTCTTGTAGCTCTATTTTGGGTTTGATCCGAGTCTTGTAGCTCTATTTTGGGTTTGATCTGTATAGCTGTGGAGATCTGTTTTTGATCGTGTTTTGAAAGGCCACGGCACTGACAATCAAGAAAGAAAATTCTTCTTGTTCTATGTGTCGTGACCATTCAGGATGTGGGTGATCATGACTCTCAACCACTCCCTGTCCTTTGTAGCTCTAAGGAAGGCGTGTCCTTTTCATATCTCTCCTACTCTCTGTTGTACCAACCATTTACACAAGCTCGCTAAGTAGGTTATTCGTTGTCCTTGGGATTCTCAGTATCCTTCTGTAGAAAAAAGTTATGTTGCGTCAAGTCCTTCTTCTTTTGTGAAGAGATTGTCCAGCAGTCATTGCCATATAGGACAGTGGTCGGCAACTCCCGATACCCGGGCCACATCCGGTCCGCGAACGTAAACATAACTCGATTTATAGTTTGTAGTATTTGTATTTTTTGGTTGATTTTGTTAGTTATTGTCCTTTCGGTTCGAAATTCCAATCACCTAAAGGAGGATGGAGCATACAACGGTCGAAATATAGCAATGAAGACTGGGATAACAGTCCAAACATTGTAAATAATGCAGGTAGTCATAATACCTCATTTCAGAGATATAGACAGATACTGAAGAAAAATTCCAATCCCCTGAAGAAGGCCAGAGCGAAGAACGGCCGAAACGTTGTGAATATGGCAATGAAGATGAGGATAACAGTCTGAATAA
>OZ038500.1:17312797-17390297 GCA_964036315.1 Acanthosepion esculentum | reverse complement strand
CGTTTTCACTTGCAGTCGAATCAAGCTCTGACGCTTCATCCCTGTTTTTGTTTGATTATTAGATTTATGAACAATGCCATACTATTTGAAAGTTATTACGACCATAGGAAATTTACTGAATATCTAAAACATTGAAACAATTTAACCCTGAGCAACAACCACACAAGGATTTATCGATGGAATAAGAAAGTGAAAAACTTGCAAAGGACATACCGTAAATTAGATGAAGGGAAGGAGTCGCTTAGTATACCAACGGTTGATGCATGTAAGCAGGGACGACAAATGATGAAAAAATGGATTTCAGAGAATGTGCAGTGATGCCCACAACAAAAATTTTATTTTAATGTCTAATAAAATAATGCAAGAAAAAAATTTAACATAGGACAAAATTATTGGGCCTCTTACCTCAATAATCAATTGCGTAAAGTTTATTTCCATTATTTACATTATTCGGACTATTGTCCTCACCTTTGTCGCCATATTTATTACAACGTTTCAGCCGTTGTACGCTCCGGCCTTCAACAGGTGGTTGGAATGTCGAACTGAACACTTTATTCGCTCACTGGGGTAGACTGTTCTAGTTCCACGTGCCATGTTTAATGGATGTCAGTTATCAGTTATCTCCTGTTAATTTTTCCCTCTTAAAGTTCTCCACTGCCTTAACCGGGTATTGAACTCACACTCTTTGGGTCCTGTCACTGGATCTAACCAACGCCTGAATTCAATACCCAATTCAATTAAATAATGTAAATAATGTACATAATACCTCATCTCAGAAATATAGACAGATAGTAAAATTTATTCTTGATTAATACCTTTAATCGTTTTTATATTTCTTTATAAAATCTCTAGACACACTAATAGGTATTTTGTTCCATTCTTCATTGGCAATAGCTTCTCATTCCTCCAAATTAGAAGGGTTTCTTTCTCTTACTATTTTCTTCATACATACCCATAAATTTTCAATGGGGGTTAGCTCTGAATGCTCCTACGACCGTGCTTAATGGCAGGGAGGGCATTTTTGCTTCATTCATTTTCCTCCATATATATAACGAGAGTTCATGTGACTAAATAATTCTATTTTGATTTCATCTGACTATAAGATAGAGTTCCATTGATTACTCCCATGTCCTAGATGGCTTATGAAAAGAAAGTTTTACTCAGGTGACAAGCTCGAAAACCTTCTCAGGGAAAACATCTAGTGACTGTCTTCGTCAAAACATTCAACCCTGATGCCTTTACATCACTGACAATGTCCTTTGTCATTAAGTAACGATTCTTCGTGACATCTCTAACAATTTTCCATTTCATCCTCTCGGTAATTATCCGCTTTCTGCCAGACTTTAATTCATTCTCAACACAATGAGGTTCGGTGTACTTCTTGATTAGCTAACGAATTGTCGATCTAGGAACATTTAAACGTTTGGAAAGTGATGTATACCCTTCACCTTCTTTGTGTACATCAGCTATCTTCATCCGCAGCTAGTTGCCAGGTTCAGCCATCGTCGCCATAGTTGCAGAGAGAATGCGTTATCGCGGTACGTGGCAATCACATATTGTCTTCTTCATTACCTTTTAGAATGTTAGAGAATCAGGTCAATACTATTTCATTTTCAAATGTCAAATTAAGACAAAAAAACCATTACAATTGTTACAGAGCAATATTATTTCATACGTTGGCCGGTGGGGGGGAATAATTTTGGACGGCACCAATTTTTAGAAAATTCTATAACTATGAATATAACAGACAGAAACTTCTAAAAAATTCACGAATTATTCAAAACTAAATCGGGAATCAACTATTTATGGTAAATTCAGTAAGTACTTGCAAATATTCGCATTTCCTTAAAACATATCCAAATATTCGGTGGGGCGAATAATAATAACTATATATATATATATATATATATATATATATATATATATATATATATAGAGAGAGAGAGAGAGAGAGAGAGAGAGAGATAGGTATATATATATAATTTTTTTTTTAAATATGATTTCGTAACTTGACTCAAGTCGTAAATTTCAATATTAAACTTAAAATTTAGAGTACAGTTCGATTCCCAATGTACTCTAAATTTAAAGCTTAATATTGAAATTAAGCTCACTATTTACATTATTCGGACTATTGTCCTCATCTTTGTCGCTATATTTATTACAACGTTTCGGCCGTTATATATATATTTACGTTACGTTATATATATATATATATATATATATATATATATATATATATATATATATATATATATATATATATATATATATATATATATATATATATAGTCTAAGACAAAAGGCAGATACATTTCACCAGATTATAGATACAGGGATATTTTTTTTTTTAGCTAGTACGAAATACGGTGCTTTCTCCTGTACAGAAGGACGCAGTTTCGAACCCTGTGGAAGAGCACATTTTCTTTAAAATTGCAGAAGCCGGCAGACGTATTTTACACTATTCTTTAAAAAACACCGGGCGGCTACTCAAATATGGGTATCCGCAAATCAGCGTTTACTGGTTTAGAGTGGTAGTAAATAATGTAGGCTAAAACTCCTTTGATTACACACACGTACAAACACACGAACACACACACACACACATTATACATATATATATATATATATATATATATATATATACATATATACATATATATATATATATACATATATACATATATATATATATATATACATATATACATATATATATATATATATATATATATATATATATATATATATATATATATATATATATATATATATACATATATATATATATATATGCCAATGAATGGATGGAATATAACGGTCACAGCTGGAGTCATTATCAGATATTTAGTTTTTGTGTCCGGTCACCTGTGAACCTAAAAATTGCAATTGACATTTCTAGGCCCCGGATGCGCACAATGCATAATGTGCATAATTATAGGCCGATGTAATTTCCATCATGATTTTTGCAGTGAGTCAATAACTTTCAGCAGATAAGTAGTTTTGATGACAATATACACACCCAAAGTATCGAATCTCGGCGGAAACACTGCAAAAAAGAAACTACGAAACCAGAGTGGTCCTAGACAAGAATTATTCCCATCCTCTTTGAAGGAATGCATTTGCAGGGTGAATAAAAAAAATCTTACCAGAAAATCTAAACAAGGACATTTTCACCAGCTGTATGTCTAAATATTAGTTAAAATAAATAAAATCATGTTGCATTTTGAACATTATACATCATTTTGGAAAACTCCCCAGTTCTATATATAAATAGATGGATAAATTGTCGTCTAAACGAAAATACCACTGGCATCTCATTTTAGCAGATATATTTACCAAAATTACACAAAATTAACTTGAACTCCAAAATAATAAATTTATTCAATAAAATCGCCATTGGATTCAACCAAGGCCTCCAGACGACTTTGGAATCCTCTGCATCTCTTCTGGACGGTCTCATTGTTTAAGTTGGTGAATGCTGTCATAATCCTTGCCTTCGCTTCATCTTTGGTGTTAAACGGTGTTTTGTTGGTCTCTCGCTCAACTGCGCCCCGTGCGTAATAATCAAGGGGATTGCAGTCTTGGTAGTTAAATAGCCAGATTTATGAGGAGTTGTAGTCGACGAAATTGTTTGACAGCTACAATTGGGTACTTTTGCTTATATGGTATGGTGCAGAGTCCTGGATCTGGGTAGCACTATCTCCTCAAGAGAAAATAAGACCAAGTCATTAATAAGGAAGGTTGAAGTTAATGCATACAATATTTCACAGCTTTAGCATCACTCCTTCAAGGCCATTCTATGAAAATTTCAGCCCACCCTCGTACCTGGAAAGAAACAATGCAGGTATTGAAATAGGTGAAATTAATGCATGCAAAATTTCGAAGCTCAAGCATAATTCGTTTATATTCAGCCTACGAACTTTTTAGCCAACATCGGAATTGGAAAGAAACAATGCAGTTATTTATAAGAAGAGATGAAATTAATGCATGCAAGTTTTCACATCTCTAGCATCACACCTTCATAGTCAGCCTATGAATATTTCAGCCCACCCCTATACCTGAATCGAAACAATGCAGTTATTTATAAGAAGAGATGAAATTAATGCATGCAATTTTCACATCTCTAACATCACTCCTTCATAGTCAGCCTATGAACATTTCAGCCCACCCCTATACCTGAATCGAAACAATGCAGTTATTTATAAGAAGAGATGAAATTAATGCATGCAAGTTTTCACATCTCTAGCATCACTCCTTCATAGTCAGCCTATGAACATTTCAGCCCACCCCTATACCTGAATCAAAACAATGCAGTTATTTATAAGAGATGAAATTAATGCATGCAAGTTTTCACATCTCTAGCATCACTCCTTCATAGTCAGCTTATGAACATTTCAGCCCACCCCTATACCTGAATCGAAACAATGCAGTTATTTATAAGAAGAGATGAAATTAATGCATGCAAGTTTTCACATCTCTAGCATCACTCCTTCATAGTCAGCCTATGAACATTTCAGCCCACCCCTATACCTGAATCAAAACAATGCAGTTATTTATAAGAAGAGATGAAATTAATGCATGCAAGTTTTCACATCTCTAGCATCAACCCTTCATAGTCAGCTTAGGAACATTTCAGCCCACCCCTATACCTGAATCGAAACAATGCAGTTATTTATAAGAAGAGATGAAATTAATGCATGCAAGTTTTCACATCTCTAGCATCACTCCTTCATAGTCAGCCTATGAACATTTCAGCCCACCCCTATATCTGAATCGAAATAATGCAGTTATTAATAAGAAGTGTTGGAATTAATGCGTGCAAGTTTTCACATCTCAAACATCACTCCTTCATAGTCAGCCTATGAATATTTCAGCCCCCCCTATACCTGAATCGAAACAATGCAGTTATTTATAAGAAGAGATGAAATTAATGCATGCAAGTTTTCACATCTCTAGCATCACTCCCTCATAGTCAGCCTATGAACATTTCAGCCCACCCCTATACCTGAATGGAAATAATGCAGTTATTAATAAGAAGTGTTGGAATTAATGCGTGCAAGGCTTCATATTTCTAGCTTCACAGAAAGTTATAGCGGCAGAGAGGAAGACAGAATGAATATAAGTAACATGTTTATCATTTCCCTGATTGATTATACCTTCCCCTTTTTTCCCTTTGATTGATTTTTCAACAAATTTTACTTATTTGTCAATAATGTTTGCTTTTACATGCAACGCTGATCGTGGTTTCACTACAAAGGATCTCTTCACCCCCAACGTCTCACGGCCACATTGTTGTATACGAAGGACAGTCATTATGCTATGCATTTTACATCTGATTACCGCTTTCTTCGGGAGCAATCTGTTCCGGAATCTACAATTCACAAACATACCATCTATCTATATATAATGTTCTTTAATTTCCGTTAGTCCGTCCATCACACCTTCTAAAATAGCCATACTTTGACTGATCGAAATCAAATTTTGGGGAGAAGTGCCAACAAATAAGTGGGTACAAAGTATAGTGGATTTTAATAGGGTGAGTGGCTTAGGACAATAAATTTTCATTCATTTTTTCCAAATTAAAATGTTTATTATTTAACATACAAAATACTCACACTATTTTAAAAACAATTAAATAATTAAAATAAAAATACTTGCTTAATAAAAATGCAATATTGTTTGCATATCTTTTATTTAATCTTTTTTATATATAAAAAATCCAGTTTCCAATTCGTTCTGCGTTTGCGAGAACTATAAAAAAAAATCACAAGGCCAAACGATTTCAAAAGTTGGAATTTGTCTTCAGAAAGAAATATTTACACGTGGTCAGTTGTAGGCTGCATTCTCAAGAATAAGAAATCCTAAGAATTTATCCTGCTAAAATAAAAAAAGGAAAAAAATTTTCTTAAAAAACATTTTTTACCATTCAATTCTATAAAATTAATTTAAATTAAAGAAATTATTAAACCGTGAATTCGTGGCCTTGTCAAAGTATTTTTCCAAACAAATCAGCTTATTCAAAATTTCATCGATTGGTTTGTGAAATTGAACGAAACGTAGAGTTTGTAAAACAAAAAAATGTTAGCAATAACTTCAGAATTGCTAAATACTATGAGGATTTTAACACGAGTAAGCGTGTTGCAAAATAATTCTAGTATATAAAATTCTGCGACTGCTCTGAATCCAGCCGTCTATCTGTTAATCCCACTAAAATAGACATACATTGGCCGATGGAAACCATATATTAACCGCTAAATGTTATTAATACTGTTTACTATAAAACAGAGCATTTACTTAAATAGTTTTATCTATAAAAAGAATGTACAGACATAAAAATGTCTTCAAAATAATTGTCGGACTTTTTTCCATTTCATAATGTGTGACGTCATTTGTTTACATTTGGATACGCTTTGAGCAGATATAAATGTACGTGAGAGATTCATGGAAGATTGCAGTTTTAAAGCAGTAAAATCGACCTTGCTAATCGAACGATCCTACGTGGCTCAATCGGTTAAGGCATGTCAGGCTAAATGACGGTTCCGTATAGGATACAGGTTCGATTACTGTCGGAGGACGAATATTTTCTATGAAAATTTCTCGGACATCGGTAAATGTTATTAATGCTGTTTATTATAAAACAGATCATTTACTTAAATATTTGTATCTATAAAAAGAATGTATAAACATAAAAATGTCTTTTAAATAATTGCCGGACTTTCTCCATTTCATAATATATATATATATATATATATATATATATATATATATATATATATATATATATATATATATATATATATATATATATATATATATAAAAGTGGACATGGAATTCAGCACTTAGAGGCGACAGTCTGTTTCATGCTAGTGCAATCGTCAGGTAACTAGTGCTGTTATTTTTCTCGGCTATTCATATATATGGGTCAGTGGTGCATTATGGGTAGTCTATTTTGGCGGTTACTTTTACCGGAAAACGCTAATTTGTTTATTTATTTATGTCAAATTATTTTGCTTGTTCTTTTTTTGTTTTTTTTTAATTTTATTTTTATTTTTTATCTTATATATTTATTTATGTATTTTTTATTTTGATCGGCGTTTTTTTGTTAACGTAGTAAAAATTTGTTTATATAGCTTATTGTTGGTAGTCTATTATGGCGGTCATTTACCGGAAGTCAGATGTTTGCTTATTTATTTGGGTCAAATTGTTTTGTTTGTTTTTATTTATTTTCATTTTTATTTTTTATCTTATATATTTGTTTATTTGTCATTGATTAAATCTATTTGTTGAATTTTGGGGTGGGGTGTTGTGGTTTGTTCTTACTATTATTTTGGTCGGAACAGTTTTTAATTTATCTATTTGTGTTGATTATCTTTATTTATTTTTTCTAAACGTCTAGTTTATCGTAATCGGTTGTTAGTTTATATATTTGGATGTATTTAGATCAATTTATTATACTTGTTGTTATTTATTTGTTACACTATATATTTTTGGCTTTCGATTTTTAAGTAACGTAGTATATTATCTTTTATTATTTTTTTATTGTTATATAACAGTTATAACTTTCGTCCGACCTTTTGTTTTGATTTTATTTCGCATATTCTAACAGGTGTGGTTTTGTAATTTGTTTGGAGTAATTTATTTTGCTTATTTTATTGTTGTTTTGTTTGTTTATATATTTATATATTTTTCTATTTTAAGTTACGTAGTAAAAATTTGTTTTCATGTCTGCATTTTGAGATTAGCTCGGATCTTTTATTTAATAATTTATTTTGATCTGGGAAGGTAATGATAGCTATTTTTTCCTCCAAGTTTGTAAGTTTTTGATAGGTTGTTGTAGGCTGATGATTTTTTCCTTATTTTCCAAGATATTTTTGGTGTGGTGTGTGTTTTGTTTTTTATTTCCCAGATATACTTAGAAAGCATTGTGCTGTTCGCATATTTACTATTTGTGAAAGACATTTTGTGTACATAATTTCTTTGTTTCCATGGTCCTTCGGTTACTCCTATGTATACATTTCTTCATTATCTGCTGATTTTATCGTGGCTTGGTAGATTACGTTGTTTTGTAAACAATTACCGTTTAAGGAACATTCGTTTTTTATTCTGCAGTTGCACGTGGGTTTAATTTGTTCGTGTTTGTTAATAATTTTCCTGTTGTGCTTTTTTATTATTTGTGCCATGTTCTCGGTGCAACTGTAGCTGATTTTTACTGTGTTTTGTTGAATATTTTGTGTAGGGTGCTTGATTCCGGGAAGTGTTTGTGTAAAAGTTTGAAGAATATTTTTCCTATGTTTGTTTTTACGTTTTTGCTGTACGGTGGGTTGAACCATATGATATTTCTTTTCCTGTTGATCTTTTTTGTGTTCTTAGGTGAGTATGTGAGTGTTGCTGGGAGTCCGCTATCTTTTAGGGCTGTTTCGTAGTCTTTCTTAGCTTTGTTAAATATAGATTTATCGGAAGAATTGTCGGAAAGCCTGCGGTTAATCGATTTTGGTATCTGTTTGATTATAGAAGGCGGGTGGTTGGAGTATATGTGTATGTACTGTGGTTTATCATTCAGTTTTCTGTATGGTTTGTGTGTGTCTTTTCTTAGGTTGAAGGTAACATCTAGAAAATCTACTTCGTTTAGGTTAGTTTTTATATCTATCTCGAATCCGTTATTTTTGAAAATTTTATCACACTAAAAGACCACAAAGAAAATTTCAAAACCAACTCTGCATGCAGACTCATAAACCCAGCCAAAAGCGAACTAGGTAAAATAAGTAAAACAATACTAGAAAGAATTAATTCTGAACTCAGGAAGAAGTTAGGAGTAAACCAGTGGAAAAACACAAAAGCAACCATTGACTGGTTCAACAGCATAAATAACAAACAAAATTGCCACTTCCTACAATTAGACATAAAAGAATTTTACCCATCCATAACAGAACGTATGTTAGATAAGGCCATCAACTTAGCTCAGGAACCAAAAGAAATCGACATCATTAAGCACTCCCGTAAATCATTATTATTTCACCATGAAGAAGCATGGATAAAGAAAGATGGGATATTTGACACTACAATGGGAAGCTTTGACGGTGTCTGACATGTGAAATCGTAGGTATTTACTTACTACACGAACTAAGCAAAATAATAGATAAAAATGACACAGGGCTCTACAGGGATGACGGTCTCATAATCTTAAGAAACTGCAACAAACAAAACACAGATAAATCTAGAAAAGCAATAATTAAAATTTTCAAAAATAACGGATTCGAAATAGATATAAAAACTAACCTAAACGAAGTAGATTTTCTAGATGTTACCTTCAACCTAAGAAAAGGCACACACAAACCATACAGAAAACCGAATGATAAACCACAGTACATACACATATACTCCAACCACCCGCCTTCTGTAATCAAACAGATACAAAAATCGATTAACCGCAGGCTTTCCGACAATTCTTCCGATGAATCTATATTTAACAAAGCTAAGAAAGACTACGAAACAGCCCTAAAAGATAGCGGACTCCCAGCAACACTCACATACTCACCTAAGAACACAAAAAAGACCAACAGGAAAAGAAATATCATATGATTCAACCCACCGTACAGCAAAAACGTAAAAACAAACATAGGAAAAATATTCTTCAAACTTTTACACAAACACTTCCCGGAATCAAGCACCCTACACAAAATATTCAACAAAAACACAGTAAAAATCAGCTACAGTTGCACCGAGAACATTGCACAAATAATAAAAAAGCACAACAGGAAAATTATTAACAAACCACACAAACAAATTAAACCCACGTGCAACTGCAGAATAAAAAACGAATGTCCCTTAAACGGTAATTGTTTACAAAACAACGTAATCTACCAAGCCACGATAAAATCAGCAGATAATAAAGAAAAGTATACATAGGAGTAACCGAAGGACCATGGAAACAAAGAAATTATGTACATAAAATGTCTTTCACAAATAGTAAATATGCGAACAGCACAATGCTTTCTAAGTATATCTGGGAAATAAAAAACAAAACACACACCCACCAAAAATATCTTGGAAAATAAGGAAAAAATCATCAGCCTACAACAACATATCAAAAACTTGCAAACTTTGCTTGGAGGAAAAAATAGCTATCATTACCTTCCCAGATCAAAATAAATTATTAAATAAAAGATCCGAGCTAATCTCAAAATGCAGACATGAAAACAAATTTTTACTACGTACCTTGAAATAGAAAAATATATAAATATATAAACAAACAAAACAACAATAAAATAAGCAGAATAAATTACACCAAATTACAAAACCACACCTGTTAGAATATGCGAAATAAAATCAAAACAAAAGAACGGACGAAAGTTATAACTGTTATATAACGATAAAAAATAAAAAAATTAATAAAAGATAATATACTACGTTACTTAAAAATCGAAAGCCAAAAATATATAGTGTAACAAATAAATAACAACAAGTATAATAAATTGATCTAAATACATCCAAATATATAAACTAACAACCGATTACGATAAACTAGACGTTTAGAAAAAATAAATAAAGATAATCAACACAAATAGATAAATTAAAAACTGTTCCGACCAAAATAATAGTAAGAACAAACCACAACATCCCACCCCAAAATTCAACAAATAGATTTAATCAATGACAAATAAACAAATATATAAGATAAAAAATAAAAATGAAAATAAATAAAAACAAACAAAACAATTTGACCCAAATAAATAAGCAAACATCCGACTTCCGGTAAATGACCGCCATAATGGACTACCAACAATAAGCTATATAAACAAATTTTTACTACGTTAACAAAAAACACCAATCAAAATAAAAAATAAATAAATAAATATATAAGATAAAAAATAAAAATAAAATTTAAAAAAAAACAAAAAAAACAAGCAAAATAATTTGACATAAATAAATAAACAAATAAGCGACTTCCGTTAAAAGTAACCGCCAAAATAGACTACCCATAATGTACCACTGACCCTTATATATGAATAGCCGAGAAAAATAACAGCACTAGTTGCCTGACGATTGCACTAGGATGAAACAGACTGCCGCCTCTAAGTGCTGACTTCCATGTCCACTTTTATATTTACACACGCTCTATCTCTGATATTGAGCACTTTATCCCATAAATATAGCACACTTTAAGACTATATTTCTTTATATATATATATATATATATATATATATATATATATATATATATATATATATAGTAGTAGTCGTAAACCATAAAATCCAAATTTACCTCATATGTGCCATAGACCTATTTCAGGCGACGAAAAGTTCGTCAGTCTTATTCAAACGCAGTATATAGACAGAGTTCGTGTCGGAATTAGAAATTTAACTGTAGTCGAAAAATTGATACAGAATTTATCCATTTCAATGTTTCAGTTAGACGAAAGGCACAAGACAATGGTCAGGGGTGGGTAGAAGGTATTAGCCTTAAACGATAGAGGTTATATAAAATTAAACCCAGATATTAACCTTATGACATTAAATTGGGATTATATGAAGAATGAAGTGTTAATTTGAAACTAAGAGAGGGACGAAAAGGGTTTTCTTTATTAAAATTACATAGATAAGGTTAAGTTTAGAAATACAAGTTCATATTTAAAAATACTTTTTCAAAGACAAATTATACTTAATAATAAGACAAAATAAATTATACATGCGCACGTTCATGAAATGTTGTTTTTGTTTGCGTCTTTCATATATTCAGCTGTAAATTTTTCTTCCTGTTATACGTTCTTTGTCCAGAATTAAAATGTACACCTACATGTACAAAACAGAGTAAAAAAAGTGGATTGAAAAAGATGCGGAACAAATTGAAATAATTCTAAATATCCTTTAAAACCAGAACCCCCTGAAGACAAGACATTTTATCCAAAAACTTAGAAGTCGGGATAAAATTGATATTTAAAAATTAAGTAATATTTTCATATAATATTATACATATATTTGTCTCTAGGTGTGTGTGAATGTATATGTGTATGAGTGTTGGTCAATATGTGATATTATGATTTTGACAACCATGTAGAAGTTGAAATATATATATATATATATATATATATATATATATATATATATATATATATATATATATATATATATATATATATATCCAGGTATGGGATATATATTGTTATGGTCCAATATCCTCGCGCCACTGTTATGGTCCAAGGTTAGGACCAAGGAAGAACAACACGAACACAAGAGTAGGAATAACAAATATATATTAAACAGAATTATAATACAAGAAGTTGAATGGTGTTAGTATGACTGTCAGTCTGGTTTAGAGTGAACTACTATTGTCTCGACTCGTTCTGTCTCGACTCGTTACACTTCGTTCTCTATCGTCTCTCTTGAGAGGATCAGTCTTTATAATGTCAGGAAGAATTCATTGTCGTTACACGTAAGTTCCCATAACATATATATATATATGTGTGTGTGTGTGTGTGTGTGTGTGTGTGTGTGTGTGTGTGTGTGTGTGTGTGTGTGTGTGTGTGTGTGTGTGTGCTGGAAACCTCTCAACTAAACCAGGAAGCCTTTCCCTTCAAATTTGTAAGGAAGTGGGATGAGTGTAGAATTTCTTCGCTTACACACGTGTCTATCTGTTTCAATAATGATCTGCTGCCCCAATTCAATACAATATATATATATATATATATATATATATATATATACAATATATATCTATCTATATATATATACAATATCTATCTATCTATCTTGTATTGTATATATATATATATATATATATATATATATATATATATATATATATATATATATATATATATACAATACAAGATAGATAGATAGATAGATGATTTTTAGGTGCGTTGTTTCTAATTTTCATCAATGACCCCCTCCCCCGATGACATTAGTTCTCAACACTTGTATCTATACTAATGACACAGCTATTTACTCTTGTCTGAATAGTAAGTTCGATGAGGTCAAATTGGCAGACAGGCTGACCTCAAAAGTTACCTTCAATCTTTTGTTAACTGGGACAATGAATGCCTTGTTAATTTTAACGCACCAAAACGTGACTATCCTCTTTTAATCGTCTGAGTAAAGCCGTTTCTGTCTTCCATCAGCATGACAAATGCTAACCTTCAGGTGAATGACCTATTGCGCCTTCACGAGGTGACGTCTTCCGCTGGCCTGGCGTCTCGGTACCAATCATATTCTCACCACCGTTTATGTAGCTTCCCGGTGCCTTTTCTATAAATACTTTCATTGAAATTGTTCGGATGAATTTTCCCCTGTTTTACTGAGACTTTATAAATTTAAGTGCAGTACTACATTGGCGGCAAGGTTACATTATTTTACAGATTAAATTGCTAGATGTCACCGTAAGTTCTATGCTAACAGTTTCTTCTCTCGCACTTCTCGCCTGTGGAACTCTCTTCCAGCTTCTTGCTTTCGAAAATATAAATGCAATGTTAATTGCTATCTCCTATCTTCTTAATCCCTGTTCTTTTATTCTTCGCTCTCCTTAATAAAGTTTTTTTTTTTCTCATAGTCTCTCAAACTCAGTAACCGCTTACGTCTTGGTGGCTTTATTACACTGCTTGAAGTGAAATGATTTTTAAAAAAGCAATTGCTCTTTTAATCTGATATGATTTCTTATTAATACAAACGTGAATTTCGGATCACCTGCCTGGGTGGTTTGGGTTTGGTTTGGTTTGGTTTGATTTACGACATATCAACACCTCAATGGGTTATTTAATGCCGACGTGATTTTTATTGCTGGTAATATTTTTATCTATCTATCTATATATCTATCTATCCGAGTCTATACAGTATCTATCTATCTATCTATCTATCTATCTATCTATCTGAGTCTATACAGTATCTATCTATCTATCTATCTATCTATCTATCTATCTGAGTCTATACAGTATCTATCTATCTATCTATCTCAGTATACACTGGTTTGGTTTGGATTGTTTTACGGCATATCAACCTCAATGGGTTATTTAATGCCGACACGATTTTTATTGATGGTTAGATTTTCTATCTATCTATCTATCTATCTATCTATCTATCTATCTATCTATCTATCTATCTGAGACTATACAGTATCTATCTATCTATCTATCTATCTATCTATCTATCTATCTATCTATCTGATTCTATACAGTATCTATCTATCTATCTATCTCGACATATATTGGTTTGGTTTGGTTTGTTTTACGGCATATCAACCTCAATGGGTTATTTAATGCCGACAAGATTTTTATTGCTGGCTATATTCTCTATCTATCTATCTATCTATCTGTCTATCTATCTATCTATCTATCTATCTATCTGAGTCTATACAGTATCTATCTATCTATCTATCTCAGTATACACTGGTTTGGTTTGGATTGTTTTACGACATATCAACCTCAATGGGTTATTTAATGCCAACGAGATTTTTATTGCTGGTTATATTTTGTCCTTCAATAATGTATTTCTGGCAATATTTTGCTTTTTTCAGAAATGCATTGCTAGCAATAATGTATTACTTGGAAGAACTTTTTTCCCTTCAAAAATTCATTGCTGTTAATAGTTTTTTTTTTCCTTCAAATATGTACTGCTGGTAATCATTTTTTACAAAAATGTATTGCTGGTACTATAACCTATTTTTACACTTTCGTAGTGTTTTGACCCAGCTTGGGAGTTAACAACCGGCCCAAAGCTGGGACCCTAACAGGTGCTACAACCCTTGGTCAGGGTGGCCCTGGAAACACCAGCAATTAATAGGTGTTTCCACGTACATCAAAACCCCCTGATCAGAAGCCTTGCTATCGGATGTAGTTTGTCGTATCCAGGACGCGGTTGTAGTTTATCGTCTTACCCCACCTGGAGATCGAATGCTTTACGAAAGAAACTACTTTAAAGCCAAAGGTGTTTTAACATAAAGTTACGTGGAGTCAGTACAAATGAGGCATGCTTTGCTGTAATGGCTTCCCGTAGCTTAATGTTAAATGCCACTTGTGTTGAATACAATTTTCATAGAGAATAAAGATTTAATTCCTGTCTGAAGACACATTTCTTTTAGTATGACTTTCGATTTCTAGGCAGGTAAACATTAATTTTATTGTTCAAAGGAAATATACACACACGCACATACACACACACACACACACACAGACACACACATACACACACATATAAATATATATATATATATATATATATATATTCATACATGTTTCATTAAGTAATATAGACAAGTTTTATCTATTTATTTTATGTAAATTCTTCTCATATCGTCTGATAAGCTTAATAACATTATCATTAAACAAAGAAAGGAAATCACAATATTAATACATATTCTTTTAATCCTATCGAAGCTTTCGGCTTACATAAGCCATTATCAAAGATGATAATTACATTACAATATATTAAGCAATACACGGACAAGAAAGTGATGATAGTCTGTTTCTGTTTACATGGAAGATTTCCAAGAAACGACAAACTCGTGCATATTAAGACGCTGGAAGCGAAAATAGCACCGCCGCTCATGACGTCACACATGACCACGCGAGAGTGAAAACGAGAAGTATTAAGTATGGGAAGCCATTGGCATAAACTAATGGCTTCTGTTATCAATTATAGGCATTTAAGAATATTTGTGGGGATTTTGTAGTTTATTTTATTCAGGTTAGGTTTCAACTGTTTTATGTATATAGCTTCAAGAATTTGTAGTTTTTGTAGTTTTTGTTTATTGCTTTAATGTTTAAGTATAGTTGTGTTTTCAACGAGGGTTTTCCGAAATTGTGTACGCGGCCAGGCATATGAAGAAATACAGTCTTAAGATGTGCTATATTTATGGGATAAAGTGCTCAATATTAGAGATAGAGCGTGTGTAAATATACAGTATAACAAATAAATAATAACAAGTAAATTAAATTGATCTAAATACATCCAAATATTTAAATAAACTAACAACCGATACTGATAAACTAGCCGTTAGAAAAATACAAATAAAGATAATCACTCCAAATAAATACATGAAGTAATAAACAAATTAAAAACTGTTCCCGCCAAAATAATAGTTAGAATAAACTACAACAATCAACCCAAAAATTGAACAAATAGCTTTAATTATCTTCCCCAAAAAAAAACAATCTATTAAATAAGCTATATAAACAAATTTTTACTACGTTAATAAAAACACCGAACAAAAATAAAAAAAATATATAAGATAAGATATAATATTAAAAAATAAAAATAAATAAAAACAAGCAAATTAATTTAACCCAAATAAATAAATAAACAAATAAAGGACTTCCGATAAAATAACCACCAAAATAGACTACCCGCAATGCACCACTTACCCGTATATATAAATAGCCGAGAAAAATAACAGCACTCGTGGCCTGACGTTTGCATCTAGCATGAAACAGACTGTCGCCTCTAAGGGTTGACTTCTATATTCACTTTATATATATATATATATATATATATATATATATATATATATATATATATATATATATATAATAAATGTGAACGTCAGTGTGTCGCTCTGTCACACTTTTTCAATTAAAGGTACAGAACTCTCTAACTTTCAAAAGTTTTAAATTTTGGATTTACGATTTTTGATTATTGCGATTGTTTTCGGCGATTTTTTTACGTGATTTTTTTTTTGACGAAATTTTTGTACGATAAGAATTTTTATAACTTAAGAATAAATTTGGGAATAATCGAAATTCATTGCGAAATCCAGCGGAAGCCACCCATGAAATAAAAATAATTGTTTGTCCGGAAAGTAGGGACCTACGTACATCAAATTATCTTTAATTAAGTAGCGGAAGAAGAATTATCGCTGAGATTTTAAAAAGTAAGCTTAAATATTAATGCAATACTTAAATATAGCGATCAGTTTTCAGTTCTTCTGTAGTTTATTGTTGCATATCGCATACGGCAGCAGTATGCCTCGCAAAAACAATCTCTGCCAACAGAGAGCCGGATTACAATTAAAAAAGATTAAGGGAAGTGGTTTATTAACTCGGTCAATGTCTGGTCATTACCCCACTAACTTATTCTTAATTATCTCAATAAAAATTGATTTAAAATTATTCCTATCTCTCCCTTCCATCTCTAATTTCGACCATATCTGTCATACTCCTTTTCCCCTTCTTTCTATCACCTTACATCAAATTAAAACTACCCCGAAAAATTGTACAAAAATAATACGTAAATTTAAAACCATTTTTTCTTTTACCCTTGGAAATGTGATCTGATGAACCAGGGAAAAAACACCTTCCTGGGGTAATAAAATATAATCAATGGACACTTAATGTTGTCTGTTTTGTAATTAAATTAATAGTTGCTCTGGTTTGATATTGAGGTCTCTGGATTACATCCTCCTTGGGGATTATCCATACGGGATTACCAAAGTTTTCAATACCTTACATACACACACACACACACACACACACACACACACATATATATATATATATTTTATAATTCTGGAAAATATCTTTTTCGTCGGTCAACCACTGTGCAACTCATGGACGGCCCAGCTATGACAACGAAACGTTCTGTAGTTATGAGTTTCTGAAAATGTGATCTTTTAAAGATTTTAGTAAGTAGTTTCATTTATAATGTAAGTGTAGGAAAACAATATATAAAGTTGTTTATATATCAAGAACAATTTTAGGGCGGAAAAGTAAGACAAACTACAATAATCTAGCCGCATCAACATAAACTCTGATAAAGTGCTAAAAGACGCTTCGACTTTTTCCCTACTTTCTTATATTTTTTCCGTCCAACAATCTAAATAGATAACACTTAAAGTAAACTCTTACTTTCCGTCCGCCTTGTTTACTAAACCAATTTTTTCCTATTCAACTGCTTAATGTAAGCATCTAGCTGAAAATCTTACTGCCAGAAGCCCAAATTATGAATGTTTCATTTATTTTTATTTTTCTATGACTTTTTCCGTTTCTCTGAATGATATGCTGCATTTTTTTTTCTTGCAACCGGAGAATCAGCAAGTAAACATATTTTGTTTGTATTTTTAGTATAGGAAATGACCGCCAGGGGTGTGCATAAATATTAACATATGTCGTCACAAAAACATAGTTCCGCATTAAACCAGTATGCATTGATGCAAAAGAATGTGAGACAGATTAGTTCAGGATCAAAATTTGCCTACGTCAAATCCCCTTCCCAGATATTTAAATTGAATGTCATCCCAGAATTTATGATGAGTTTCAAATAAGGTTTGAATTATTAATCACATAGTGTAACTGTTTTCCGAAAGTTTTTCTTCTTCCTCGAACTCGGCTGATGTTCAGAAGGATTTGTTTTTGCATTGCTATTCGTTAGAAAATACAGCGAATTTGAAATAAAATAGTTCCTTAGCTATTCTAAGTAATAAAAGAGCTGCTCATATTTGGCTGATTTTTTTTTTTCGTTTTTTTTTTTAACGACTTAACCCTCTGTGGTTTATTTAATATCGAAAAATATTTGGGGATTGTAAAAATAACTCTTCTTTTTTTTTTTCGCGAGTGAATCTTTTGAGAATTCAGGTTATTGATTCTCAATCAACTTCAAATGCAATCGCAATTGTCATCTCCGAGAAATTCTTACAATCTAAAATATTTTGTGGCTTTAAATAACCTGCAAAAGGTTGATAAGCAGTAAGACATCATGGTGAAAGATTGTAATGCACCAGGATTTAAACGTTTTCAGATACCATTTCACTCCAGATCTCAAGTGATTCTTCCGGCAGATAATTTTAAAATACCTAAATCATACTTCGCTTTGAAAAAAAAAATGTTTGTTTCTAGGAAATCAAATAATAATATTTTTATTTTAACATTTAATGAATTTTTATTCTAATATTAGAATATAAATAATATATTTTTATTCTAAGATTAAATCATTTTTATTCTAATACTTAATAAATAATAATATTTTCAATGCTAAAATTTAATAAATTTTATTTTAATATTCAATAAATAATATATTTTTATTCTAAGATTAAATCATTTTTATTCTAATATTTAATGAATAATATTTTCAATGCTAAAATTTAATAAATTTTATTTTAATATTCAATAAATAATATATTTTTATTCTAAGATTAAATCATTTTTATTCTAATATTTAATGAATAATATTTTCAATGCTAAAATTTAATAAATTTTATTTTAATATTCAATAAATAATATATTTTTATTCTAAGATTAAATCATTTTTATTCTAATATTTAATGAATAATATTTTCAATGCTAAAATTTAATAAATTTTATTTTAATATTCAATAAATAATATATTTTTATTCTATGATTAAATCATTTTTACTCTAATATTTAATAAATAATAATATTTAGAATGCTAAAATTTAATAAATTTTATTTTAACATTCAATAAATAATATATAAATAATATATAAATAATATATTTCATTCTAAGATTAAATCATTTGTACTCTAATAATTAATAAATAATAATATCACGGAATTTGAACTCTGCATGCCAAATCCAACTATCTAATAATGTGTAAATGAATCAGAGCTCATGGATTCTTTAGGGATGAGAGGACAAATATTACTTGACGCTACAAGTGGCTGAATGTGACGGCGAGCCATGATCGCCTATATTCTGAAAAAAAAAACACGAGACAGAAGAAAGTTAATCTTATCCTTGATTTGCATATGACGAGGTTGTCACTTTGACAGTCAAAATCGTCACATACGCAAATATCAGCCAAATAAACCTTGTAATCTAATATCTTTAAATATACAGATGATATTGAAATAAATCCTGTAATTCGACTTAGTAATTAAACGAATGTCAGCAAAACCAGCAAGAAGACATTCTTGCAATAATTTGCTACCCAGTAAGTGATATGGTTGCTATTTTTGTACAGCCATCAATGATAATTAAACCATTACTTTAAGTTAAATTCCGAAACTATACATACATACACACACACACACTCACTCACACTCTCTCTCTCTCTCTATCTATATATATATAAGTAATTCATCGAGTCTAGAAGAAACCTCAACAGAATGCACTGGACTCATCCGTAGTGCGCATCCACTACCGAGAATTGAAACCCGGACACTTACGTTATCAGGCAAACGTCATACCAACTGTTCCTACGGGCGTCGGTAACGAAGAGGTAGCGAATCGTCCGTCCAGTGCATTCTGTTAAGGTTTTTTTTCTCGACTCGATGAATTACTTAATTATAATTATCTTAAATCATACTAATTTCTCTCTCTCTCTCTCTCTCTCTCTCTATATATATATATATATATATATATATATATATATATATTAGCTCCTGAAAAATAAATTTCGGTTGAGCCCTCTGGTTTGAGGTGTGAATTTGTAAACAGTGACTATTTAAGCTAATATTGCACGACTCTTAGGCAGAATTGAGTCACTGTCAGTCACTGTGTGTTTATCTAAATCTAAAAATAAACACGCTAAAATTCACCTTTATCCCGTACCGTGCGCTGATGGCATAGTGGGAGAAGTTCCGACTGACGCAAATTCAATCGGGTTTCGGACCTAGATATAGGCAACCGGACGTCTAGCCACACTGATGAGCTGTGAAACAGCGAAACAGTCTGTCTGTGGATGACAAATATATATATATATATATATATATATATATATATATATATATATATGAAGAAATATAGTCGTAAGGTGTGCTATATTTATGGGTAAAAGTGCTTAATATCAGAGATAGATCGTGTGTAAATATATATATATATATATATATATATATATATATATATATATATATATATATATATAACCCGACCTTATATATAACTATAACACTGCCTTCTGGTATATTGTAGTCCTAAGAACGTTAAGGAAATTATAGATAGTAACCAAACAATAACAAAAACAACAGGATTTTTCCAACCATTTAACAACAAAAGGAGCCTACGTTGTAACTACATTGGACATACCAATTCGTTCACTAGCTCAGTCACTAAATCTGCTTTCAAAATCTACCACAACTCTAACTGTAGAAGTCATAACATAACTTACCTATTAGAATTCAGACTATGCCAGAAGCAATATGTGGGGAAATCTGAATGGCCTTTTCACAAGAGAATTAATAATTATCGTAATCGGATCAAGCCGGCTCCCCACGAAAGATTATTACCTGTAGAACAACATTTCCGCCTAAAAAAACATGATTTTAATAACCATGCAAAATTCACTATAATTGAAAAAATAGAAATAGACAGAAAAGATAACATTAGAAAAAATCTAGAGGAACAGAAGACAAATGGATTTCCCACACACTAGAGTAAAAGATAGCATAAACTTAACGCACACATCCCATTCGCAGCAACCAATACAACAGTCAAAATGACCCAGGAGGGAATTCTTAGTCAGGAATCTCCCATCTTCTATCTTAAAAACAACTTAAAAGAGGCCGTTTGACCAACACAAGGACTGACCGAAATTACCGATAAAATTACAAATGAAAACTACAGATAAAGTTGACTTTCTTCAGAAACAGTCATTCACTCCTGTAGTTCCCGGCTACTAACAAGCAGGGATTTTTTCTCCTGATGATGGCCATGCTAGATGAATCTACTCAAGGAACCTAATGAAAATAATAAAACAAAAAAATATTAATATACAACCGACTGTGTCTGAAAATTTTAATTTTTAATACTTTTTATTGTTCAATATACAGGGTGGTCCAAAAGCATGTGGACTGTATGTAGAATAGGTTTATGTATCGGTTATATTATTACAACTGATTATCTTGATGAAACATTTCCTGAGAAATGATTTGGCCGAAGAGGTCCAATTGATTGGCCGGCACGTTCACCAGACTTGACCCCAATGAATTTCTTCTTTTGGGGAGTACTCAAGGACAAAGTTTATAGTCGAAAACCAAGAAGTGTTGATGATTTGAAAAATTACATAAGAGATGCATTTCAAGAAATTAATAGCCAAAAAGACTTTAGAAGAAGCGTGAGAGGTAGACTTCAAAGCTGTGTAAATTGTGATGGAAAACAGTTTGAGCACCTGCGTTGATAAAATTTAAGGTTTTTTTTAAATTTTGTTCACAATAAGATTTAATTGTCAATGTAATAATTGTGTTATTAAATATAATTGTATGTATATGTAATCTCAAAATAAATGTAATTATTTACTGTCCATCTACTTTTGGACCACCCTATATATATATATATATATATATATATATATATATATATATATATATATATATATATATATATATATTCAAGCAAATGTGATTAAAAAGAACTGACAAGATCTGTCTGTTTAATTTTTATTGTATTTTTCCAAATGTGTTGTGGATAAACTGTCTGATGTTCATTTTTTTTTTTAATTTTGTTAAGTACTTTCGACTTCCCAATTTGTGTACTAGACATTTTTAATTTAATTTCCGGCGTCGTAAAATTTACTCTGATTTTTTTCGTTTTAGGCCCACTGTCCGGGTAGCGTTAACGTGCTTTGAAAAAAGTCGGTAGTTCGTCTCTCTCTCTCTCTCTCTCTCCCTCCCTCCCTCCCCTCCCCTCCCTCTCTCCCTCTCTCACTCTGCCATCCTGGCACCTCTCCCTACCAAGTGAGTTCGTCTTTTTTTGGACTCACCACCTCAGTAACTCATCTAACACATTGCATCTGGTTTTTGAAATCAAGACATATTTATAGAGTTTGACAAACTTTCACTAAATGACCAATGATTCGTGCTTAGCAAGATTAATATGAAATTCCAATTGTAAGTAATAAGAAATCCCTTTTTTCTTTTTTTTCTTTTGTTTTGCAAATATTTTTTTAGAATCAAAGCAGAAATGGGACAAGAATAGTGCCGGTTCGTTTAAGACATAAGAAACGCGATAATTATGCTCAGAATGTTAACAGAAAGAATCAGGTCAGAGATAGGACAAGAATAGTGCGGGTTCGTTTAAGACACCGGAACAAGGAACGCAATATTCATGCTCAGAATGTTATCAGAAAGAGCAATACGAATGCAAAAGAACATGCACCTGTGTTTTATAGTCCACGCAAGGGCATTCGACAAAGTACGCCACAGAAATCTGTTAGAACTGCTCATCAACCTTCACATATTCTGGAAAGATATCAGAATTGTTATATACCGTACCGATGAACCCTAATGGGTAGGTCTCAATCCTCATAAATATGTTGGACACTATTGTAAGTGGGGGTAATATGTTGTCTAAGTAGTCCACCACTAGCAGTGGTTTTCCTACTTCACGCCGCTGGCGAGTATTGTATTTTGTTGATGTTATAAAAATGAACATTTCATTTCCAACCTCCGTTTTGCTTATTCCTCATTCAGTAACCTTTTCTAGGTTACAACAAGTGTAATAAAATATTTCAACTGGCAGCATACGGATAAAAATGAGTTCAATAAAAAGTTGCGTAAGGCAAGGGTGTGTCTTCTCACCGGACTTATTCAACCTATACAGCGAGGCAGTTCTGAGAGAACTGGGAATTCTACCAGGATTCGTCATTGGCGGTCACAAGCTTAACAACATAAGATACGCAGATGACACAGTGATTATAGCAGACACGGAAAGGAATGCAAAACCTCCTACTGAAGGTAGCAAAGGAGAGTGAGAAGGGGGGATCAACGTTGCTTAACTTTGGTGATTGTACGGGAATCGGTGTATCAAAGTGACGTGGCCGTAAGCCGCGATGTAGTAGTGATTTTCCGAGCTTAGCTTGGGTGTGGCATAAGGCCGATTGTAGGGAGCACCCAGTGAGGATCGAACTCACTACTCAGTCGTAATTGTCCTAGCGAGACAAGCTTGCTATCCATTACGTCACGTCGAAGTGTCCAGGCCGCGATATAGTAAAAAGACATTGTTAAGAATCTACAAAACAATGGGAAGCTGTGGAGAGTCATGATGACCAACAGGCTAAAGTGACAAGGCACGTCGACGAAAAAAAAAAGAAAAGAAGAATTGACTATCTGAATAAACACGGCACATAGAAGAAGGAGGAGTAGAAGACGAAGACGAATTGACCTAAAGAATGCAATTTTGACCGAGCGTTAACAAGTGTGTCCAATCGATACAATGAGGACCCCCCAGTTATTGTTTGCCACGTGATCAATCACGAAAACCCTCACGAGAATTTCAATTATCTCAGCTATCAGGGTAGAAATTAAATACAATGATAAATTTCAATCGTCTCAGCTAATAATTTGTCTTCTGTCATCAAACTGATTAGAATATAATCTGTTGTGCTATATCTTATGTCCAGAAAATTGTCTCTGTTGTTAATCAATAGGCCAATCTTTAAAAGAACTTTCAAACCTGCACTCTTACAGCACCAAGGAAAAGTCGTTTAGCAATGGAGACAGTACTGTCTCCATTGCTAAATATTTATATCCACTTTACAATTCATTACGCCCCAAATTCAAATGCGTTATGTTAAATTTTTGTTCCTTATTTACACAATTCTTATTTAAGTTTGTTTTTAATAATTTCACAGTGAACGCTTGGATAAATTTTAAGGTGTAGGCCCAACATCTCTATCTTTTATCTGCGTCATTTACTTGCTTCTCTGTCACTTCTCCTGGGGTTTCGCATGTCTACAGGTCTTTTGAGTACTCATGATACTTGGTGTTCCTTATTAGCTAGTTACCTGCTCAGTACCATTGAGCACATTGTTCGTTGACTGCGAGAGATAGATGTGAACAGTCTTAGATAGATAGATAGATAGATAGATAGATAGATAGATAGATAGATAGATAGATAGATAGATAGATAATGTTTATTATTTTAAAATACAACAATTGTGGCACATGGCCTAAAAAGTGGGGAGTGGGATTGAGGTTGGTCATCCTTACCTATCCTATACCTAGGTAACCCGATTCACGACCCAGTCATTCAATACAAATAAACCATTCACCGAAAGAATTCACCCTTCACCTTTTACTCTTACGTATACCACAATACCACATCCACAAAGGGAACCTAAAAATTAACCCCATGATTTAAAATTTCTTGTGTACAAATGTTCATAAAATATATATATATATATATATATATATATATATATATATATATATATATATATCATCTGACGATGATGTGAAATGGTGGGTTCTAAATCCCAATACAAAAATATATATAAAACAGATACTAACAGAAAATAATTGATGTTAGTAGGACCCGTCCACCCCACAAAAAATCAGAGTTGCCGCTGTATTCTGTCATCAGACAGAATCAAGAGGCTAACTCTCTAACGGAATGGGGGATGTGAATAATAAATGAAGGGAGTCGGGAAATCAAAGACTGAACCAGTCGAAATGGGAAAAGAGGCCAAAACAAACAGGGGAGGTTGGGAATCTAAACTTGGCGCATAACAGAAGTAAGGAGCCGGGAAAAGGCCAGGAACGACAGTCACTCACATTAAATAGGTACACAAAAGAGGGTCTACCTTAACCAGGGGGAGAGTTCGCAGGAAACCGCCCCGCTGTGACGAAAGAGTACTTAAAACAAAAGAACTCAAGGATAGCCCCTTTCACGCAAACCAAGCTCGCTACTTTCACCCACCTTTCGTTGAAATCTGTCGACACCAAACGCTTTCTATCAGTTCTGATCTTCACTTTCAGCTGAAAGTATCTGATCAAAAACTGATGAGAATAGCGTTCTTGTCGCAATATCCCCTCCTTTCGCGTCATCCAGGTCACCATTCTTGCCACCGCTAGCAACGTTAGAAACACCATTCGTTTCACCCCAGAATACGGTGGGGGACATATTGTCGCACGCGTATGCGAGATCGATGAGCACAAGCCCATCGAGAGCGATACGATCCGTCAGCTCGCCGATATAGTCCCAGAAAGGGCGTACCTGAGGACAATGGTAGAAGGCATGCAAAGTCGTTTCTTCTTAACCAAGGTCACACCGGTTTCCTCTTTTCAGTGAAGACGACCGAGGTGGGAGGTACTCTCCTGCATTTCTACCTCCTTTACTTTCTTGTCCTCTGGCTCTGGTTGGGGACTCTCATTCTGCTGCTGAATGGAACTTGTGGTATTTGGATCCCTTCTTGACGACTTCCGTCCACTCTCCAGTTATCTTGGTTGCCTGTGCTGTTGCCTGTGAAGTTGTCTGTGATGTTGCTGCTTCATTTTTCTTTTTGGGTTGTCGGGCAGGATTTTATCCCGGGCAAGCCTTCGACGAATTCCCCGCAGCCCCACAAGCCCAACAAATTGGTCGACGACCCTTCACAACGACATTAACGTGTTGGGTATTTTCCGTAAATTGCTTTCGATTTAATGTAATTGAGATTTCAATATCGCCTGTGGCAATTCCGGCCTTACTTTTCGGAGACGTCCCCATATTTAGAAAAGAAAAAACCAGTATGTTCTTCAGATATGTAGAATGGCACCCTATGTAGAGTCACCTTTGCCTTTCTCGTCTCCAGATATTCCGTCTGAAGCCTGACTGCCGAAGTAGTTAGAATACAGCTTGCCAGCGATTTGGCTTTCTCTTGTCGGCAGTACGTTGACTTACTTCTTCTTGCTAGAATTTAGGCTACAATTTGAAGACTTTTCATGGCCTCCTCCATCACTTCTTGGAGTCCGTCGTTACGAATTATGAGTTCGATCATCATTGGGTTCCCCATACTTTCGGCCTTGTGCCACATCTAAAAAGCTTCGGGCACCTCGAGGTGGGGAAATGGTTAGCAAGCTTGTCTCGCTAGCACAATGAAGATTGAGTATTCGATTCTCACTGGTTGCCCCACACTTTCGGCCTTGTGCCACATCTAAAAAGCTTCGGGCACCTCGAGGTGGTGTGATTGTTAGCAAGCTTTTCTCGCTAGAACAATTACGACTCAGTAATGAGTTCGATCTTCACTGGGTGCCCCATACTTTCGGCCTTGTGCCACATCTAAGCCACGCTTGGAAAATCACTATTTTGGTGTAGTGGTTAGCAGACTTGTCTTGCTAGATCAGTTACTACTGAAATGTGAGTTCGATTCTCACTGGATGCCCCATACTTTCGGCCACATCTAAGCTATGCTTGGAAAATCGCTACTTTCGGCCTTGTGCCACATTTAAAAAGCTTCGGGCAACACGAGGTGGTGTAATGGTTAGCAAGCTTGTCTCGCTAGAACAATTACGACTAAGTATTGAGTTCGATCCTCACTGGGTGCCCCCTAATTTCGGCCTTGTGCCTCATCCGAGCTACGCTTGGAAAATTGCTTTAATAAACCGTATTAACAACATTTACCGGCCTGGATATCCGAGAAATTTCCTAGAAAATATGTGTCCTCCGACAGGAATCGAACCTGTATCCTACATGGAACTGTCATATAGCCTGACACGCTATAAAAAGCATTTACTTAAGAATTTGTATCTATAAAAATAACGTACAAACAATAAATATATTAAAATAATTGTTGAAATTAGTGTATTCATATATATATATATATATATATATATATATATATATATATATATATATATATATATATATATATATATATATATATATGTATATATATATATATAGAGAGAGAGAGAGAAAGAGAAAGTTAGAGAGAGAAAGAGATAGATAGATAGAGATTATATGCTATTGCAAAACAAATATTAAAATATTTATCTTTTTTGAATATCCAAGATCCTTGCTTGTTTTCGGGGAGTCATATTTTGAGCCTGTGTGTATTCGTCCAGATTGAGTGCATCTAGATTGTGTATTTACACACTATTTCTCCCCCACCCCCATATAATTATCAAATATGAATTCCGTGGCTTCTCGTTCTGGGATTCAAAAGTCTTAAAACATTTGCTACAAATCATTTGCTTTACACAAGCAAACATACACGACCTCAGTTTATCGACTTTATTTTTTACAATACTGTTCACCCTATAGAAGGCACAAGAGCCAATCGTGGTAGAGAGTAAGATGTAAGCGGCATATTTTATGAGGCTATGTGGGGAAGATAACAGTTATCCGTAGACTTGAACATTTTAAGATTTAGTGATCGGGAAAATATCCTCTTGGGAGTCGGTTCTATAAAGTAGCGGTTTTGCTTGATTACGTAGCTTAAACTTTATATTTTATGTATCCCCATAAAAATTGTCTTGTGGTGTGAGATCTGTTGAACGTCGGGGATATTCAACTGGACCTCTTCGTCCAGTCAACCTCTTAGGGAAAATCTCATCAGAATGGTGTTGTCGTGATAACACATCAATAAATGAATTCTCTAGAATTTTTCGTTCCTTGTTTCATTTCTCATTCTTTTTTCATTCTTTCTGTCCGTCGTTTTAATTTGTATTTTCTACTCTCATCATATTTACTTATTCATTCATTTGTTTCAATCATTCTGTCTTTCTTTTATATTTCATTCTATAATACTTTTTTTTCCTGTTTCGTTTCTTTCTATCTGTATATTCTTCACACTGGTTTTAATGTTATGTCTCATTCTTTTCTTTTTTTTTCATTCTTTTCTTCCATTTTTTCTTTTCCAGTATGATTTTTCCTTCTTTTCATTTACCGTTTTTTTTCTTTCTTTTCCAATACCGTTTTTCTTTCTTTTCCTTTATGGTTTTTTTCTTTCTTTTCCTTTACCGTTATTTTCCCTTCTTTTCCATTGCTGTTTTTCTTTCTTTTCTTTTACGGTATTTTTCCTTCTTTTCCATTACTGTTTTTTCTTTCTTTTCTTTTACCGTTTTTTTCCGTCTTTTCCTTCACCGTTTTTTTTTTCTTTCTTTTCCATTACCGTTTTTTTCCTTCTTTTCCATTACAGTTTTTTTCATTTTTTTCTTCACCGTTTTTTTCCTTCTTTTCCATTACCGTTTTTTCTTTCTATTCTTTACCGTTTTTTCCTTCTTTTCCATTACATTTTTCTTTCATTTCCTTTACCGTTTTTTTCTTTCTGTTACTTTATTGTTTTTTCTTTCATTCCATTACCGTTTTTTTTCTTCTTTTCCATTACCGTTTTTTTCTTTCTTTTCTTCACCGTTCTTTTTTTCTTTTCCGTTACTGTTTTTTATTTCTTTTCATTTACCTTTTTTTTTCTTTCTTTTCCTTTAATGTTTTTTTCTTTATTTTCCATTACTTTTTCTTTTTTCATTTACCCTTTTGTTCCTTCTTTTCCATTACTGTTTTCCTTTCATTTCCATTACCGTTTTTTTTTTCTTTCTTTTAATTAACAGTTTTTACCTTCTTTTCCATTACCGTTTTTCTTTCTTTTTCTTTTACCGTTTTTTTTTCTTTCTTTTCCATTACTGTTTTTTCCGTCTTTTCCTTTATTATTTTTTCGTTCTTTTCCTTCACACTTTTTTCTTTCTTTTCCTTTAACGTTTTTTACCTTCTTTTCCATTATTTTTTTATCTTTCTGTTCATTTACCGTTTTCTTTACTTCTTTTCGTTACAGTTTTTTCTTTCGTTTCCTTTACCGTCTTTTTTCTTCTTTTCCGTTACTGTTTTTTCTTTCTGTTCATTTACAGTTTTCATTCCTTCTTTTCCTTACAGTTTTTTCTTTCTTTTACTTTGCCGTTTTTTTCCTTCTTTTCCATTACCGTATTTTTTTCTTTCATTTCCTTTACCGTTTTTTTCTTTTCTTTTCCTTTACGGTTTTTTCTTTTTATTCCTTTACCGTTTTTTCCCTTCTTTTCCATCACCGTTTTTTCTTTATTTTCCTTTACCTTTTTTTCCCTCTTTTCCATTACTGTTTTTTCTTTCTTTCCGTTACCGTTTTTTTTTCTTTCTTTTCCTTTACCGTTTTTCAATTTTGCCTTACCTTTTTTATCTTTCTCTTCCATTACCGTTTTTTCCTTCTTTTCTTTTACCGTTTTTTTCCTTCTTTTCCATTACTGTTTTTTTCCTTCTTTACTTTTATCGTTTTTTTCTTTCTTATCCTTTACTGTTATTTTGTTCTTTTCCTTGGCCGTTTTCTTTCCTTCTTTTCCATTCCTGTTTTTCTTTCTTTTCTTTTACCTTTTTTCCTTCTTTTCCATTACCGTTTTTTTCTTTCTTTTCATTTACTATTTTTTCTTTCTTTTCTTTTACCGTTTTTTCTTCTTTTCCATTACTGTCTTTTTTTCTATTCCATTACCGTTTTTTTCTTCCTATTCCATTACCGTTTTCTTCTTTCTCTTCCTTTACCGTTTTTCTTTCTTTTCCTTTAAAGTTTTTTTGTTCTTTTCCATTATTTTTTTTATCTTTCTGTTCATTTACCTTTTCTTTATTTCTTTTCCTTACAGTTTTTCTTTCTTTTCCTTTACCGTTTTTTCCTTCTTTTCCATTAATTTTTTTTCAAACTTTTGCTTTACCGTTTTTTTTCGTTCATTTCTATTACCGTTTTTTTCTTTCTTTTCCTTTACCCTTTTTTCCTTTTTTTCCATTATTGTTTTTTCGTTCTTTTCCTTCACCGTTTTTTCCTTCTTTTCCATTAACGTTTTTTCCTTTATTTTCCTTTACCTTTTCCTTTTCTTCTTTTCCTTTACCGTTATTTTCTTTCTTTTCCTTTACTGTTTACTTTCCTTCTTTTCCATTACAGTTTTTTCTTTCTTTTCCTTTACCGTTTTTTCTTTCTCATCCTTTACCGTTTTTTTCTTTCTCTTCCTTTACCGTTTTTTCCTTCTTCTCCATTACCGTTTTTTTCCTTCTTTTCCATTACCGTTTTTCAATTTTTCCTTTACTTTTTCTTCTTTCTTTTACTTTATCGTTTCTTTCTTTCTTTCTTTTCCATAGCTGGTTTCTTCTTTCTTTTCTTTTACCGTTTTCTCTTTGTTCTTTTACTTTTTTTTTCTTTTCTTTTGCAATATTTTCTTTATTTAATCTACAGTATTTACTCTTCTACTTCCTTTCATTTATCTTATTCTCTAACTGACTTATATATTTTATTTTTATTGTACTCTTATTTTCATTCTTTTTCTTTTCCATTTTTTCTTTGTATTCTCTAGAATAATCGTTTTTCCATCCTTGTTTCATTTCTCAGTCTTTTTTCATTCTTTCTGTCCTTCTTTTTACTTTATACTTCTGTTCTCATCATATTCATTCATTCATTCATTTCATTCTATAATTCTTTCTGTTATATTACGTTCGTTATTTATATGCTGCACTTTAATAATCTGTCTATCTATCTATCTATCTACATATATATATATATATATATATATATATATATATATATATATATATATATATATATATATATATATATATATATATGCGTCTAAATAAACAAACAATGAAATATTTGTTAAAATCGTACACATTGAAAAGTGGTCTATTTCAAGTAGGAAATTTAAACTCACAGAACGATTTAATATATTAAAAAGAAAAACACTGACCGGAACACTAACGCGGTTCTATCACCAAGGTCTCTTCAGGTGGTTTCATCATATATATTGTTGTGGTGGGATCCACCTAATCTGCATAGGTGACTACCAACTATATAAATAATGGTTGATACCGGAAGACGAGGGAAAAGGAATCACGAGATCCAACTAGAGACTCTGATCGACTGCGACTAGTCAACACATTCTCCAGGAACGTCTTCCCAGAAATATACAGAAATACTATATGTACTTATTGTGTACACTTTCTTGTTATAATACATTCTTGTTCCAAGTACATTTTGTGTTGCATTATTATTCCATGCATTAGGCGAGATTCAACATTGAGTCAAGACTCAACATATATATATATATATATATATATATATATATATATACACTCATAACAGTCTGTTCATAATCTATCTATCTCAGTCTGTTCATTTTCTATCTACTTATCTATCTCTCTCTCTCTCTCTCTCTCTCTATATATATATATATATATATATATATATATATATACATACATACATAAATACACACACACACACACACACACATATATATATATATATATGTAACGTAAATCATTCAAACGAAAAACAAATACTGAAGCTAATTATATGGCGAGAATCACTCTCACAAACAATATTTACTAATAAAATACAATCAACTTCGAATCTATATATATATAAGTCTGTTCATAATCTATCAGGTTATTCCATAAGTTCTGTCCGAATTTTGAATAAAGAAATCAAGTGACCAAATGTTAAATTTAATTACAGATTCAATCAACAATGTATTTTCCCTGATTATCTATGACTTCCTTCCATCTATTAACAAGCTTACTAATTCCATTACTGTAAAATGCTTTTGGCTTTGATTCGAAGAACTCACAAATGTCAGTTTTAACCTCTTCCTGTGTTACAAAAGCTGTTTCTTCCAAATGATTCTGTAAGCTCCGAAACAAATGGTAGTCTGAAAGAGCAAGGTCGGGAGAATAAGGTGAATGAGGAATTTTGTGACGTGATTTTTGCTGTGTGTGGTCGCGCATTGTCCTGATGAAACATCACCCGTTTTCGATTCACTGGAACAGGTCTGTTTTTCCTCAAAGCTTGGTTCAAACGCTCTAATTGCTGACAGTATATTTGAGCATTAATTGTTGCATTAGGTGGTAAGAATTCAAAGTGGATTACTCCTTGGCAATCCCACCAGATTGAAAGAAGAATCTTTTGCCCATGAAGTTCCCTTCTCGGCTGTGGCTGAGGGTCCTTCCACTTTACCAAGCCACTGTCTACGACGCTTAACATTTCGATAAAAGATCCAAGGTGAAAAAAGTTGGCGAGAATGGTGAGAAGATCATATGTCAACTCGGGATTTGAGGTTGTTTTCAGACAATTCATGAGGCACCCATTTTCCAAGTTAAGGAACTTTTCCAAGTTGTTAAAGATGACGATGAACAGTTGTATGGTTTGAACTGAGAATCACTGCCAATTCCTCAACTGATAAAGCAGTATTTTCTTCAAGGGCTGCTTCATGAAGCTTTTCATCAAACTCAACTGGACGTCCGATTCGATCTTCATCTTCAAGGGTGAAATCTCCACCTCTGAATTTTGCAAACCATCTTCTGCAAGTTATTTCATTCACACATTTCTCTCCATAAACTGAGTGAATGTTTCTAGCCGCTTCGGCTGCTGAGTTTCCTTTCTTGAACTCATAAAGCATTATGTGCCTCAAATGATTCTTGGCTACTTCCATGTTAGCAGGGTTTGACTAAAACAAAATTTAATTTTATTATTCTCTGAAATAAAATTTGATCAGTTTAAATGCATCTAAACATAAAAATAATGTTCAGCTCCATTAGACATTATAAAATACTCTTTAAATTTCGTTCATTTTAACAAAAAGTTAAAATTCGGACAGAACTTATGGGGTGACCTAATATTTATCACAATCTGTTCATTATCTTAGTCCGTTCAATATATAAATAAATAAATATATATATATATATATATATATATATATATATATATATATATATATATATATATATTTAGAAATATATACATATATATACTTCTATCTATCTATCTATCTATCTATCTATCTCAGTCTGTTCATTACCTATCTGCCTATCTGTCTATCTCAGTCTGCACATTATCTATATATATATATAATATATATATATATATATATATATATATATATATATATATATATATATATATATATATATATATTCATACATGTTTCATTAAATAATATAGATAAGTGTTATCTATATATTTTATGTAAGTTCTTTTCATATCGTCTGATAAGCTTAATAACATTATCATTAAACAATGAAAGAAAATCACAATATTGATACATATTTTTTAATCCAATCTAAGCTTTCGGCTTACATAAGCCATTATCAAAGATGACAATTACACAATATATTAAGCAATACACGAAGAAGAAATTGATGATAGTCTGTTTTTGTTTACATGGATGATATATAACAGTCTGTTCATAATCTATCTATGTCTTTTCATTATATATATATATATATATATATATATATATATATATATATATATATATATATATATATATATATATATATACCAGTCTGTTCATTATCTATCTATGTATCTATCAATGTATCATCGTTCCAGTGTCGATTTCAGTCTTCCCGTGTTTATTCCCTTTTTCTAGATCCTGCTACGCTTTTCAAACGAAATATTATTGAAATGCAATCGCTTCGTGCATCGATTGGTCTTTGTACTTTATTTACTAAAACAGTTTCCATATTTATTACACTCAAAAAAAAAAGATATTTTCTAGAGTACAAAATGTTTTTCCCTCTAAAAGCAAATTTTCTATCTTTCCAAAATAATCGAATGAGCCAAGAACGATTTGAATGCTTGTAAACAATACGTACATTAAAAACGACAATAAACTTATCATTTTCAGGAAAAGGCTTCAAATCGATCCCACTCCGAGTTTATTTTGAATGAGGATTCCGCGTTAGCACTTTGGTGGCTTGCCTTCCACATACTCAAGGATTTCTAAAGAAATATCTGCGAGAATTTTTCGCGTTCAGATCATGCACACTTCTGGAATACGAATTTCAAAATGGCGCTAGAATTTTATCTATTTACTGTGTTCAACCTTGTTCACCAGGAAATATAAATACAAGGAAATGGCAGCTAAACATATTGTTTCACTACTCTTATAAGTTTTGCGTATAAGTTTTACTTGTAGTATTTTTCACCAATTACAAGGCCCAAGAACCACTCAACGTAGAGGGTTACTGAATGTGATGGTTGTAAGTTCTTAAAGGTTGGAGAAAGAGGTCAAGAGAATAGGTAACGTTTGACCCTAGACTTGATCATAATTCTAGTGATCTGGAAAGCAACCTCTTGGGAATCTGTTCCACAAAGTGACAGTTCTGCGAAAGAAGATGTCCGAATGGACCTTTCTCCGTGACAAAGGAATACGGAAGGAATGAAGATGATTCGGCTCTGTGTAAGTGGCATAGCGAATGCTAGCTCTGCAGGTGTGAACTGGTGAAACTAAGAAACTATGTAGTATTAACATTCGCCGTGGAAATAACGATCGAGCTGCAAGAGTCTAATAACGCTTCGTCTATAGAGAAATTGGTTGTAGGGTGGAAAATAATTAATTACCCACAAGGCCGCGTAATAGATTGTTTTTTTTAATTCTGTAAAGGCTGAACACTGAGGAGTAGCAGTGAGCTTTTCAGATTGAAAAATAGGAGAGCGGGGTTCGAATTCCAGCCTGGTTCATTACATTCACTTATTTGGAATGCGTGGGTCGATATACGTAATTCCTACTGTTTGAAAAAACCAAAACAAAAACAGGGTGTCTACTCAAAAACGTGTATCCACTAATATATATATATATATATATATATATATATATATATATATATATATATATATATATATATATGCATACTTATATTTGATATGAAAAAATAATTTTATATAATTTACGTAATTCTATTACATTTACTTCTATTAAAAAGAAGTATAGTCTATTAGTAATTAAGAGTAAAAATATTTTAAAATTGTAGTTAAATAAAACGTATTCTAACCTAAACATCCCCTAAAAAAAATCTTTAAATATAAAAGTAGGAAAAAATGCTGAAAGACTTTTTGCCGTTAATAATAATAATAATAATAATAATAATAAAAACCGAGACGACATGCGTTTAACGGATGTCAGAATTCTTTGAAATATACACTCCTACCCCGCTACTAAATTTATTTATATTAGTAATTATGTAATATGCGGTAATTTTGAATTTTATAGTGTACTAATATATATATATATATATATATATATATATATATATATATATATATATATATATATATATATATATACCATATATTATCATATATATATATATATATATATAGTAATCATATATATATATATATATATATATATATATATATATATATATATATATATATATATATATATATATATATATATATAATCGTAAGGAAGGATCTTGGGAATTTAAACTTTTCATCGTACTACTCTTTTCACTAGCCTAAAAGGCTGATTTTGAAGCCATTATATTATTTCGTTGCCTCGTTCTGAGTATCTTACTAATGCTTGTCGTATCCATATTTTTCTGTGTATTAAGTCAATTTCCTTTGTGCTTTCAAATTTTAAATTCAAGTGTTTGGTTTTTTCTCTTGGGATTTCTTAAAAAGATCTTCTCTTCTCAGAGAGAAAAAAAGAAAAACAAAACAAAGCAAAGGTAATACTGAAATACAATAAAGCTTTCTATTCGTTTTTACAACCGACGAAATCAGACGACAATGCGGCGTCTCGTAAATACTCTTGACGTAACCCAGGAGAATTTAACGTGTGACCTTACGCTAAAGGATGAATATTAACAACAAAATATATAGCGGTACAAGATAAATACATCCTTCAATTTATAAAAGAATTAAAACCAATAACATATTCCTTCAGGACTTTCATGATCATGGTTCTAAACCGATTCCTTTTCTTTATAATCCTACGAATTACTTACATTTTGATGAACATAATGGAGTGGTTGTCCGTTGAAGCCTCCTAGACGAACTGTCACGTACGACGAATACGAGGAATTGAGAACTGGATTGGAATATACAAGGAAACGAATCTTCTTTCCTTCTACGTATCGTCTCTATTCCGGACGTGGGAGATCATGACTTTCCAATCATTCCTATCTCTTGTCACCCTTAGCAACGTTTGTCGCTTTGCCAAACCTCCTGCCCCCTGTTTTACCATCCATTCACGTGAACACGTCAGAAAGGTGATCCGCTGCCCATCCCTGTTCATTCAGGTATGTGGAGTATTGTGTCCGTCAAATGTCTTACTATCTTTTGGATTTTTTCATGAATAAACCTTTGCATATTGCACTTTGTATAATGAAAAAAGAACTCCACCAATTGGCTATCGTTTTTCCGCTGACATGAAGTAGAAAGGTTATATTGAATCAATTAAGGCTACTGCTAGTAAAATAGCTTCCCCATGTCGTGAAAGACAATTTTTTCTCGGTAGAATTTATCTTACGCATATAAAATCAACCATTTGTCCATACATTGAATAATGCCGTCACATATGGTCTGCTGTTTCTGTTATTAATTTAGAGATTCTTGATAAAATCTAAAGAATAATCAGTAAACTTTAACTTTTGTGTCAAAAGGCCGTCTCTTTCCTTGACACCGCTATTATTTTTCTATTACATTCAACATCCATTTTTAGAATGTTGTAAATATAAAATTATTCTTGTAAATAAAGACTCTAATAAAGAAATGGCGTTTAATATTTTCGTGGAAATTCTCAAAGATTACAAAAGAAAAACATGGTATAAATTCGCTTTCATATTTTTGTTTTTTTTATTAAAATTATAATCATCGCTTTTTAAAACAACTTGTATCACTAAACCCTTATTATCTAAAAAATATTGTCTAAAAAGTATTTTTAAATTTGGTTTATCGCGTCGTGCTAGACAATTTTTCTCGATATAATCTATCTTACACATTTATAAGTTTACCGCTCACTTATGCATTGAATATTTCTGCCATATTTCTAACCTAGTGGTCTAGTGCTTCTGATATGTATCGAGAGATTCTTGAGAAAATCCAAAGAAAAATCTGCAATGTTATCGGTCCTGGCTTGGCATCTCGGTCTCAGCCATTTTCATAACGTATCTTCCATGTGGCTTTTCTGTAAATAATTTAATTTTAACTTTTCCGAGGGACTTTCCTCTTTGACATCTCGACTTTATGGCTTAAAGTTCAGTTCTAGATTGCCGGCCATGTCTCATCATTTTAGTGTTTAAATTACTCGATGTAACCATAATTTTTAAGCAAACCATTTCTTCCCTCGCACTTCTCGCTTGTGGAACTCTCTTCCAGCTTTTTGCTTTCCAGCTAACTTTGATTTTCAAAAATTTAAATGCTGTGTCGAACATTATTTTCTGCCTCCTTGAGTCCTATTTTTTATTTAATTGTTGTCTCTTCTTAATAAAGATTTTCATAGATTCTTTCACTCACAGTAAGGCCTTGTGTCTGAGTGGCTTTTACGTGTTCATTATCACCGGATCGTGAAATCGTTTTATTTAGACAGCAATAATCTTTAAGAATAGAAGATATCTAAGCAAGCTATCAAATACGTAGTGTACAAACTCGGAAGTATACTGCAATAACCACCTGATTTTTCTCATTATGCATTATCTGTTGTTGTATCTCATCTAAATATTCGTTTTAAAATTCGGCGAAACAATTCTTGAAAAATCAATGTTTATAGATTCCGATGACTTTTTCTTTCATTTCGGCTTTCGTTTTGCTTTTAAATTTATGCAGGCATTATAAATGTTTATAAGTAAGATCTTTAATTGAAGTCGTAGACAAAATGGTAATGATAGTGAGAGCCGTTTCCCTACAAAGAAACATTTGGCATTAATTGACCGAGCAGCCAATATTGCTTTCGGTTGAAGTTTTACTAAAAAATAAAAATTGTAAACAGTGTATTTGAACTTCACCATTAAATAACCCAGAGAGGTATTGATATGCCTTAAAAAAATCCCCAAAAAACACGAAATCAAATATCTCGAGTCACGTAACTCATTACAGTCTTACATACAAAACGTGTATGGCAACTTCTATAGAAACGGTGTGCCTTGAGTAAGATAATCTAAGGGAGACCAACCCACTCCAGGCTGGTTTGAATTCAGAGTTTTTCTTCTTGTAGACTGGTTGCTATCCAAGGCTATAGAAATGATGTGTGTTGAGTAAGATAGCCTAACGGAGTCCAACAACCTCCAGGCTTGCTTGAATTCAGAGTTTCCCTTCTCCTAGGCTGGTTGATATCCAAGGCAATAAAAATGATGTGTCTAGAGTAAGATAGCCTAAAGTAGCCCAACCCACTGAAGGCTTCCTTGAATTCAGAGTTTTCCTTCTTCTAGACTGGTTGCTATCCAAGTCGATAGAAATGACGTGTCTTGAGTAAGATAGCCTAACGGAACCACATCCGCTCCAGGCTGGTTTGAATTCAGAGTTTTCCTTCTCCTAGGCTGGTTGATATCCAAGACTATAGTAATGATGTGTCTAGAGTAAGATAGCCTAAAGTAGCACAACCCGCTACCTTTCTGGAATATTCTGGAATACTCTAGATTTATTTTAAACTGTTCTAGAATTCTCTAGAATATTGTTCTGAGTGTATTGTAAAATAGTTTTCAATATTTTGTCAAAAGCTCTTTAAATTTACCAGTTTAATCATTAGAATGCGATATCTGAGTCACTTTTTTTTTGCACTGAGGTTTTTTGCCCCTGAATCTCATTTATATCCAAATTTTTAATTATCAATAGAAAACCTTGGGGGTGAATAAAATCTTTTCCTAGGTGGTCGGGAAGGGGTCTTTATATTAGAAAAATTATTTTAACCCAATAAAAAACAATAGACAAAAAATATTTTTAGTAAAATAAATCAGACGAGTCACTTTTATCGATTAGCACTGTAGTTCCAGTCTTTCAGAACTCAGGCGAGCAGTCTTTTTTGCGAATGTACTAGAAGTTCTAATCAAATATGAATTTGAAATAGCATCTCACGTCGGAGGGTCCTCTTTCAGATAAGACAGCCCTCGGTATGACGATAAACTACATCCGGCAGCAAGGTTTCTGGCCGGAGATTGGAGGTTTTGACGATCGTGGAACCACCTATTAATTGCTACTGTTTCCAGGTCAATCCCAACCAGGGGTGGTAGCACCTGTTAGGTTTCCAAATATCGGTAAATAGTGAGCCTACAAACAAAAACAAAACACTATGAAAGTATAAATATAAATACATATTAAAAAATGACCAACAATATATTTTAAAGCACAATGACCAACAGTACATTTTTATCTTTGGCTGAACACAATTGCTTTGAAAATATATTTTTCTGAAGCCATAAAATTGTGTTCAAAATATTTGAATTTCGGCATTAAATAATTCATAGGGTTTGATATGCCGCTAAACAAAATAAGCCAACGAAATAATCAACATGAAAGAATTCTTTCATGACATTAATCCATATATCATACAACTTCTAAAAGAAATCAAGCTCTATTCCAAAATATAACTAAAATACATGGAATATAAAACATACATACACCACCTCTAGTAATTATGTCCACACAAACATGTATACGCACAAAAGCTGAGTATCATCTACCATACATTCAACTGTGAAAGCGGAATAACATATCATATTTTTATTACTTCAAAGCTCCCAAGAAAATTAAATATTTGGCATAAAATGACCCGTAAGGAGTTGATGTGCCGTTAAATGTACACATCAAAGTGTATATATATATATATATATATATATATATATATATATATATATATATATATATATGTACTTATTTTTTTAGAAAAAAAAGAACGTGTTTTTTAAACAGGGACTTTTAAACTAGACCAATGATGACAAAAACGAACTGAAATATTTAACTGAATCATAATCAAATTAACTTCAATTTCAATGGAACGTTGAAATCAACTTCAGTATTTTATAATGTGAACTGTCAGTGATTCTAAGGGTCACGGGTAATCCAGTTGAAAATAAAACTTATTAAGCATTAAACATTACAAATTAATATTTACTTTCGTCAAGACTACTTAAGTTTTCATATATTTTGATAAGTTACGTAATTCTATACAACAGTCTGATAATTCCAAAGAGGATGTAATCCAGAGAGTTCAATGTAACAACAGAGCAAATATTAATTAAATAATTAAAAAAGAGACAACCTTAAGGTTGATTGACTATAATTTATTTCCCCAGAAAATATACTTTTCCTGATTCATCAAGTGACAAGTATTTTTTGGTTATTGGAATTTATTCTGTATACACCAATCCTATATTCATATATATATATATATATATATATATATATATATATATATAGAGAGAGAGAGAGAGAGAGAGAGAGAGAGAGAAAGAAAGAACAGTATGATATATAATCCTGTGTTCTTATAGATATTTTTATTTTTACACAATAGTGCTCAATGTAAATTTACAGAGCATTAATATTATAAATTAACTGATTTAAAATATTTTTTTCGCTACACAGTAATAACCATGTTTCAAAAATGGAAGCTAAAAGCTTCCATTTTTGAAACATAGTTATTACTGTGTAGCGAAAAAACATTTTAAATCAGTTAATATACATACATATATATATATATATATATATATATATATATATATATATATATATATATATATATATTGTAAGGTATGTGGCACGGTGGAGTAATGTATTGCGGCTCCAGGAATCCGAGAGCTGAGTTCGAATTCCAGTCGAATCCATTACATTCACTTATGTGCTAATATCCTTGGGAAAGGTACGAATCCTCTTCTTCTCCCCCAGTTATGTGTAAATAGCTGGACAGACCGGCGTTCTATAGACTTGGATGGCAACTGGTCTACTACAGAAGGAAATGGCAACCTATTGAGGGAAAATCTGCCTTGTCAGTCATGTATCTAAAGATACATGATCACCTAAGCGTGTATCAAATATGGCACATAACTGACTGATATAGTAAGGTAATGAAGGGTTTGATAATCCGTGTGGATAATTCCAAAGAGGATGTAATCCAGAGAGCTCAATGTAACACCAGAGCAAATATTAATTAAGTAATTAAGATACAGCTTTAAGTTCATCAGGTCACATCTCTAGGGTAACTATACATATATATATATATATATATATATATATATATATATATATATATATATATATATATATATATAACACTAATAAACTTATAAATGTAAGCAACTATACTCGCCCGACAAAACCTCAGGTACATTGGCTTATAAATGAACAAACCAATACCCAAGGAAGAAAAAGCATTACAAAAAAGAAAGAACTAAGAACATGTACTTCCGGCGAAAATAATCGTCTAGAGTCTAAGTTCAGAGTCCAAAGAAAAAAACCTCCGACACGAGTAAAGGAAAATAACTAAACAAAGTGCTCAATACGCTAAATAGAGCAAAATAAGTAAGTCAACCTAAAGAGCAAGACTAACCTACCTAGGTTTCACCTACGAGGATCGTCGACGATCCGTGTAGTTGAAAACTAGGTAGGTTTGTCTGGCTCTTTAGGTTTTATATATATATATATATATATATATATATATATATATATATATATATATATATATATATATATATTGATGTGTTCTCAAAGTTAGAACAAAGCTGAAAACAGGAAATAAAAAAAGATCAACACTGCTTCCAAACAAGGTTTTTATTGTTTCATGCCTGTCTTGCTCTCTTGGCTGACATCCTGAATTGTTAAATAGACATCTATGTTTAAATAATGAGCACGTAGACGAGAGGTTAGAACGTTCGCATTCTAATCATGATACCCGGGTTCGAATCTTAATATTGTCGATTTGTCAGGTGACTTCTTGCTGTTTGTCAGACCGTTGATCAAGCTAGATAATGCACACTCTCCCAGAAACTGTAAATGTGGTCCACTCGGCGTATTTGCAGTGTAAACAACAAAGTAGCTTTTGAACAAGCGCAAATGTGCCTGAGCAGGCGTCTGCAACAGGGATTAGCTATATTTTTATATAATTTGCTGCTTTAAATTTTTTAAAAAGACCTCGGACTGTATTCGTGAGTTAATTGTAACGTGCTTTTTGAATTCGAGTACGTTCGCCTGGTGGATGTGTCACTTGCCTCCACGTTCGCATCGGATTCACATCCGTTCCATTTAGCGTGAGAGAAGTTACGGACAAAGAGATATTTCGAGCGTCTATCCGAAAACCGTGTCCGGTTGTGGTAGCATAGTTGTACGTTACCATTTCCTATTTCACGTTGTGTTGCCAAAGGCAACAGTCCACTTACTTCTCGGAAGGTGTTTTACATATTTTACAACTGAGAAACCGTTCCTATGGAATTCCGTCAGGAGGCTATTTTAAACATGTCTTCTGAAATTCCAACGCGATTCGCGTCTTTTCTATTTTTATACTATCGATGAAAACGCCAATGTCTGGCGTGACAAAAAAATCCGTATAAATCTTTAATATTTTTAATATAAATCTTTAAATCACTGTAACAGTCAACTTGCTATCTAGGCTTTTAGCATTTGGAGAAAGATTACGAATCCAAGGAAAAAGATAAGATTTAACCATCAAATGTAGAGGCATGGTGGAGTACTGGATGGCGGCTCGGACTGACAAATCGGAGAGCCAGGTTCGAATTCTGGTTAATTGCATTCACTTATGTGCTAACAAACTTGGGAAAAGAATAAACCCATATCTTCTTTGTCCTACCAGATATTAAATAAGAGGATATAATGGGTTCTGTAGCCTCTGAATTAAAGCCAGCCTGGAGCCGACTGGGCTCCGTTAGGCTATCTTTCTCAAGACACATCCTTTCTATTGCCTTGGATAGTAACCAGTCTAGGAGAAGGAAAACTCTGAATTCAAGCCACCTTGGAACGGATTAGTCCCCAGTAGGCTATCTTACTCAAAACATAAAATTTCTATAGCCTTGGATAGCAACCAGTCTAGGAGAAGGAAAACTCTGAATTCAAGCCACCTTGGAACGGATTAGTCCCCAGTAGGCTATCTTACTCAAAACACAAAAATTTCTATAGCCTTGGATAGCAACCAGTCTAGGAGAAGGAAAACTCTGAATTCAAGCCACCTTGGAACGGATTAGTCCCCAGTAGGCTATCTTACTCAAAACACAAAAATTTCTATAGCCTTGGATAGCAACCAGTCTAGGAGAAGGAAAACTCTGAATTCAAGCCACCTTGGAACGGATTAGTCCCCAGTAGGCTATCTTACTCAAAACACAAAAATTTCTATAGCCTTGGATAGCAACCAGTCTAGGAGAAGGAAAACTCTGAATTCAAGCCACCTTGGAACGGATTAGTCCCCAGTAGGCTATCTTACTCAAAACACAAAAATTTCTATAGCCTTGGATAGCAACCAGTCTAGGAGAAGGAAAACTCTGAATTCAAGCCACCTTGGAACGGATTAGTCCCCAGTAGGCTATCTTACTCAAAACACAAAAATTTCTATAGCCTTGGATAGCAACCAGTCTAGGAGAAGGAAAACTCTGAATTCAAGCCACCTTGGAACGGATTAGTCCCCAGTAGGCTATCTTACTCAAAACACAAAAATTTCTATAGCCTTGGATAGCAACCAGTCTAGGAGAAGGAACACTCTGAATTCAAACTAGCCTGGAGCAGATTGGGTTCCGTGAGGCTATTCTACTCAAGACACACCATTTCTATTGTAGCTTCCGTACACGGTGTGTATGTAAGGCTCTAATGAGTTACGTGACTCGAGATATTTGATTTGGTTGTTTTTCTTTTGTTTTGTTTTTATGGCACATCAACACCTCTCTGGGTCACTTAATGCTGAAGTCCAAATACATTGTTCTAAATTTTATTTTTTATAGTAAAACCAAAAACAATATTAATTGCTCGTTCAATGAATGCCAAATGTTTCTTTATAGGGAAACGGCTCTCACTATCATTGCCATTTGGTCTACGACTTCAATTGAAGATCTTACTTATAAACATTTATAATGCCTGCATAAATTTAAAAGCAAAACGAAAGCCGAAATGAAAGAAAAGTCATCGAAATCTATAAACATTGATTTTTCAAGAATTGTTTCGCCGAATTTTAAAACGAATATTTAGATGGGATACAACATCTTACTCAAGACACATCCTTTCTATTGCCTTGGATAGTAACCAGTCTAGGAGAAGGAAAACTCTGAATTCAAGCCACCTTGGAACGGATTAGTCCCCAGTAGGCTATCTTACTCAAAACACAAAAATTTCTATAGCCTTGGATAGCAACCAGTCTAGGAGAAGGAAAACTCTGAATTCAAGCCACCTTGGAACGGATTAGTCCCCAGTAGGCTATCTTACTCAAAACACAAAAATTTCTATAGCCTTGGATAGCAACCAGTCTAGGAGAAGGAAAACTCTGAATTCAAGCCACCTTGGAACGGATTAGTCCCCAGTAGGCTATCTTACTCAAAACACAAAAATTTCTATAGCCTTGGATAGCAACCAGTCTAGGAGAAGGAAAACTCTGAATTCAAGCCACCTTGGAACGGATTAGTCCCCAGTAGGCTATCTTACTCAAAACACAAAAATTTCTATAGCCTTGGATAGCAACCAGTCTAGGAGAAGGAAAACTCTGAATTCAAGCCACCTTGGAACGGATTAGTCCCCAGTAGGCTATCTTACTCAAAACACAAAAATTTCTATAGCCTTGGATAGCAACCAGTCTAGGAGAAGGAACACTCTGAATTCAAACTAGCCTGGAGCAGATTGGATTCCGTGAGGCTATTCTACTCAAGACACACCATTTCTATTGTAGCTTCCGTACACGGTGTGTATGTAAGGCTCTAATGAGTTACGTGACTCGAGATATTTGATTTGGTTGTTTTTCTTTTGTTTTGTTTTTATGGCACATCAACACTTCTCTGGGTCACTTAATGCTGAAGTCCAAATACATTGTTCTGAATTTTATTTTTTATAGTAAAACCAAAAACAATATTAATTGCTCGTTCAATGAATGCCAAATGTTTCTTTATAGGGAAACGGCTCTCACTATCATTGCCATTTGGACTACGACTTCAATTGAAGATCTTACTTATAAACATTTATAATGCCTGCATAAATTTAAAAGCAAAACGAAAGCCGAAATGAAAGAAAAGTCATCGGAATCTATAAACATTGATTTTTCAAGAATTGTTTCGCCGAATTTTAAAACGAATATTTAGATGAGATACAACACCTGATAATGCATAATGAGAAAAATCAGGTGGTTATTGCAGTATACTTCCGAGTTTGTACACTACGTATTTAATAGCTTGCTTAAATATCTTCTATTCTTAAAGACTATTGCTGTCTAAATAAATCGATTTCACGATCCGGTGATAATGAACACGTAAAAGCCACTCAGACACAAGGCCTTACTGTGAGTGAAAGAATCTATGAAAATCTTTATTAAGAAGAGACAACAATTAAATAAAAAATAGGACTCAAGGAGGCAGAAAATAATGTTCGACACAGCATTTACATTTTTGAAAACCAAAGTTAGCTGGAAAGCAAAAAGCTGGAAGAGAGTTCCACAAGCGAGAAGTGCGAGGGAAGAAATGGTTTGCTTAAAAATTATGGTTACATCGAGTAATTTAAACACTAAAATGATGAGACATGGCCGGCAATCTAGAACTGAACTTTAAGCCATAAAGTCGAGATATCAAAGAGGAAAGTCCCTCGGAAAAGTTAAAATGAAATTATTTACAGAAAAGCCACATGGAAGATACATTATGAAAATGGCTGAGACCGAGATACCAGGCCAGGACCGATAACATTGCAGATTTATCTTTGTATTTTCTCAAGAATCTCTCGATACATATCAGAAGCACTAGACCTCTAGGTTAGAAATGTGGCAGAAATATTCAATGCATAAGTGAGCGGTAAACTTATAAATATGTAAGATAGATTATATAGAGAAATATTGTCTCGCACGACTCGATAAACCAAATTTAAAAATACTTTTTAGACAATATTTTTGAGATAATAATGGTTTAGTGATACAAGTTGTTTTAAAAACGATTATTATAATTTTAATAAGAAACAAAAATATGAAAGCGAATTTATACCATGTTTTTCTTTTGTGTTCTTTGAGAATTTCCAGGAAAATATTGAACGCCATTTCTTTATTAGAGTCTTTATTTACAAGAATAATTTTATATTTACAACATTCTAAAAACGGATGTTGAATGTAATAGAAAAATAATAGCAGTGTCAAGGAAAGAGACGGCCTTTTGACACAAAAGTTAAAGTTTATTGATTATTCTTTAGATTTTATCAAGAATCTCTAAATTAATAACAGAAACAGTAGACCATATGTGACGGCATTATTCAATGTATGGGCAAATGGTGGATTTTACATGCATAAGATAAATTCTACCGAGAAAAAATTGTCTTTCACGACATGGGGAAGCTATTTTACTAGCAGTAGACTTAATTGATTCAATATAACCTTTCTACTTCATGTCAACGGAAAAACGATAGCCAATTGGTGGAGTTCTTTTTTCATTATACAAAGTGCAATATGCAAAGGTTTATTCATGAAAAAATCCAAAAGATAGTAAGACATTTGACGGACACAATACTCCACATACCTGAATGAACAGGGATGGGCAGCGGATCACCTTTCTGACGTGTTCACGTGAATGGATGGTAAAACAGGGGGCAGGAGGTTTGGCAAAGCGACAAACGTTGCTAAGGGTGACAAGAGATAGGAATGATTGGAAAGTCATGATCTCCCACGTCCGGAATAGAGACGATACGTAGAAGGAAAGAAGATTCGTTTCCTTGTATATTCCAATCCAGTTCTCAATTCCTCGTATTCGTCGTACGTGACAGTTCGTCTAGGAGGCTTCAACGGACAACCACTCCATTATGTTCATCAAAATGTAAGTAATTCGTAGGATTATAAAGAAAAGGAATCGGTTTAGAACCATGATCATGAAAGTCCTGAAGGAATATGTTATTGGTTTTAATTCTTTTATAAATTGAAGGATGTATTTATCTTGTACCGCTATATATTTTGTTGTTAATATTCATCCTTTAGCGTAAGGTCACACGTTAAATTCTCCTGGGTTACGTCAAGAGTATTTACGAGACGCCGCATTGTCGTCTGATTTCGTCGGTTGTAAAAACGAATAGAAAGCTTTATTGTATTTCAGTATTACCTTTGCTTTGTTTTGTTTTTCTTTTTTTCTCTCTGAGAAGAGAAGATTTTCCAAAGAAAAAATCCCAAGAGAAAAAAAACAACCACTTGAATTTAAAATTTGAAAGCACAAAGGAAATTGACTTAATACACAGAAAAATATGGATACGACAAGCATTAGTAAGATACTCAGAACGAGGCAACGAAATAATATAATGGCTTCAAAATCAGCCTTTTAGGCCAGTGAAAAGAGTAGTACGATGAAAAGTTTAAATTCCCAAGATCCTTCCTTACGATTATATATATATATATATATATATATATATATATATATATATATATATATATATATGATTACTATATATATATATATATATATATATATATATATATATATATGATAATATATGGTATATATCGATATATATATATATATATATATATATATATATATATATATATATAAAAGTGGACATGGAAGTCAGCACTTAGAGGCGACAGTCTGTTTCATGCTAGTGCAATCGTCAGGCGACTAGTGCTGTTATTTTTCTCGGCTATTTATATAAGGGTCAGTGGTGCATTATGGGTAGTCTATTTTGGCGGTTACTTTTACCGGAAGTGGCTTATTTGTTTATTTATTTATGTCAAATTGTTTTGCTTGTTTTTTATTTGTTTTTTTATTTTTATTTTTATTTTTTATCTTATATATTTATTTATTTATTCTTTTATTTTGATCGGTGTTTTTGGTTAACGTAGTAAAAATTTGTTTATATAGCTTATTGTTGGTAGTCTATAATGGCCGTCATTACCGGAAATCGCTTGTTCGCTTATTTATTTGGGTCAAATTGTTTTGCTTGTTTTTATTTATTTTCATTTTTATTTTTTATCTTATATATTTGTTTATTTGTCATTGATTAAATCTGTTTGTTGAATTTGTGGTTTTTTCTGACTATTATTTAGGTGGGAACAGTTTTTAATTTATCTATTTAGGTTGGTTATCTTTATTTGTTTTTGTTTTGTTTTGTTTTTTAAACGGCTAGTTTATCGTAATCGGTTGTTAGTTTATTTATATATTTGGATGTATTTAGATAGATTTAATTATACTTGTTGTTATTTATTTGTTACACTATATCTTTTTGGCTTTCGGTTTTTAAGTAACGTAGTATATTATCTTTTATTAATGTTTTTTTTTTTTTTTTTTTTTTTTTATTATTATTATTTTTATTTGTATAACAGTTATAACTTTCGTCCGTTCTTTTGTTTTGATTTTGTTTCGTATATTAACAGGTGTGGTTTTATGATTTGTTTGGAGTAATTTATTTTGCTTATTTTATTGTTGTTTGTTTATATATTTATTTATTTTTCTATTTTAAGTTACGTAGTAAAAATTTGTTTTCATGTCTACATTTTGAGATTAGCTCGGATCTTTTATTTAATAATTTATTTTCATCTGGGAAGGTAATGATAGCTATTTTTTCCTCCAAGCAAAGTTTGCAGGTTTTTGATAGGTTGTTGTAGGCTGATGATTTTTTCCTTATTTTCCAAGATATTTTTGGTGTGGTGTGTGTTTTGTTTTTTATTTCCCAGATATACTTAGAAAGCATTGTGCTGTTCGCATATTTACTATTTGTGAAAGACATTTTGTGTACATAATTTCTTTGTTTCCATGGTCCTTCGGTTACTCCTATATATACTTTTTCTTCATTATCTGCTGATTTTGTCGTGGCTTGGTAGATTACGTTGTTTTGTAAACAATTACCGTTTAAGGGACATTCGTTTTTTATTCTGCAGTTGCACGTGGGTTTAATTTGTTCGTGTGGTTTGTTAATAATTTTTCTGTTGTGCTTTTTTATTATTTGTGCCATGTTCTCGGTGCAACTGTAGCTGATTTTTACTGTGTTTTTGTTGAATATTTTGTGTAGGGTGCTTGATTCCGGGAAGTGTTTGTGTAAAAGCTTGAAGAATATTTTTCCTATGTTTATATCACACTAAAAGACCACAAGGAAAATTTCAAAACCAACCCTGCATGCAGACTCATAAACCCAGCCAAAAGCGAACTAGGTAAAATAAGTAAAACAATACTAGAAAGAATTAATTCTGAACTTAGGAAGAAGTTAGGAGTAAACCAGTGGAAAAACACAAAAACAACCATTGACTGGTTCAACAGCATAAACAACAAACAAAATTGCCACTTCCTACAATTAGACATAAAAGAATTTTACCCATCCATAACAGAACGTACACTAGATAAGGCCATCAACTTAGCTCAGGAACAAATAATAATAAAACCAAACGAAATCGACATCATTAAGCACTCACGTAAATCATTATTATTTCACCATGAAGAAGCATGGATAAAGAAAGATGGGATATTTGACACTACAATGGGAAGCTTTGACGGTGCAGAGACATGCGAAATCGTAGGCATTTACTTACTACACGAACTAAGCAAAATAATAGATAGAAATGACACAGGGCTCTACAGAGATGACGGTCTCATAATCTTAAGAAACTGCAACAAACAAAAGACTGATAAAACTAGAAAAGCAATAATTAAAATTTTCAAAAATAACGGATTCGAGATAGATATAAAAACTAACCTAAATGAAGTAGATTTTCTAGATGTCACCTTCAACCTAAGAAAAGGCACACACAAACCATACAGAAAACCGAATGATAAACCACAGTACATACATATATACTCCAACCACCCGCCTTCTATAATCAAACAGATACCTAAATCGATTAACCGCAGGCTTTCCGACAATTCTTCCGATGAATCTATATTTAACAAGGCCAAGAAAGACTACGAAACAGCCCTAAAAGATAGCGGATTCCCAGCAACACTCACATACTCACCACAGAACACAAAAAAGACCAACAGAAAAAGAAATATCATATGGTTCAACCCACCGTACAGCAAAAACGTAAAAACAAACATAGGAAAAATATTCTTCAAGCTTTTACACAAACACTTCCCGGAATCAAGCACCCTACACAAAATATTCAACAAAAACACAGTAAAAATCAGCTACAGTTGCACCGAGAACATGGCACAAATAATAAAAAAGCACAACAGAAAAATTATTAACAAACCACACGAACAAATTAAACCCACGTGCAACTGCAGAATAAAAAACGAATGTCCCTTAAACGGTAATTGTTTACAAAACAACGTAATCTACCAAGCCACGACAAAATCAGCAGATAATGAAGAAAAAGTATATATAGGAGTAACCGAAGGACCATGGAAACAAAGAAATTATGTACACAAAATGTCTTTCACAAATAGTAAATATGCGAACAGCACAATGCTTTCTAAGTATATCTGGGAAATAAAAAACAAAACACACACCACACCAAAAATATCTTGGAAAATAAGGAAAAAATCATCAGCCTACAACAACCTATCAAAAACCTGCAAACTTTGCTTGGAGGAAAAAATAGCTATCATTACCTTCCCAGATGAAAATAAATTATTAAATAAAAGATCCGAGCTAATCTCAAAATGTAGACATGAAAACAAATTTTTACTACGTAACTTAAAATAGAAAAATAAATAAATATATAAACAAACAACAATAAAATAAGCAAAATAAATTACTCCAAACAAATCATAAAACCACACCTGTTAATATACGAAACAAAATCAAAACAAAAGAACGGACGAAAGTTATAACTGTTATACAAATAAAAATAATAATAATAAAAAAAAAAAAAAAAAAAAAACATTAATAAAAGATAATATACTACGTTACTTAAAAACCGAAAGCCAAAAAGATATAGTGTAACAAATAAATAACAACAAGTATAATTAAATCTATCTAAATACATCCAAATATATAAATAAACTAACAACCGATTACGATAAACTAGCCGTTTAAAAAACAAAACAAAACAAAAACAAATAAAGATAACCAACCTAAATAGATAAATTAAAAACTGTTCCCACCTAAATAATAGTCAGAAAAAAACACAAATTCAACAAACAGATTTAATCAATGACAAATAAACAAATATATAAGATAAAAAATAAAAATGAAAATAAATAAAAACAAGCAAAACAATTTGACCCAAATAAATAAGCGAACAAGCGATTTCCGGTAATGACGGCCATTATAGACTACCAACAATAAGCTATATAAACAAATTTTTACTACGTTAACCAAAAACACCGATCAAAATAAAAGAATAAATAAATAAATATATAAGATAAAAAATAAAAATAAAAATAAAAAAACAAATAAAAAACAAGCAAAACAATTTGACATAAATAAATAAACAAATAAGCCACTTCCGGTAAAAGTAACCGCCAAAATAGACTACCCATAATGCACCACTGACCCTTATATAAATAGCCGAGAAAAATAACAGCACTAGTCGCCTGACGATTGCACTAGCATGAAACAGACTGTCGCCTCTAAGTGCTGACTTCCATGTCCACTTTTATATTTACACACGCTCTATCTCTGATATTGAGCACTTTACCCCATAAATATAGCACACTTTAAGACTATATTTCTGTATATATATATATATATATATTAGTACACTATAAAATTCAAAATGACCGCATATTACTAATATAAATAAATTTATTTTTATTTACAACACATACACACACATACACACACATACACACACACACACATATATATATATATATCCATTTTTTTCTGTGAATTAAGTCAATTTCCATTTGTGCTTTCAAATTTCAAATTCAAGTGGATGTTTTTTTTTCTCTTGGGATATATTTTATAAATAGATTGCTGGTAATAACGTTTTATATGAGTGGCAGTTGCGTTAATCTATTTCAACAGTAAACGGGTGAAACCTATATGTCAATTTAGTAGCACGCTTAAATCCCTGTAGTCAGGGCAACAGAGGAAAAAGCAGAGGAAAAGCAAAGAAAAGACAGAGGGGAGCCCCGGCACGTCGGCGAGAAAGTGACTGAAGTCGACATGCCAAACCAGGATTTATTACATTACAGATCCTTCTTTAGATTTTGTCAAAAAGCTCCGGATGTACAGCAAGTGCACCAGACCACATATGGCAGCAGCATCCAATGCCCGAACGAATAGTAGATTTGTAAATGAGCAAGATGACCTTTGACGAGAAAAACCTTCTGGCTCAGCACAGTGACACAACTTTCCTTGCAGCAGATACAGCCATTGATTCGATGTGGTTGTTGTCACAATCATAACCTCTTCATGCCTAGTCATCTATCCTACATTTCCTCATAATACCCACGTTTCAATTTTTCCCTTTACGCACTTGCCACAACCTCATTCGGTAACCCTCTATCTTGATAGGCGCTTCGGACTTCTATTGGGTAAACAATAGTCTAAAATAGTAACAATCATCTTATAAAAACTATCTCGTATATAGAAAAAGTAATATACCAGGAGATAGCCAAAGTATCTGTCTATATTTCTGAGATAAAGGCATTATGTACACTATTTACATTATTCGGACTATTGTCCTCATTTTGTCGCCATATTTATCACAACGTTTCGGCCTTTCAGTATCCGTCTATATTTCTGAGATGAGGTATTATGTACACTATTTACATTATTCGGACTATTGTCCTTATCTTTGTCGCCATATTTATCACAACGTTTCGGCCTTTCAGTATCTGTCTATATTTCTGAGATGAGGTATTATGTACACTATTTACATTATTCGGACTATTGTCCTCATCTTTGTCGCCATATTTATCACAACATCTCGGCCTTTCAGTATCTGTCTATATTTCTGAGATGAGGTATTATGTACACTATTTACATTATTCGGACTATTTCCTCATCTTTTTTGCCATATTTATCACAATGTTTAGGCATTTCAGTATCTGTCTATACTTCTGAGATGAGGTATTATGTACACTATTTACATTATTCGGACTATTGTCCTCATCTTTGTTGCCATATTTATCATAACGTTTCGGCAGTTGTACGCTCCGGCCTTCTTCAGGTGGTCGGAATATCGAACTGAACCTTTTATTTCGCTTGCTGGGGTAGACTGTTCTCAAGGACACATGGCACAGTGGACAAAGGCGTTAGTTAGATCTAGTGACAGGATCCAAAGAGTGTGAGTTCAATACCTGGTTAAGGCGGTAGAGGACTTGGAGAGGGGGGATTAGCAGGAGATAAATGATAACTGACATCCATTAGACATGGAACGTGGAACTAGAACAGTCTACCCCAGCGAGCGAAAATAAGGCGTCATATGGTGTAGATAGACAAAGTATAATTCCTTGAAAAGTGGTATCTATAAACTAACTTGGTTGGCTGTTGGGACGCCCACACGTGCCATCATAAGGGTTTTTGTTGTGCATCCATTAAGAAACACAAGTTAATACTCTATGTCTTCCCGAGGTTTCCATCTGTCACGCTTTGGAATTGTCTCCCTTATAGAACTATCAGCCAAGGAAAGACGAAATAGCAAACCGCCTACAGACCAAAGGCAATCAAAACAAAAATTATATCACGGCGAAAAAACTCGGGAGCTTCCAATCTGTCCGTGTGCAAAACCAAGACACTGATAAATGGGTCCCTGCAATTGTAAAACTGACATGGTTGGGACCAAGATCTTATATAGTATAGAGTTCTTTTAGACAGGTCATCCGCCGAAATCGACGACACCTAAAAAAAAGACCGTTCCTAGACCGGGAACAACACTGCGGTTAGCCAACTGAGGATCTCTGCCTGTTTCCCACCAAAGGTCATCTCCAACGAGATCAACCCGGAAGAGAGTCACCTACCTGTGAACACCAACTTATATACTCAGAGAGCAGACACTCTGACCACAAGGTCAGGTCGAGTCATAAGATCCTCCACACACACACACCAGATACAACTTAGACATTTCGCAAATCTCCAAACGGAAAGAGAGAAGTCATATTTTGGAATTGTCTACCTTCTTTAAAAATAAATTGACTAGTTCTAACATGGATGGAGAGCACCAGACATCTGTCTACGTGTTCTATCAATGTGTTTACTGACTCGGAGTAATTAGGAGCCATCCATTGTCCAGTATGAAGGATCCTTACCATGATATCATTGCAGCTCAAACTGGTCTGTTATATTCTGCCATCCAACCGCCTGTTATCGGTGGGGTGGTTTTCGGGTGTTGTGCCATGCCAAAGTGCAATCAGTGATTTGTTTCCGGGGTTACATGCATCAGAGTTCAGCTAGACTGAAGGCCATCAACGACTAAGGAGCACCTCTGTCTCATTCATACTTAGTGGGGAGATGAAATAGACTGATACATTTCTAAAGTTTATTTGCGCATAAGTGAATTTAACGGAGTCGACTGGAATTCGAACACTGCATTCTGATTTCACATTCCGGGCCCCTATCAACTACACCACATGGAAAAAAAAATCTAAAAAAAAATAAAAAATAAGAATAATACAGTAGAATCCCTCATATCCGGAATCCCTCATATCCGGAATGCCTCATATCCGGAATCCCTCATATCCGGAATCCCTCATATCCGGACATGATTTCGATATGTATATTTGAACTATTTGGGTGATATGTAACTGGTTTGAAAATATCTGTTTCTTTGGAAATTTACTTTGGATAATTGCTTATGCTTATTTCACCCTAATGGCTTGTATTGATGCAAAAGATGATGCGAATAAAAGGAAAGGATGACAACGGGACACATCTGCAAACGAGATGCATGATTGTGATGAAACCTGGACTGAAATTGGAAAAGCTATTGAAAAGGTTGTCAGTTTTATGGAAAGAAAGACAGCATTCAACTATGACGATTGCAATAACGCACGCAGAGTTGAAAAGTGTCTTTCGTTTAAAAAAAAAATTCAAGAACAAAAGCAAAACGAAATACTGAAAAAGTTGAGAATGACATTAGAAGAGAAAGAATCATCATGCAACAGCGATTAAAAAATCCTCGTTACATTATTTGTTTTGCATACGTGGCATACTTAATTTAATGAATTTTCATTAACATTACATAATTTATTTCTTTTTCCTTAAAATCAATTCCGTTATATTTCACTCACCATTAGCTTATTTTGTTTACTATAAAACATTGAAAATAAATGTTAAACCTGATTTCAGTTCTTTTATTTGGATCTAAATATAACCCCTCATATCCGGACTTTGTAACCAATTCCTCATATCCGGAAGGCCTTCTTGGTCCGGTTGTCAGGAATTCTACTGTAGTTCCAATAATCTGGCTATTCCTCAGCTGGAAAAAAACATTGAGCAACCTTGACGCTATCTAATTGTCGAAGCAGATACCTACCAAATGAGAGCAAGAGAGAGGACAGAAGAAAGAAACAAACAAAAGTCTATTTTTATTTATTCATTTATTTATCTGAATGAGAATATGCCAATAAATATTTTTTTCTCTGTGTTTCTAAAATCTTGTTCATGTTCAATCAAATATATTTAAGAGTTTAATTCAAATACCTCTTTGTCTATGATGAAATCGCACGGAGAACACCAGTTAAGCGTCGAGCCCGGTCTGTACTTAAATGGGAGACCCGTTACTGTATGCAAACTTCTACAATCTGAAATATGTTACGGCTTTAAATAACCCACAAAGGGTTGATAAGCTGTAACAAAAAGCAAAACGATCTATCTATCGATTTTGAAATCGCAAATACCCTAAAAAGAAAACAATATATGGAAATACCGAATACATTAATCTGTGAAGGAAAATCAATTTATGTCATTTTTGTTTTTCTTTATTTGTAAGCGTGTATGTTATGCTGTAAGCTATAAACTGTTAAATGTGTTAAAATGTATACACGTACTCTCCAATTACATCATTAGCAAATTGAAGATTTTGCACGTCAGTTTATTGAAAGTTTCATTGGATATTCTGTCAAGTAAGTGTCATTTTTGTTTGCCATTGTCTTAAGTATATATTGTTCTTTTTTTCGTCTAAATCTGCGTTTTGTTTATATTGTTTTGAATTGTGTACGGTGATAAGGGTACGCCAACATCCTGGCGGAGGCCGAATCTTCCATTGGCTCACCTACTGAAGTAACTTCTTCGGCACGGGCAAAAGATAGGCCCCACATAAAGGGCCAGAGTATTATAAAAAAAACTCAAGGACAAATTTGAATAATTTGTTAAAGGAAACAAATTGCTACCGATGACGTATCCATTTTCGTGTCGTGCCGCAGCGACATTGAGGTGGTACAGAAGGCGCATGAACGGTACGAAAAGATCACAGGGACCAAGATTAACCGTAACAAGTCTTCCGGCTTGCGGTTAGGTGCCTGGAAGCGGGTCTCTCTTCCGGGTCTCTTTGTTTGGAAGAACGGTTCTGTCCGCATTCTTGGAGCGTGGTTTAGACTAACCCCCAGTGACCTTTCACAGCCTCGAAAGTTCTTGTATCGTGAATTAGTGGAGGGGATTGCGAAGGACCGTCTCTGTGAGCGGCTCCGCTCTTGTCGTTGGCCGAATTGTGCTGTTTCTGGACTTAAGCGCCAGCGACGAATTACCTTAGTAACCCTGAGTTTTCGATTACCTGGCGATTGATTCGAAACGTGCTATCTCTCAATGACATGACCTTCAGATGGGCTGGGTGGATTTGCTCAAATTACCGGCGTGACCGTGGTTTAGAAGAAACGGCTTCACACGCCTTCTACCACTGTCCCCAGGTACGCCTTTTCTCGGACTATGTCCGCGAGTTGACGGCTCGTATTGCTCCTGATCAACTTGTGCTCATCGATCTCGCATACACGTACGACAATGTGTCGCCTCCATATTCTGGGGTGAAACGAATGGTGTTTCTAACGTTGCTAGCGGTGGGAAGAATGGTAATCTGGATGACGCCAAAGGAGGGAATCTTGCGACACGAACGCTATTATTATCAGTGTCTGATAGGATTCTTTCAGCATCAGCTGAAAGTGAAGATCAGAACTTACTGAAAGCGTTTGGTGCCGACAGATTTCAACGAAAGGTGGGTGAAAGTAGCGAGCTTGGTTCGTGTGAAAGGGGTTATCCTTGAGTTCCTTTTATAAGTCCTCCACGTCCTAATGGGGTGGTTTCCTGTGAACCCCGCCCTGGCTAAGTTAGACTCTCTCTTGTGTACCTAGTTACTTCTGTTATGAACCAAGTTAAGATTCCCAAACTCCCCAGATTGTTTTTTTTGGCCTCCTTTTCATCTCGACTGGTTCAGTCTTTGATTTCCCCACGCCAACATTTATTTTATCCAGACCATTCCGTTAGAGAGTTAGCTTCTTGATTCTGTCCGATGACAGAATACAGCGACAAATCTTATTTTTATGGGATGGACGGCTCCTACTAAAATCTGTTATTTTCTGTTTTACATTTGTTATATTTGTTGGTTATTGGGATTCATAATCCTCCACCGCCTCATTTCATATCACCTTCAAATTTTCATATATATATATATATATATATATATATATATATATATATATATATATATATATGACAATAGGAAAACTGTAATAGTTGCCGACGCGTTTCGTCCAAAAACAAAATGTCCTTAGCAATTGTTTTTGTTATTATTAGTTACTTTGTTTAAATAAATTCATTTCGTTTTTTGCCCTGAAAAAAATCCACATTGGACGAAACGCGTCGGCAACTACTACAGTTTTCCTATTGTCATTTATATTTATAAATATTGTCTTTTCTCCAGGTTAACTCTGAGAAATTTTCATATATATATATATATATATATATATATATATATATATATATATATATATATATATTACGAACATTTGTACATAAGAAATTTTTAAATCATGGGGTTTATTTTGTAGGTTTCTTTTGTGTACGTGATATTTTTATATATGGCGGGGTAAAAGGAGTTATGGATGTTTGGTATATGTGTTATTTGTAATGAATAAATGGGTCGTGAATCGGATTAGTTAGGTATAGGAAAGTTGATGATGACCAGCTTCACCCCACCCCCCACTTTCTTGGCCATGTGTCACAATTATTGTATTTTATAATAATAAATATTTACACCATTAGAAAATTTTAAAAAATAAAGCTTTTTCAAGTTTGCTATTTTTGTTTATTTGTAAGGTTTTATGCTATGTTATAGCTATGAACTGTTAACTACGTTAAAAATATTTACGTAATATCTAATTACATCATTAGCAAATTGAGAAAAAATAAAACTTCTGAAACGTTTTGATTTTTTAACCTCATTGTGTACGCGGTAATAATATAGTCAAGATTTTCGGTTTGCTGGAGACCTTTTTCAAGAACTAAAACAAATTAATGCCTTTTACATTTCTTTGCAAATATTCATCTATTTATTACACAGGAACATAACCCTATTGCTTTAATCTGTTTAAACAAATAGGATATTCCATGACATCTATAATGTTCTATTCGTAGTTCGTGCCGTTTCCATGTTGGTTTGTTTTTGTTTTTTCGAGTTGAATTCCTCTTGCAACTTCCTTTTTATTCCGTTTGCACAACACCGACATTACTCATTTCTGAAGTACGAATTCCGTTTTAATGTCTTGGCTAAATCTTCTGACTGTTAGGACAAATATTTCCACTTTAGAGAAATTATTTCATATTGATAGTGTACCTAAAATGGTGGGCGAGGAATTATTTTCCAGCCTACGAAACTTTGCAAGCTTCTCGCTGCCCTATCGTTATTTCCATGGCAAGTGTTTAGACGAAATACATTCATTAGTTCCACCATTTCTTACCTTTGCGCCAAAGACTCCACTATGCCACGCCCATTCTAGTGAAGCACATTCATTCTCTTCGTATTCCATTGGGGAGATGAAATTCCACTTGAAGAGCCTTTTCCCACGAACAGCGACTTTGTGAAACCGAATCCCAAGAGAATGCTTCCTCGATCACTACAATCTTAATGTGTTCAAGTCTAGGGTTAGTCGTTGTCTTTACCCACACATATCCTCATGAACTACGCCACTTACTCATAACTATCGGCCAACTTCAGTAACCCACTGCTTCGTGTGGCTCTTGGACCTTGTATAGAGGGAACGTTATGATGTACACACACACACACACACACACACATATATATATATATATATATATATATATGATAGAAATTAGGAGGATTTGAGATAATTATAATTAAGTAATTCATCGAGTCTAGAAGAAACCTCAACAGAAAGCAGAAAGCACTGGACGGCCGTTTCGTCCTATATTTGGACTCAACCGTAGGGAAAATTTAAATTAAATTCCCAAACTATATATATATATATATATATATATATATATATAATTAAGTAATTCATTGAGTCTAGAAGAAATCTAAACAGAATGCAGAAAGCACTGGACGGCCGTTTCGTCCTATATTTGGACTCATCAGGAGTGAAAAGTTAAATTAAATCCCCAAACTACATATATATATATATATATATAATTAAGTAATTCATTGAGTCTAGAAGAAACCTCAACAGAATGCAGAAAGCATTGAATTCATCTGCAGTGCGCATATCACTACCGAGAATTGAAACCCGGACAGTTACGTTATCAGAGAAACGTCATACCAACTGTTCCAACGAGCCTCGAAGAAGTACCGAATCAGACTCGATATAACGCTGCTCGATCACATATTCCGTGGTGGAACTCATCCGAGTTTCTCTTTTACCCATAGGACTGTGCCTCCACGAGCCACGACTACTATCTCCAAGCCGCTCAGTCCAGAACATTAGAAGCCGGTTCAAGCAAGGATATACAAGTGATAGAAATTTGAGATATTTAAAATTAAGTAATTCATCGAGTCAGTAGCTACCTTCTCCGTCTCCGAGGCCCGTTGGAACAGTTGGTATGACGTTTGCCTGATAACGTAACGTTCCCGGTTTCAATTCTCGGTAGTGGATGCGTACTGCTGATGAGTCCCAAATCTAGAAAGAAATGGCCGTCCAGTGTTTTCTGCATTCTGTTGAGGTTTCTTCTAGACACGATGAATTATTTAATTATTTGTATATATTAAGAGCCTGAAAATTAAATTTTCCTCCCACCCATTATATTGACCTTTGTCTTGAGTCTTTCTTTTCCCTCTCCCTAAATAAGATAGCAAAATTTATTGATTTTAACCTGGAGTAAATTTTTCCATTTTCATTTGGATATTTTTATTCGTGATTTTGTAAGTTTGAAAGATTGAGAGCTGTTGTCAAAGCTCTCATGAAAATTATTACCTGTGGCATTTTAAATGTTTGATATTCATTATTTAATTAATTATTAATAATATACATGCATATATATATATATATATATATATATATATATATATATATATATATATATATATATATATATATATATATATATATGCATACATACACATACATACACGTACAGACACATATATATATATGTAATTGGATTGATGTGAGTTTGTGATTCTGTGTTTCACGCTATTTACAAACTATGTTACCTCAATTCTTTAAGTCAACGGGTGTAATCCGAGGGCCTGAAAATTAAATTTTCCTCCCACCCATTATATTGACCTTAAACTTGAGTAATTTTTCTCCCACTCCCTAAATAAGAGAGAAAATTTATTGATTTTAACCTGGGGTAAATTTTTCCATTTTTTATTTGTGATTTTGTAAGAAAGAAAGATTGAGAGCTGTTTTTCAAGTTCTCATGAAAATTATTACCTGTGGGATTTTAAATGTTTGATATTCATTATTTAATTAATTAATTATATATACATATATATATATATATATATATATATATATATATATATATATATTTGTGTATTTAGACAGCAATCCTTCTTTCATGCACATTTCATTAAAAACGACTGACAAGGTGCTTTTATTTAGTTTTTTATATAATTTCTCGTGCGATCTAATAAAGTTTTTTCTTTTCAGAGGATAAATTATATAAAAACTGTCCGAATGTTCTTTTTATCCGAGCGTTTTCGGCTATACATTTATCCATTTTCAAGGATTATATTTCAACTGTTAGAATTAGAAATAGTTTGTCATATGTATGTTTTTTAAAGTGATTAATTTTTTGTTTTCAAAACACGGTCAAGATATTATGTCCATGTTCAAAGTTAATATTATTAAATGTTGGTTTGTTTGTTTTTATTACTAAATCTTCCATTATTTTTAGCCTTTTTTGCAAGTGGATGATGCTATTATATTAGTGTTATCGACAAGTATATTCCGAATTACTTTATTAGATCGCACGAGAAATTATATAAAAAAACTAAATAAAAGCACGTTGTCAGTCGTTTTTAATGAAATGTGCATATATATATATATATATATATATATATATATATATATATATATATATATATATATATATTACACAACAAAATACAAAATTGCCTTATTCAACCTTGGTGTCTATACAAGTTTCGCACAATCCGAAAGAAATATTGCAAAATTTATTGAATCGGTTTAAACAGAAGTGTTATCCCGACAGAAAAATCAACCCCTAAAATGTGAAGTTGCAAGCTTATTTTTTTTATAACTAAGGACAGGCTCCACAATGATTTGAAATTAACTGCTTGTTGACTAACAAAGAATGGTTTTCGGTTTTCTGATTGGTTAGAAAAGATTACCTCACTTCCAACAATATCGTTATATTTGAATTAATCAACAATTGATGTTGTTCTCAAGTTTCAAACCTTAAACATAAAGAAAAACAATTTCTAACAAAAACACTCAAAAAATGTGACAGATTGTTGACTGGATATTATTTATTTTTTGTTTGATCAGCAGTTTCTGATTGGCTAGAAATTATTGAGAAAAATTAAAATTTTTGCAAGCTGTGATCTTCAGACAATAAATTATTGACGATTACTTTTATTAAGAGCTGGCAGCCATACCCAGCTGATCGATCAGATAATAATAATATTTCTGCTTCAAAGTCACTCGTATTTACCTACCTAAGAACCTAAGCCATCGCACGTGTGTTTAATAGCTTGAAATACGCCCGAAAAGCACTACGATAAGTCTAGTCACAAAGGGAAACAACTCAGTCCAATGAATTCTTAAATCAGTCCTGCCTCAGAAATTAAGATAGTGTTCTGAATTTTAATATTCACTTCAATTTAAATATCTATTTTCTAAAATTTTTTGTCATTATACTCTGTCCAATTCAATTTCCTACTCTGAACATAGCTAACAAGAGCAGTAAGAGAAACATTTGAATATTTTTTAATGTTTATATTAATAACTAGCGGCCGTAACCAGCTGGTCGATCAGAAAAAGCGTTCAATTAGAATGGAGCAAAAACAACACCATCTTTAGATGTAACAGAATCTATCTTCTTCAATTACATTAAAGTACTTTCATTAAAATAAACATTTTGAATTAATGCAGTCACTGATATAAAAGAAGTAGTCCATTTATTCAATCGAAATTAGCCGAGGACGTGAAGTGGGAAAACAGGCAACATGAAGAACCAACTTCAGACCAAAATTATTTTGTAGTTTTTGAAATTCATTTTGTCAGTGTGCTACCAGGGATGTAAAAGAGTATACATTTATGAAGCAATTGTTAAGCTTGATGAAAACTGGCTGAAAGAAACCAGTAAAAATCGCCATTGTTCGCTATTTACGCAAGTTTTCACTAAATATGTGGACTCAATTGTCAAGTTGAATGACTGTTAAACAATCAACTTATTGTTGGCTACAAAATTGAGGGAGTTTTTAGTTTAAAATTTGTGTTCAAATCGATTTGCGTTTAAATCGATTTTTCGTTTTTCGCGGTTTTTCGCTAAATGCAGTGGCATAGAAATAAAAATGAGGTATCGTTGAGCTCGTCATGATGTTAGTAACCTACATACCGAGTTTGAAGGAAATCGGAAGAAAAAAGTTGAATTTATCGATTTTGGATCGGCTTTATCGATTATTGTTTTTTTTTAAATTATCGATTTTTTACGCTGAGAACCTATCTCTTACATTGTACAATGTACACGCCAAGTCTAGTGGAAATCGGTTGGATGGATCTCGAGTGAAAAGTTATCACACAGACACACACACAGACATCTTCTGTTTTATATATATATATATATATTGATATATTTTCAAAATTGATATATATATATACAGGGTGTCCATAAAGTTCGTGTGCACTTTAAAAAATTTATAATTTTATTTGTATTTGCGATAGAAATAATTTGTAAAAAGGATTAGAAAGAAGTAAATCTATATTTTTTCAGGTTTTATTGAAATTTTATTTAAGTTTCCACATGTCCTCCATCATTAGCAATACAAAGGGTAATACGACTTTGCAGTTCACGGAAAACATTTGCCAACTGATTTACAGTAATGCCTGAAATCACATTAGTTATTTTAGCTATACTTAAAACTAGGCACATTAAACTTTATAACATTTTTTACAGATTATTTCTATCGCAAATACGAATAAAGTTATAAATTTTTAAATTGCACACGAACTTAATGGATACCCTGTGTGTGTAAATATATATATATATATATATATATATATATATATGAAGTTACATATTTGAATATTCATAACTCCGGAAGAAATGACCCCAGATAAACTTCTTGAAGATTGGAGAGGAATGCGTTTCTGGAAAATTGTTTGTAAAAGATAACAGACAAAAGTCAAATACTTGGAAATTGTTTTTGCACTGAATTTTTGCTCGAACTAAAAAAATTGTCATTGCCGCTACAATCCTGCATGGTGAGATGTTTACTTATTTTTATGTATTTCCCCTCTCCCTTTCTTTTTATTTCTCTCGCTTTCTTTCTTTTTCTTTTTCGCTTTCGTTTTTCTTTTACATTTCTCTCTTTCTTTTTCTATCTTTCTCTCTCTATTTTTTTGTCTTTTTTCTTCCAGTTTTTCTCTCTTGTTTTCATTTTCTTTCTCGTTTTTTCTTTCTCTCGTTGTTTTATTTTATTTCTTTTTCCTTTTTCTTTCTGTCTTTCTCACTCTATCTCGTTTTCGTTCTCTCTCTTTTTCATCTCGCTTTTACTCTTTTCTTTTCTCTCTCTCTCTCTCTCTCTCTCTCTTTATGTTACTCTCTCTCTCTCTTTGTTGCTCTTTCTAATCCTTTTCAGTTTTTCTTCCCTCAATTTTTCTCTCTCTTGCTTGTTCTTTCTTTTTCTTTCTCTCCCTTCCCTCTTCCGTTTCATTTCACTTTACTCTCTTGTTTTTTCTGTTTTCCTCTCTTTTTCTTTTTCTTTCAGTCTTTCTCTCTCTTTTTCATTTACTTTCTCAATTACTTCTTTTTCACTCTTTTAATTATTGTTTTCTTTCTTTTTTCTTTCTTTCTCTCTCTCTCTCTCTCTCTTTCTCGCTGTCTATTTTCTCAATTTTTCTCTTCGTTCTTTATCTCTTTTTCTGTTCTTTCTCACACTCTCTATGCTATTCTCTTTCTTAGTACTTCTCTTCATTTTTCTATATTTCTTTTCTTCTCTCAGTTTTTTCTCTCTCTTTCTCTTCCTTTCTCTTCCTTTCTCTTCCTTTCTCTCTTTCATTTTCTTTCACGTTTCCTCTCTTCCTTTCTTATATTTTCTCTCTTTTTTTATCATTTAATTTTTCTCTCTCGTTTTCATTTTATTTCACATTTACTTCTTTCTCTCTTTTTTCTTTTTTTTTCTCTCTCTCTCTCTCTCTTTTCTCGAATTTTTCTTTCTTTTCCGTTTTCTCACTTTTTCTTTTTTTCTCTCTCTCCCCTTCTATGTTACTCTCTCTTTCTTCCTCTTTCTCTTCATTTTTCTCTATTTCTTTTTTCTTCTTTCAGTTTTTCTCATATTCTTCCGCTATCTCTATCTTTCCTTCTTTCTCTTTCTTTCTTTTCACTCCTCGCTTTCCTTCTCTTTTTTTTTTCTCTTTTTCCATCAATTATTCTCTCTCGTTTACAATTTCCTTCACATTTACTTAGTTCTCTCTTTTTTTCCTTTATTCTCTCTGCTGTCTCTCGTTTTGTTTTTTTCTTTTTCTCTTTCATTTAAAAATAATTCTCCTCTGCGAAAAGAAATCAAGATCTGCAAATGAAGGGTGCGATGGATAAATTGACGTCAAAATTACGCAGAAATGAAAATAACACTGACTGTGATAGAAGTTTTCTTAGCTCTACATTTTTTTTAAATAATTCAATGAAATCAATTTTTCAAATTCATTCTATGTTAATGTAATATGAATTATCAGACGACGACAATGGTTATTACGAACGCCGCAAGAAATACAGAGGGCGATAGATAAATTTTCATTGAAATTATGCAATAACACAGACATTTTAACAGATATATTTATCAAAATTAGACAAAAATATCTTAAAATACTAAAGACTAAATTTATTCAACAAAATCGCCATTGGCTAAAAGCAGAGCCTCCAGACGAATTCGGGATCTCCTTTCATCTCTTCTGAGCGGTCTCCTTGTATAAGTTGGTGAATGCTTCCATAATCTTTGCCTTCAGTTAATTCTTTGGTGTTACTAGGAGTTTTGTTGATCTCATAATAATCAAGGTGGTTGCAGTTTGAGGAGTTAGGTGGACAGATGTAATGGGGTGTTGTAGTCGCAGAAATTGTCTTACAGCTATCACTGGGTTCTGCTTGTGTGGCATGGGGTATCACTCCCTCTTCAAAGCACTTGATGTAGGCCTCCGTGTTGAGTCAACAAATTCGGAAGCTCTTTTCTTATCTGAACGATCAGAGTCATCCGTAACCACCATTAGACTCATCCAGCTCTTTCCGAATCCTCTGCACTGTCCTCAGATTAACTCCCAAACATTCTGAAATGTTCGCGTTGGAGTTTACGGCACGAATGGCAAGCAGTGAATTGCGTCTTGGTGCTCCTTTTTCTCACGGATGGTGCTCAACTGAACCTATTATATTGTGCAGTCGACAAAACTCAAAAACAAACAACGTGCATTCGCGAACTAAAAAAATATAAAATGGCGACAATTTATCCATCGCGTACTGTACTGCACTTCTTCTCCTCCTCCTCCTCCCCTCCTCCTCCTCCTCCTTCTTCCTCTGCTTCTTCTTCTTCCGCTTCTTCTTCTCCTCCTCCCTACTTCCTCCTCCTCCCCCTTCCTCTGCTTCTTCTTCTCCTCCTTCTCCTCCTCCCTGTCTTCTTCTTCTCCTCCTCCTCCTCCCCTCTTCCTCCTCCTTCTTCCTCTGCTTCTTCTACTTCTGCTTCTTCTTCTTCTTCTTCTTCTTCTTCTTCTTCTTCTTCTTCTTCTTCTTCTTCTTCTTCTTCTTCTTCTCCTCCTCTCTCTCTTCTTTCTCGTCTTCTTCTTCTCCTCCCCCTCCTCGTCCTTTCTCTGATTCTTCTTCTGCTTCTTCTTCTTCTTCTTCTCCTCCCTCTCCTCTTCGTCTTCTTCTTCTTCTTCCTCTTCTTCTTCTTAATACCCTTTCCATTGTAGGAGAGAGCGTATTCGACAAAACGGACCAATATTTTCCATAAGAATACATCATCGACCCTAAAGGTGCTCCGCCTTTCCGATATTAGCATCGCTTTAGACCAACGTTTCTCAATCTTTTTACCCTTGTGTTAGCCTTGAAATAGTTTTCATGTCTCTTCAAAAATGTAATTCCAATTTCAAACGTCATCCTTTATCTTGATTCCTCGTCTTTTATCGTTCTCACTTCTTAATAATGTTTCTTTTTTGTCATATTCTCTCACCTCTTGCGCCTTAGTGGCTTTATTGCCTTGATTAAGGTGAAATGATTAAAAAAAATTTCTGGTAGCTCCCTCTCTAAAATATTGGACACCATAGGCCAGTATTTCTCAAAATGTTTACCCTTGTTAGCCTTTATTTAAGCCTAAAAAGGCTTCAAAAAGGACTAACAAGAGTAAAAATAGTTTTCATGTCTCAGGGAACCCCTGCATAAAAAATTATTATATAGACTTATTAATATCTGTCTAGTTCATATTTTTGTCATAATTCACCTGTTAAACACAATATATGGACACTCGAGTGACGTCCTGTACTCAAGTGAGTCAACAATACACAAATCTTGCCAAGTACAGGTCCTGTCTACTAACCTGTGAAGGCGGTTTCACACGGACGCCATTTTGATATCGCTAAATACATTCCCTATGATTTTAAATAATATAAGAGGTTGAAGCTTTTATTACAATAACCAAGGATTTTCCGACAATATGTCGTGTCTGTATAGGAAAAATGACGAATACAAAAATAAACAAAAATGACTCAAAAATGCACGGGTCGATTTTTACTGTTTTTCGTGGAACCCCTAGCGACCATTTACGGAAAGCTGGAGTTCTGAGGACACACTATTTGAGAAACACTACTTTTAGTAGTTAATGACAAATCTAAATTCCTCAAAGTCCCCCCTTTTTAATTCTTTAAGATAGAAATCGGAGAGTCGAAAATTCGAATTCTAGTCGGGTTTCTTACATTCACTGACGCTTGGGAAAGGTATGAATTAAACTCCGCCCACTTCAGCTATGGGTTAAATAGTAAGACTTATATTCGGAAAAATGATTTTTATTCTCAGAAGATTTATTAATTTTAGGCTTTAACTTTCGTGTCCGCAAAAAACAGTCTGTCAGAGTACGGCTTTTCACTTGACACCGCTATTATTTTAACTACCTTCACTCCTCACCAATGTTTCTTGTTTTCTTTGTTCTTATGAATTTGTTTTTAATTATTTTACCCCAAGCAAAGCAATTAAACCACTAGGACGCAAGTGGTTACAGAGTGTGAGATAATATGAGAAAAATACTATCAAGGAGAGAGGATAATAAAAGAATACTATCAAGGAGAGAGGATAATAAAAGAATACTATCAAGGAGAGAGGATAATAAAAGAATACTATCAAGGAGGGAGGATAATAAAAGAATACTATCAAGGAGAGAGGGTAATAAAAGAATACTATCAAGGAGAGAGGGTAATAAAAGAATAAGAATTAAGAAGATAAATATGGAAATTGCAATAAAAATTTTGAAAATCAAAGTTGACTGAAAACCAGGGAGCCAGAAGAGAGTTCCACAAGCGAGAAGTGCGATAGAAGAAATTGTTAGCATAGAATTTACGGTTACATCTAGCCATTTCAACTATAGAATGATGAGCCCTTGACACCAATCTAGTACTGCGCTTAAAATCATAAAGTCGAGATACCACAGAGGAAAGTTCACCTGAACAACTACCATGAATGTATTTATAGGAAAGGTACAAGAAAGGTACCTTACGGCAGTGGGAAAGGGATTGAAGCCGAGATGCCAGGTCAGGTCAAATAACATTGCAGATTCTTCTTTGGATTTTATCAAGAATCTCTAAATATATAGCAGAAGCCCCATACCAGATGTGGCAGGAAATTGTAGACTTATCAATATGTAAGATAGATTCCGGCGAGAAAAATTGATCGCACGACATAGTAAACCAACTTTTTTAGCAATTGATTCAATATACACTTTCCACCTCATATTAGCTGGAAACGTTAGTCTAAGAAGATGTAATGTGCCACTCTCCTGGAGGTTAGCTTCAGTCATGATGATGGAAATTAAAAAGGTCTCTCTCAGATAGTAAATCAACTTTCTTAGCTGTAGACTTGGCAATTGATGCAATATAGTCTTTCCACTTCATGTCAACTGCAAACGTTATTACGAGAAGGGGCAGTCAGTCACTTTCCTGGAGGTTAGACATGCTGATAAAAAGGTTAAAAGTGTTCTCTCAGATGATTAACAGCGAACAGTTTTATTTTTGAGGTGTTAAAATACACAAGCTACTTCTTGTCCCATTTAACAACAGACTGCAGGTTATTTATTTTTAAATCCGCTGCCAATTTTGACCTCCTCGAACCGATCAGATTTACTATTAAGATAGGTGTAAATAGTTGTGTCGTCAGCATAGATACCGAGTTGAGAACTGATGATACCAGGAAGGTCATGTATTAAAGTAGGTGCAATGTCCTGGGGAAAAGCTGAATTTATGCAAAAAGATCTAGAAGAGTAGCCATTCCAGGTAACTTTCATTTCGTGATTTCATAAGAGAGACTGGTATTGAACTGTTTGGATCCAGTCACTGGATCTAACCAACGTCTTTATCCGCAGGACCATGTATGCTTGAAGACATCTGTGTATGAATTTTTGGGACTTATAAAGCTAATGTCTCAGCAACTATTTTTACCAGTACGATTTTTTTATTATTATATCACTTGTTTTTTACCAGAGCTTATATTGCAATTTTTGTTGTTATTCATTGCTTTTCTCTAGCACTCCTTATTACTTGTTCCCATAATGTATTCATTTCTATGCTTGGTCGGCTCAGTCCGAATAATGTAAATAATGCAAGTAATCATAATACCTCATCTCAGAGATATAGACAGATATTAAAAAATAGTTTTGTATTTACAATATTATAGAAATATGTGAAGCAATTATAATGAAATATTTGCTAATTACCATTTTATAAAGAAATACATATGAATTTTTTTTCATTAATAAAATTATAAAAAAATCTGTGAATAAGAGAGTTAGGTCTAAGGATAGAATCCTGCATTAATGCAAGAAGATCTGGAAGAGTGGCCATTGAAGACAACTTTCATTTCGCGATTTCATAAGAAAGACTGTATCAATTCTAAAATTCGTTTAGAAATACCATAACCCTTCACCATTCTTATACAGTACTGTTCCAAAAAAGCAGCAATAATTTTGTCAATTATTTTTAACTTTAATTACAAATAAAAAAAATGTAATTATTTTTTCAATTAAAAATATACATATTATTAGTAAAATTTAAAAAATAATTCGGAACTATTATTTTTTTAGACCCCCCCCCCAAAAAAAAAATGACCATTTTTGAGTATTTAACTAGTTTTCTACTGTGCAAAAACGTAACTTATTGAAAAATGTATCATTATTTTAAAATACCTTGGAATTTTATTTCCATAATTTTATTCCAGAATATTCTTAAAAAGTCAAGAAAGTTCTACAATTATTTTAAAGTATATAAAAGAAACCAAAATATAATTAGTAATTAGTGAACAGCTAAATACTAAAAAATACTGAACACGTGCTTGCTGTCATCTGCCGAAAAACTCGAAATTGATCAATCAAATCTTATTTTCATGCAAGACAATTCTCCCTGTCACATATGAAAGCAGATGAAAAATTACTTTTCCGAAAAATATGTCAATGTTATGGTATAGCCACTGCAGTCTCCTGACCTAAACCCAATCTAGAATTTATGGAGCGTAATATGCTTAAGAGTTTCCCAAAGAATCATTTAAACAAAGAAGCTTTGATTGAAAATTTTATTGTGGAGTGGAACAGTTTGCTAGGAGATGACATCTGCAAAAATCTCATTAAGAGTATGCCGGACTGGGTCAACAAAGTTCTGAAAAACAAAGGTGGGAGCATAAATTACTAATGGAATTTTTCTTTTGTGTTTTTCTTTTAGTAAATTTTATTTTTTAAGAAAATATTAGCTTAACTTTGTAATACTTAATACAGACTTCTGGGGTTATTGGCCCTCGTTCGATGGCGTTCCTTCGGAGGATTGGCGCGATTGCGTCTCGATTAAGGGACGATCCTCGCGAAACGGAGTGGCTCTTGCAGCGTGTCTCACTGGCGATGGTTCGAGGTAATGCTTTCTCCATCATTGTGGCTGGCAGAGAAAAGAAAAAAATTGTTTATAGTTACTTTGTTCAAACTTTTTTTTTTCAGTAAATAAATTTCTCATTTTTCAAAATTAATAGAGTATAAAAAGTGAGTAACTTTTTATGCGCAGTAAATATTTACCTTAAAAACAAAAAAAAATAACATGCTTTAGTTTTGTTTCTTAAGAAATTTTGGGGGTTTTTTTTTTGTAAAATTACAGACAATAAAACATTTCTCTTACTTATACACAATGTTTTTTCTATAAAAAAAACCTCTATTTTTTATCTGAAATATTTAAAAAAAAAAAAACAAGATTTTTACCAAAAAATATGACTGAGTCACTTTTTTTGCACAGCACTGTATATATATATTCTTGATAGACTCTTTCAGCCATAACCGCGAAAACAACAGCAGCTGACTTAGGGAATCGAAAGCCATATTGTATATCTGAATGAAGGACGTGCGATTTAATAAGGACCTATGGTACGTTGCCAAAAAGAGATAGAAGGGTAACAGAGCAAGAGTTAGAAGGATCAGATAAATTGACAAAAAATAATAAACCTTATTTATTTATTAGATTGTTTATTTACACTATTTATTACATTGTTTATTGGAATGGTTGACAAAAGGTTAGCTAATTGCCAGCGATTCGAACTTTATAAAATGGTAAATAATAAAGATTGCCTTCAAGTTGGTTCACATATTTTTATAATTTAGTAAATGTTTATAAATTTATATAAAAATTGATTTCATGTTTATTTTGCTATAATTTGGTACATGATAAATATTACATTACATTAGTCTTTTTACGATTGTATTATTTTTTAGAATGTTTTAAATAGAAAATTATTCTTGTAAATAAACAATCTATTAAATAAACATTGTTTAATATCTTTGTTGTAAATTCTCAAGAAAAAATGTATAAATTCACTTTCATATATTTAGGCTTTATTACAATTCTGTGTGAGTATTGGTCAGAAGCAAACATAAAAAAAGTCTATCTACAAGTCCAATCGATCCAATAGGCAAATCACTTCCACAATTATCTTCGTTCCTTAATCTCAAGTACGCAGCTCCTGGTCAGAAACGAGACAATATTTACCCGTCTCCGCCCACTGGGTTGGATGTGGCACAAGGCCGAGTTAAACGTGAGGTATTCTGAGCCCGTAGGCTCGGCCAAACATTCACCATAGATCTCGTATAAAAAGGGGTCGGGTTGCTGTTTTCCAAGGTGAGACTCTGCCTTTCGACACAGCCTAGTCTGGGAATCCTCTCCGCCGGGAGACAGAAAGTTCGACCAGCACAGCTGGAAAAGAAATGAAACTGTCTCTTTGTCTGGTTTGGTTTATTTTTTTTTACGGCATATCAATCTCGATGGGTTATTTAATGCCGACCACATTTTTAGGATAGATTCGTATGAATACAATACGTATTCTTTGGTTTAGATTGGTTTGGTTTATTTTGTTTTACGGCATATCAACCTCAATGAGTTATTTAATGCCGACAGCATTTTTAGCATAGATTGGTATGAATAGAATATGTATTCTTTGCTTCGGATTGGTTTGGTTTATTTTGTTTAACGGCATATCAACCTTAATGGGTTATTTAATGCCGACAGCATTTTTAGCATAGATTGGTATGAATAGAATATGTATTCTTTGCTTCGGATTGGTTTGGTTTATTTTGTTTAACGGCATATCAACCTTAATGGGTTATTTAATGCCGACAAAATCTTTTTGTTAGCACTATTTTGTTTTGTCAAAAATCAGTTCCTGGTAATATATTTCCTTCAAAATTGTATTTCTGGTAATAGTTCTTTTCAAAAAAGTATTGCTGGTCATAGTTAACTATGTGCCCATAGCTGGGACCCTAACGTGTGCTACCACCCCGGGTCAGGGTGGACCTGGGAACACCAGCAATTATGAGGTAGTTCCACGATCCTCAAAACCTCCTAATCAGAGGCCTTGCTGCTGGACGTAGTTTAACGTCTTACACAGGACGCGGATGTAGTTTAACGTCTTACCCAAGACGCGGATGTAGTTTAACGTCTTACCCAGGACGAAGAGTGTCTCTTGGATGAGCGTACCGTGCTTTTATGCACCTGACCCAGCTATCACTCGGCCAACGAACGTCCAGAATCAGTAAATAAAAACGGCTACAAGCGAAGACCACACCAGCATTTCCATCAGCACGAAGTGCTGCTCAATTCACCTTCAGTCAGAAGCTCGCCATTCGCTATCTCTTCACTCCATTGCAAAATATACACGTACCATTTTGGGTCACTGAGGCAAGTCTCCGCTACAAATTCTAATCATTGTTTGTTTGTTTTTTTTTAAATAAAAAAAGTAAACACTACCGATGAGTTAGTTAAAATAATAGCGGTCTCAAGGAAAAAAGCATCCTTTGGACACACTGTTTTTTGGGGTTTTTTCGGCCACGTAAAGGTTAAAGATCGTCGAATGCTTTTTCTCAGAAATACTCGACGTTTGAAATGATGCCAGAAATTCAACAATTATGTTTTGGGAGAAATAACAGGTTAAAAGCACTTGACCAAATTATAAATCAGTCCAAATGGCATTGTTGCACTTTGGAGAATAATTTTTTTTTCTTTTTATGACTTTGATTCGTTGAAATTGCCCACTTCAACAACATATGACACAATTGCTTTTGTTTAAAGAATTTCATAAAGCGGTCTATCCTTGCCGCAAAGGTCATTGTCCTTACTTTTCTCTCCTTTATAGAACAGTTTTCTTTTTCTTCTTTGGGAACATGCAAGAGCAGATTTCTTTAGTTCTGGCAGTTAACACTTTTACAGCTAGGACACGCCATGCTCTTGGATTGGGACGAAACTGAAACTTAAAGACAATATTTAGATAGTGTTACATGCGTCATTTTAGAATCGTATAGGAAAACGCGTTTAATGTCACCTTTTAGAATATCATAAATTTCAGTCACGTGTGAAACTAAATCACTTCTTTATAATGTTTGTTCTCATATTCTCTCACACTCAGTACCCCCTTGCACCTTAGTGGCTTTATTGCCTTCATTGTGGTGAAATGATTAAAAAAAAATTAAATTTTAGGTAGCCCTCTCTCTAAAAAATTAAACACCAGTATTTCTCAATCTTTTTATCCTTGTGTCAGCCTTGAAATAGATTTCATGTCTCAAGGAAACCATGCATAAAAATTATCATATATAATTATTAATATCTGTCTATTTTATATTTTTTATCATAATTCACGTGGTAAACACAATATATGTAGACACTAGAGTGACGTCTGTGCTTGAGTTAGTCACTCAATGATATACAAGTCCGCCAAGTACAGGTTCTCTTCACTAACCTGTGAAGGCGGTTTCACACGGACGCCATACTGATATCGCTAAATACATTCCGTGTGTAAACTCTATCTATTGAAAAAGGCTGTCAAATGTTTTTTTCCAAATCAATCCGTATCGACTCACCTTTGTTTTGTATTTGGCCGTATACCTTTTGTAATGACAAAAGTACGCAGGTGTAGGCTTTAAGAAGGCTTTTTTTAAAACTGAGAATACAAGGTTCGCGTACAATGTCCTTTTATAGTCCCAGTAAACAGAAATAGTTCTCTCAAAGAGGAGAGTAACAAAACAAAGGGAGACCACTCTTGATTATTCATAACACCTTTTTCCAAGGATATTAGTGAAACAGGCTCAAACGGAATTTGAAATCAGCCTGCTGATTCTGTTTCTCAGTCTCGATTCTGTTATTCTCTTGATAACTCTTAGGACAACAGCAGATCGATTCCTTTACTGGTGACATTCTTTTATTCAAAGCATTATACTAAAGTTCACCCAATGATAATGGTACGAATAATATTAACCGTTTCCTTATGAGGTAACATTCGATATTCATTGACCAAGCAGCCAGTGTTACTCGAATTATGCTTTTCTTCGCTCGCTCGCCATCAGGCTGGAGTCAGAGGCTTCGAACAAACTACATTTTGTCTCTCAGTTTTGTTTCGGTCTTCAGACAGGAGAGCAACCCAGTTTTGTCATATTGTCTTCGCGTAGAACGCAACTGAAAAAACTATTAAGAGGTGAACAGTACCCAGTGAAGAGCTGCCCACGGCAGTGCACGCTTTATTGATAGAACTACTGATGCCATCGCAACCAACGGTTGTCTGGGCTGGACTATTTGGGGGCCTGTTTCTAGTGCACGCGTTGGCCATTGGGTGACAGTTGTTAAGTGTAGTATCTGTTCTCCTCATCTCGAATGATAATAGTAATATGAGCCGCTTCCTCGTGTGGAAACATTTGTCATTCTATGACCGAGCAATCAGTTTATGCTTTGATTCGCTCCATGGTCATCGGGTTGGGATCAAAGGGTAGTATCTGTTCGCAGATCGCTCGCTTGGTCGGCCTTCTGGCTGAGAGCTTCACTCGATACTTACCTGGCACAGGATCGCTTCTCGGCCTTTTAGGCTAGGATCAGGGTGTAGTATCTGTTTGCAGATAACAGAATACTCGCTGAATGGTCGCCTTTTTGGCTGGGATTCGTCCCTGCGCTGGTAGTATCACGGCTACGTCTAGCTATGACCGGCTCTGACCAGCCAAGACCAGCTATGACTAGCTATGACCAGCTTGGACAAGCTAAGACCAGCTAAAGCCAAAGCCCAGCGGCCCGGGTGAAAACTCGGGTCCACTCCCCCTCCCTTCCCACGTTAAACAACCGACCTTGTGTCACATCCTGGCCCCGTGGGAGGTCAAGTAAATCCCTACTTACCTGGTGTAAGGATTCATCCCTGCGCTGGTGGTATCATAGCTACGACTAGCTTGGACCGGCTCCGGCCTGGACCAGCTATGACAAGCTAAGACCAACTATGACTAGCTTAGACCAGCTTGGACAAGCTTTGACCAGCCAAGACCAGCGGCCCGGGTGAAAACACTCGGGTCCCCACGTTAAAAAACGACCTTGTTTCACAACCTGACTCAGTTTGTCAAGCAAATACCAAGTGTAGTATCTGTTCTCATCGATAATAGTAATGGTAATATTATCCGTTTCTCTATAAGGAAACATTCGGCTTTTATTGAACGAACTACCAGCGCTAATCGAGTTACATTTTTCTTGGCTACCTGGTCATCGAGTTGGGATCAAAGTGTAGTATCTGTTCTTCTCATCCCTAATACTAATGGTAATGTTAATATTAACCGCTTCCCTACAAGAACATATTTGAAATTCATTGACCAAGAAGCCAGTACTGCTTCGTTTGAAATTTATCAAATATTTCTTTAAAAAATATTTTTCAGAAAAATATTTTTCCATGACCAGTCGCTGCTATCACTCTGTCCAGTATTCATGGGCATTTTCTTCTGAACTTTTTATTTGTAATAGTTTGGAATATAAGCAACGTGATTATATATGTCGATATCTCTGAGATGAGGTATTAGGATTACTTGCATTATTTACATTATTCGGACCGTTATCCTCAACTTCATTGCCATATTCACAACGTTTCGGCCGTAGTACGCTCCGACCTTCTTCAAGTGATTGGAATTTCGACTCGAACCCTTTATTTCGTCCACCGGGGTAGATTGTTCTAGTTCCATTAAGACATCCGGAAGAGGCATGGCACGTGGAACTAGAACAATCTACCCCGGTGGACGAAATAAAGGGTTCACGTGGAACTAGAACAATCTACCCCGGTGGACGAAATAAAGGGTTCACGTGGAACTAGAACAATCTACCCCGGTGGACGAAATAAAGGGTTCACGTGGAACTAGAACAATCTACCCCGGTGGACGAAATAAAGGGTTCACGTGGAACTAGAACAATCTACCCCGGTGGACGAAATAAAGGGTTCACGTGGAACTAGAACAATCTTCTCCGGTGCACGAAATAAACGTCGATTATATTATTGTTTTCATTTCGAGTTGCATGTAATATCCATTTTAGTTGTTATTGCTGGTATTAGTCCTCAACCCCTGAATCTGTAGCGTCAGTCCACAATATTCAAAGCGGAATGATCTTTTCCAAGACTCTCAGGCTTCACTCACTCAAAGCCATTTTATCAATTAATCTTAGAGAGTGTTTGTATACAGCTGACAGTTTAGATATTCAATGGTAATTATTCAATGATAATTATAATTTCGGTCGTTTCTTTATAAGGAAACATTCGTTATTCATTGACCAAGAAGCCGGTGCTACTCGAGTGACGTTCTTCTTAATTTCCTGGCCCTCGGGCTAGGATTAAATTGTAGTATCTGTTCTCCGCATATCTAATATTAATGGTAATGTCAGCCGTTTCCTTACAAGGAAATATTCGGTATTCATTGACCGAACAGCCAGTGCTACTCGAGTGAAGTTCTTCTTAACTCCCTGGCCCACGCGCTGGGATCAAAG
>OZ038500.1:17150297-17307797 GCA_964036315.1 Acanthosepion esculentum | reverse complement strand
TCGAGTCAGTTGCATCAGCCACCGCAAAGAAAGTTGGTTCTCTGTGCCGAGCCAGGAAATTTTTCTCTCCGGAATCGATCCTTCAAGTCTATAAATCGACCATTCACCCTTGCATGGAGTATTGCTGCCATATATGGTCTGGGGCCCCTGCTGTTTGCCTCGGGGTTCTTGATAAGATCCAGAGGCGGATAGGCAACGTGATTGGCCCTGATCTGTCATCTCGTCTGCAGTCGCTCTCTCACAGACGCGATGTTGCCTCGCTCTGCCTTTTTTACAAGTACTTCCACGGTAATTGCTCTGAGGAGTTGCGTTCACTTGTCCCTAGGCCTCGTGAATTTAAACGCCCCACCAGGCTGGCTTCCCACTCCCACCCCTACACCGTGGAAACTGTTAGATGTAGACTCCCTTCCCTATTACTGTTTCCCTGACAAATACAATCTCCAACGGTTTAGGTGTAGCGTCAATCGACATCTCCAGTTGTCTTGATCTATCCACTTCCCTTCTCCACATCCTTTCATTTTTCATTCCTATCTGCTCTCACTCCGGATCTTTTGTGGCCCCCTTGCCTTGATCGACCCACTGTCTTTCTCTTTCTCCACATCCCCTCCCTTGCCACTCCTATCTGCTCTTCCTCCAACCCTTCTTTAACCCCTTGCGTGATAGTGGCCTCCGGCCTTGCTTGGGGTGATATGATTAAAAAAAAAAAAAAAAAAGTGGCCGACAAACACGCCCAAAAACCCGCCTCGAAGAATTACATAAAACTCTCAAAAAACGAGGTGACCCTACAGCCCTAATAGACAAAGGTTTTGAACTAGCAGAAAAAATACCTTTAGACCAACTACAAAAGCTAAAGAAACGCAAAAACGAAAAAATACTAGCATACGTCTCAGCATAGAAGAACAATCCAGAACTATTTACAGAAATAACCAGAAATCTAATCCTACTTACCAAAAATCATAAAATGAAAACTATACTAAAAACAACTAAAATAATTTAAAGCAAACGCTAACCAAAAAAACGAAAACAGATAACCACCTCATCCAAATTTAATCAACACAAGGTACAAGAGGTCACAAAATGCAATAAGAAAAGATGTGGAGTTTAAGACATCATTAAAGAAGTAAACTCCTACACTTTTGAAAATTCTACAACGACATTCATAATAAACATTAACTACAACTCCAAAAATGTGATTTATGCACTCAGGTGAACAAAATGCAACAAATTCTATCTACGTATCATCCAAGTACTAAATAAAAGATTTCTCCTTCTCAAAAGCATCATCAAATTACCAGACAACAGGAAACTATTTGTGTCATAACTCATCCCCAAATGCAACAAAGGTAAATTTAAAATTATGCCAATATATCAAACAAACGATTACTCTTACCTACAAATGGAAGAAAAAAAACTTCATAGACAAATTAAAACTAGCACTCATAACCCCACACACATAAACACAGATCATAAACACATCGTGTTAAAACACACTAGTCGGAACACACACACGCACACACACACACGCACACACACACACACACACACACACACACACACACACACACACAAACATGCACAAAAAACAAAATACATGTAGTTACTATATAAATTGCTTTATAATAATATAATATATAGTAGAAATATATGAAGAACGAATATATACACACACACCGGCAAAAACGAACACACTAGATGGATCACACGCCTACACACACACGCACACACACACACACACACAAACACACACACACACACACACGCACAAACACGAAATCTACACACCATACAAAGTGTATATATATATATATATATATATATATATATATATATATATAACACGAAATCTACACACCATACAAAGTGTATATATATATATATATATATATATATATATATATATATATATATATATACACTTTGTATGGTGTGTAGATTTTGTGTTTGTGTGTGTGTGTCTACACACCATACAAAGTGTATATATATATATATATATATATATATATATATATATATATATATATCTACTATTTCTTTGTAATAAAACAATATACCTGTATGGAGAAGGAATATATACATAGATATATTAGCAAAAAACACGCACACAATACACAAAAAATGGGGAAAAGTCTAAAAACATACAGAGAATACAAAAATATAAGGACAAAACCTCATTCTCTTCCACCCCCTTTCTCTTGCCAATCCTAATTGTTTTATCACCCCTTAAGCAAGGGAAGATTTTCCCGCCAGTCCAAGAATAATTTGGATTACTTTCGCAAACAAAAGACAATGGTTAAATATAAGAAAACATAAGAAAAATTAATTCCTTTTAATTATTATTTCCATATATGGAAATAATCACTCTTCGCCTGATGAAGGTCACAAGACTCGAAACGTGTGTAGCAAACAATATGGAAAATGAAGTATAATATATTTAAAAATCCACATTTTCATTGAGATAATAGTACATTCTCCAAAGGATGTTTCCGATTCCGCTAGGTTTCAAACCACCGAATGTCTCTCATCACTAGGACCTCCAGTGAGCATATTCGCTACATCCAAGCTTGCCACCCAATTAGGTTTAAGTCCGTTGTAGCAACCAGTAATTGCTAACATATACATGAATTTCTTCGGGGAAAGGGCTTTAGAAACGGCATCACTAAAGCCAAAAATATGGTTGTGATACGTAGATGACACATACATACTCTGATTTCACCAGGATGCTGTACAAATACTCCTGGAACATATGAACTCAGGAAGACCTTCGATCCAGTTCACAATGGTTTAAAGCGACTAATAATCAGCTGGCCTTTCTGGATGTACTAATAACTCGCACAGAGAGTGGGTTCAAGATATCCGTATATCACAAGCCAACTTTCACCGGACAATACTTCAACTTCAGTCTCCACCATCCATACAGTGTTAAGGAAGGGACCATCCGATGAATACAACACCATGCAAAAATAAAAAAGTGGTGACCCAGACACAGGCTATCAAGAAATGATCATCATGAAACGTACCCTTAAGAATAACAACTAACCTGCATAACATCAGCTTCTCCTAGTAGGAACGAAAGAGTCAAAGGCGAGGACCAGAAAATTGCCTCGGTGTGTCTTTCTTATGTCAAGTGTTCATATTAAAAGATTTAAGAGATCTGAAATTCCTTCACCATCAGGACAATATTCAGACGCATCTCTACGCTACCGAGTAACCTCAGGTGAATCAAGCCTTATAGGGAACAGAACGTAAACAGGAACTGTCTATATTCCATCCCTTGCAGCGGCATCAAAAAATATAAAGATGAGACTAGCCGTCCCCTAAAAGAAAGGTTGAACGAATATCGAAAAACTTTAATTAGAGGCGAGGCAATGAAATCAGGTCTAGCTGATCATATATAGACGGAAATGTTTAGTCATCACCCTTGTGGAATGAAATAAAAATACTGGATATAAAGAAGAGTCTTGAAGCAACAGTTCTTGGGAGGTATGTGGGAGTTATTTTCATGTATCTTCGGATTTCAGTGTCACACTGTCTATCCTCTGTTCATACGCTTCCCAGATATCTAAATTTTTGTAGGTGTTTGATCTTGGTATCTCTATTCTGTAATTTGCCTATTGGGCTGTTCCTTTTGTTAAAAATCATGCATTCTGTCTTCTTGCAGTTGATGCTTAGTCCTTTCTTCTCGCTTTCCTTCACTAGGTTCTGTAGGATTTCTTGTAATTTTCTTTTTTCGTATTAACTCGAATAAACGTATGCTGAAAGACGCTGAAAAACACCTGGACCGTGCGGGCAAAGAATGGAGAAGTTTTAAGGAAATTGAAATTTAAAAAAAAAAACATTTATACTTAGAATCAGTAAGAGAGGGCTGAAATTTCTTAGACACATAATGAGGAAAGAAGGCTTAGAGAATTTGACACTGATAGTACATCTAAAGGCAAAAGGATAATAGGGACGCTGAAGTTGTGGAAAGCTATGACCGCCCACCTCCTTATAAAAGCACGCTACATGGAAGAAGAAGAAATCTTACGATGATGTCATAACTGAAAAAGGCACTGACACATCCATACACGCGCTGTTTTGTTTTTTCGAAAGGTCAGTGATAAAGGCTTCATTTTTATTTCATTAGTACAACCTTTATTTTCTTATTATTTAAGTACTTACTGACTTTAAAGGTCAGATGGTGGAAGCAAAGAGGAGATAGATGACTTGTTTCCGCCTGGAATGGAATTTAAAAGTCACCGGTTTTAAGTTTCACGACTACGATAGGGCAAAAGGCTGGGCAATGGCGGTCGTTAACACAGAATTTTTAGGAGTGACATTTTACTCACTTAATACGAAAAAACAAACTACAAGAATTACAACGGAAGGTAATAAAGGAGAGCAAGAAGAAAGGACTAAACATCAACTGCAAGAAGAGAAAACGCATAATTTTTAAAAGAGGAAAGTGTGACATTGAAAACCAAAGGAGGATTCGATAACTAAAGAGGCCTTCCAAAAGCTAAGCAGAGTATTCTTCTTTATGTTCCGTGTCCCTTCAGGGCGTTAGTCGATGATGTCTCTCTACAAATTCATCTCCTTCGTAGCTCTGAGCTCTGAGAAGCGTATTAACAGTTGAGGGAAATTGCGACATTGAAATCCGAAGGCGGATTGGGATTGCGAAAGATGCCTTCCAAAAGATGAGCAAAGTATTCATTATTTATGAGTCGCGTCCCTTCAGGACATAGGCGACCATGGCTCTCCACAATTTCCTCTCATTTGTAGGTCTTAATAAATTTTCTCTTTTTTGTTATTTCTCCCAAACCTTGTTTCACCATCCATTGACTCAAGCTCACTAAGTAGGTTAAGCGTTGGTTTCTTTTGTCTCTCTTGCCATCAGTTTGTTTCTTTTGCCATCAGTTTGTCTCTCTTGCCTTCAGTTTGTCTCTCTTGCCTTCAGTCTGTCCAAGTCGTCCTTCCTTATTACGTGCCCTAGAAATTTCAACTGCCTTTTGCTGATGTTAAGTATCCTTTTTGCTTCCATTTTCTCTTAAACCTCGTCGTTGCTTACGTTTGGTTCGTGGAATCCTCAGCATCTTTCTGTAGAACCACATTTCCGTTGCTTCAAGTCCTTTTCTTCATCTTTGAGAAGATTGTCCAGCATTCGCTGCCATACAGGATGACACGTAACAGTTTAATACTATGCTTAGCTTTTGGAATGGATCTTTGGCCATCCCAATACGTCTTCGGATCTCAGTGTCGCACTTTCGGTCCTCTGTTAGAACTCTTCCCGGATATTTAAATATTTGTATTTGTTTGGTTTAAGTATCCCCGAATTGTAATTTACACTTGGGGCTCATATTTTTTCCTGACAACGATTCATTCTATCTTCTTGTCCGGCATTCGCTTCGATCGTCTCAAAGATGAAAAAGTCCAAAGACTTAAAGAGACAGAAAATTATCATGAGAAAAGAAAGAAAAGAGTACTGAACATGTATTGTTAGTCCTCCTATACGGCAGTGAATGCTGGACAATCTCATCACAGATGAAAAAGAGACATTTCGTAGCCCGAGGCTACAAAGTCCAGTTAAACCTGTTATTTGACCCTTTGGAGACGGAGTTTCATTTGGAGTTTCAGTGCCAAGAAGATGGAGCCTTTTCACAAGCTCTCACTTTGAACATAAAAAGAAATTGATGTAAAATCACGGGAGACAACAGACTATCAGAAAAACCGCCATTGAAAGGCCCAGATGTGCAAGAAATGCGAGAAGCAATCTGATTGGCTGGTACGAAAACCAGTCAGCTAATCTCGAGGCTTGTATTATGGGGACGACGGATCGGCCCAATCTTCTTCTTCACCATTCGACTTTTCGACTGATATATCGGTCCTGTCGGCTACTAAAGGGTTAATCCTTAGGTTGGGAGAGAAGTGACGGATCTGTGCCTCTCCCACGGGCATTTGTATGAAAGACAACGCAAGAGGCTTGGCTGGAGTTTGAATTCATCATAAAATAAAATGGTTTTCTCAGAAATACTCGGCTGAAATCATTCCAGAAATTCACCACTTCTGTTTTGGAATAAAATAACTCCTTGATGGCACTTGACCCAATTCTTAATCCTGTCAAATGGCATTGTTGGACTTTGGGGAATGACATGTCGTTTTTATTACTTTGATTCATCGAAATTTCCCACTTCAACAAGTCAAGGAGAAGAACAACTGAAAACTTTGAAGTAGACACCTGGATCTCACTTCAGTACCTCCCCTCCTGCTATGGGAAAATACAACTTTAGACTGAGTTCTTCAGCCTTTGTACGTTAACCAGCCACGGAGAAATACAATTAAAAACGGAAGAAGGCAACGGGAAACTATTCAGTACCGCCCCTCCTGTTATGGGAAAATAACAGTGTAGACTGGTGCTATTTAGCGTTGGTACGGCTATCAGTTGAAGAGTAGAATAAATCTAATTTCAAAACCGTAGAGAACACAGCGAAAATACATTGCTCCCATTATCCACCTGATATGAAAGACTGGATGTCTTAGCCTTGGAAGAGGAGGAGAAATCTGAATTTAGAACCGAAGAGAAAGTAGCGTCAAGTAATATATATTTAAAAAGAAAAAGGAAACTGTTGTGGCTAAGGGAAAAGTTTAGATTTTGCGCAGAAGGGCCATACCATCGCCAAACCCTTCTCCCAAATTTTGAACTTTGAAGAGGTCGTCGAAAAAGAAGACTATTTTTAAAATGATCTGTTCTACATGACAATCTATTCAAAACGTCTTCGTTTCCTTTTGTCGAAACGTGCAAGTGTGCAGCTACGTCAGGACCAAACAACACAAGCGAAGCAAGGAGTAAAAACTGATTACAATAATATCTTAAATGTTAAGACGGAAAACAACACTTAACAAAGGAATTATGATCTTCCGCAAAAATACACCACATTTATTTTTATCATAAACATTTTACTATGTTGGCTACATTGTGACATTTCATCACAGCCCATTAGCCATTAAGAACAATTTACCTTCTTCTTCTTTTTCTTCTCCTCCTCCTTCTTCTTCTCCTCCTCCTCCTCCTCCTCCTCCTCCTTTTTTACCTTCTTCTTCTGCCGTGTCCCTTCAGGACGTTAGGCGATCCTGTCCCTCTATAAGCGTATGAACAGAGGACGGAAAGTGTGACATTGAAATCCGAAGGCGGATCGGGATAGCGAAAGATGCCTTCAAAAAGCTAAGTAAGGTATTCTTATTTACGTTCCGTGTCCTTTCAGGACATAGACGGTCAGGGCTCTCTACAATTTCCTCTCATTTGTAGGTCTTAATAAATTTTCTCTTTTTTGTTATTTCTCCTAAACCTTGTTTCACCATCCATTGACTCAAGCTCACTAAGTAGGTTAAGCGTTGGTTTCTTTTGTCTCTCTTGCTTTCAGTTTGTCTCTCTTGCCTTCAGTTTGTCTCTCTTGCCTTCAGTTTGTCTCTCTTGCCATCAGTTTTTCTCTCTTGCCTTCAGTTTGTCTCTCTTGCCTTCAGTTTGTCCAAGTCGTCCTTCCTTATTACGTGCCCTAGAAATTTCAACTGCCTTTTGCGGATGTTAAGTATCCTTTTTGCTTCCATTTTTCTCTCAAACCTCGTCGTTGCTTACGTTTGGTTCGTGGAATCCTCAGCATCTTTCTGTAGAACCACATTTCCGTTGCTTCAAGTCCTTTTCTTCATCTTTGAGAAGATTGTCCAGCATTCGCTGCCATACAGGATGACACGTAACAGTTTAATACTCTGCTTAGCTTTTGGAATGGATCTTTGGCCATCCCAATACGTCTTCGGATCTCAGTGTCGCACTTTCGGTCCTCTGTTAGAACTCTTCCCGGATATTTAAATATTTGTATTTGTTTGGTTTAAGTATCCCTGAATTGTAATTTAAACTTGGGGCTCATATTTTTTCCTGTCAACGATTCATTCTATCTTCTTGTCCAGCATTCGCTTCGATCGTCTCAAAAATGAAAAAGACCAAAGACTTAAAGAGACAGAACATTATCATTAGAAAAGAAAGAAAAGAGTACTGAACATGTATTATTAGTCCTCCTGTACGGCAGTGAATGCTGGACAATCTCATCACAGATGAAAAAGAGACATTTCGTAGCCCGAGGCTACACAGTCCAGTTAAACCTGTTATTTGACCCTTTGGAGACGGAGTTTCATTCGGAGTTTCAGTGCCAAGAAGATGGAGCATTTTCACAAGCTCTCACTTTGAACATAAAAAGAAATTGATGTAAACTCACGGGAGACAACAGACTATCAGAGAAACCGCCATTGAAAGGCCCAGATGTGCAAGAAATGCGAGAAGCAATCTGATTGGCTGGTACGAAAACCAGTCAGCTAATCTCGAGGCTTGTATTATGGGGACGACGGATCGACCCAATCTTCTTCACCATTCGACTTTTCGACTGATATATCGGTCCTGTCGGCTACTAAAGGGTTAATCTTTAGGTTGGGAGAGAAGTGACGGATCTGTGCCTTTCCCACGGGCATTTGGAGAATGACATGTCCTTTTTATTACTTTGATTCATCGAAATTTCCCACTTCAACAAGTCGAGGAGAAGGACAACTGAAAACTTTGAAGTAGACACCTGGATCTCACTTCAGTACCTCCCCTCCTGCTATGGGAAAATACAACTTTAGACTGAGTTCTTCAGCCTTTGTACGTTAACCAGCCACGGAGAAATACAATACAATCTTCTTCTCCTTCTCATCCTTCTTCACCTTCTTCTTCTGCCGTGTACCTTCAGGACGTTAGACGATCCTGTCTCTCTATAAGCGTATTAACAGAGGACGGAAAGTGTGACATTGAAATCCGAAGGCGGATCGGGATAGCGAAAGATGCCTTCAAAAAGCTAAGCAAGGTATTCTTATTTACGTTCCGTGTCCCTTCACGGCGTTAGGCGATCATGTCTCTCTACAAATTCATCTCCTTCGTAATTCTGAGCTCTAAGAAGCGTATTAACAGAGAACGGAAAGTGCGACATTGAAATCCGATGGCGGATTAGGATAGCGAAAGTTGCCTTCCAAAAGCTGAGCAAAGTATTCTTCTTTATGTTCCGTGTCGTTCGTGGTTCTCTACAACTTCCTCTCCTTCGTAGCTCTTAATAAATTGTGTCTTTTTGTTATTTCTCCTAAACCTTCTCTTGCCACCAGTCTGACACTCTTGACTTCAATGTGTCCCAAGTGACCCAATTTACTCGATCACTACAATCTAAGCCTGTTCAAGTCTAGGTTCAAACGTTTATTAGCATAAAGGCGCATCTTACTTTGAATCCCTCTACCTCGAGGTAGAACAAAGCGACTCCCAAGAGGATGCTTCCCCAAGCAAAAACAGAAAATGGGAAATATATACCTGTTGAGGCAAAATGTGAAGCAAGAATCCAGTGATACATTGTAATAAAAATATTCCCTTCTAAATGATAAGTCAAATATTGCTATATTTCTAATTTTTCTTTAGCGACATATCAATTCCTCTTGAGTCATTTAATGCCGAATTTAATTTTCTTGGGAGTATTAATATTTTCTTTTACAAAAATGTATTGCTGTTTCATGGCCATATTTGGGTCCCTAACAGGTGCTACCACTCCGGGTCAGGGTGAACCTGGGAACAACAGCAATTAAGAAGTGGTTCTAAGCTCCTCAAAACCACCTTGCTGTTGGATATAGTTTATCGTATTATCCAAGACGCTCCAAACATGGATATTTCGTTAGAAGCAGAGATGGAAACGATTGTTAAATGGAAGTTGTATTAATTAATACGGAATTGGTTTAACTGTGGCATTAATCACAGCTTTCCTACGTCAAGGAACTGACTCGTACAAGTTCTGGTTGGTTGTCCGGAGAATTTTGAAGCATTCTTCAAACAACGTCTGATTTCGATATTTCAGCGATGATGGAGGAGAGAAGAGGTTCCTCATTTGCTGCTCCAAAGCCCTATAATAACTCTGCTTGTTCCACCCTGCGTTAGTTAGCACGACCTTTACGTCCTGTTAATACCTCTTAAATAATTGACTATTCTGTTTGATCCCGTGGAAGGAGGGATAAAACACTACTTGGTTTCAGAGGGAAAAAGAAAGAAAGAAAGAAAGAAACAAACAAACAAACAAACAAACAAGGAAGTGGGGAGAGAGAGAGAATTAGATTATGCTGATAAGAACAGATACTACATTTTGATCTCAGCCAAAAGTCTGACAAGTCATGGTGACTGCGATAAAAGCTTCATCTAGGCACAGTATCGAACGACGGAAAGCGATTGAAGCAATCGACAGAAATGCAATTACCATAAATTAAATAAAATAACATCGGATTCTGAATAATTTTAAAATTATTATTAAGAGAAATTTCAGATTTAGCTAGAAAAAAAAAAGAAATAAGGGAAGATGGAAGAGTTCAACGTCTCCTGCCAATACCTCATAAATAATGGACTATTCCGTTTTGATCGCATGGAAAGAAAGGAAAAGATACTACTCGGTCTCATTGAGAAAAAGAAAGAAAGAAAGAAAAAAAGAAACAAAGAAAGAAAGACAGAAAGAAAGAAAGAAAGAAAGAAAGAAAGAAAGAAAGATGGAAGTGTTTAACGTCTCCTGCCAATACCTCATAAATAATGGACTGTTCCGTTTTGATCGCATGGAAAGAGAGGAAAAGATACTACTCGGTCTCATTGAGAAAAAGAAAGAAAGAAAGAAAAAAAGAAAGAAAGAAAGAAAGACAGAAAGAAAGAAAGAAAGACAGAAAGAAAGATGGAAGTGTTTAACGTCTCCTGCCAATACCTCATAAATAATGGACTATTCCGTTTTGATCACATGGAAAGAGAGGAAAAATACTACTTGGTTTCATTGAGAAAATGAAAGAAAGAAACAAACAAACAAACAAACAAACAAACAAACAAACAAACAAATAAAGACAGTGACATAGAAATGTTTAACATATTTATGGATTTTATTGCAATATTTTGTTAAAGTTGTTAAGCTCAAATATTTAACGATGTGATTGAGGAATTTCCATGGATATTTTACTGTCTTAGAACTCGCTATGAGCTTATTCAATCTTTAACTTAAGAATTAAGATTCATCAAGATATTAAAATAGGCAAACCGTGAAAATTTCACGGGGTAAGTGTAGTTGTTGTTATTATTATTATTATTATTATTATTATTATTATCATTATTATTATTATTATTATTATTATTATTATTATTATTATTATTATTATTTCCTTTGGTTTCTGCTGTATACACTTTTTCTCCCGAGTCCCAACCAGAGACCTAAGGTGAGAAATGGCTTTATGACATCTTCCACTGATCATTCATTATTATTATTATTATTATTATTATTATTATTATTATTATTATTATTATATTTCAATTTCTCTTATGATCACACTACTTGCCAAGTCTGCGGAAAAAAACCTAAGGCAGGTAGTTTTGATATGTAGAAAAACGAGATATGAATAAATGAAAGAAAGAAAGAAAAAAGAAAGAAAGAAAGTGGTAGAAGTGTTTAACGTCTGTTTCAATTAAATGGAAAAAAATTGTCAATTTCAGATCTTTTCATTTGTATCCCCTTACTTCTTAAAACAACGACTAGCGTCCATATTTATGACTGGCATTGCAATATTTTGTTAAAATTGTTAAATTCCAATATTTAACGATGCAATAAGGGAATTTCTACGGATATTTTATTGCCGTAGAACTCGCCATGAGTTTATTCAATCATTAACTGAAGAGTTAAGAATTATGATTCACCAGAAAATTTAAATGGGAAAACCGTAAAATTTTTATCTAGTATTTAAATAAATGTCTGATTATCTAGAGATCAAACGATCGTGGTCTACTTCACAATTGTTTTCTTTATATCAATTTTGAATTATATCATTCGTTTGAATAGGCACATTATCTTCCTGGAAGTTTGAATTTCCATCAGGGAAACATCATTTTACCAATAGGATGGATATTGCTCAGATAATCCTTGGCTTTAACTTTGACCCGCAGAACAATTAAAGGGTTAAGATTAAATCCGTGATATGGCTTCCCAAATCATCACAGAGAAACGTCTACACTTCACGGTCGGTGCCAAACAGTCGGGGTTGAAGACATCTTTGAGCTGTCTCCAGACAAATTGGCCTGGAAGTCAGCAAATGTATGAATGACGCTTGATCAGAAAAAAAGGATGACATTGTTCCATTGACCAGTTCAGGGCGTCTGATAGTTTAGCCATCATTTCTGCGCTTATTAATGTTGATGGAGAGAAAAGAGAGAGCTTTACTAATTACAGCCATCAGATTGTATCCACTTTTATGGAGCTCATTACGAACGGCTTTGGTTGACACGCGGCAGCTGCAGTTCGATGATTTCCAGATAAGATACGTTTCATTATTTTGCGACGCCTCTCTGTAAGTTTTGTCTTCCGTCCAGAAATATGCTCGCCAGAGAGGAATTTACACTGTCATTTGAATGCAAACATTATTTTTGAGACGACACCTCTTGAAATATTAAACAATTTATCAGTTTGAGTAAAGCTCCAACCATCTGCGCTCATACAATTTGTCTTCTTTGAAAATCGCATAGATCACGCATTTTAATTTATTTAAATGTTGGGAAATTTACAAATTTTAGATAAATATACAAATTTAACTTATTTAAATATAAATATTTGCCAAGAGAAAAAGGAAGACAGAGCGAATATATCATGGAGTAAAATTCATGCATAGCATATATAAACACTATCTCGCACACACACCCACACAGAGACACACACACACACATATATATATATCTATATATATATATATATATATATATATATATATATATATATATATATATATATATATATATATATATATATATAGTTTACGAAAAACTAGGTAATGCGTATGATTAAACCCAAGCAGGATAAATATAAATATCTGAAAACAAGAGAAATTTTAAACAGCAATATGTATCATGAGGTTTGCTAGTTGGACAGGCTGGTCCTGCTACTATTGGTCTGAATGTAAGGTCACTGGGGTTTGGTTGACATGCGACAGCTGCGGGTCGATGATTTTCAAATAAAATACGGAAATATTCTCGCCAGAGATGAATTTACACTGTCTTTGGAATGCAAACATTATTTTTGAAACGACACCCTTTCGAAATATTGAATAATTCATGGATCTTTCTAGAATACATGTACGGATATCTAGAGACCTGATGATTGTACAGCGCCAGTCTACTTAACATAAGTTCTCTTTGTACCACTTTTGAATTATATCATCCGTTTGAATCGGCACATTATCTTCCTGGAAGTTTGAACTTCCATCAGGGAACCATCATTTTACCAATAGGATGGATATTGCTCAGATAATCCTTGGCTTTAACTTTGACCCGCACAACAATTAAAGGGTTAAGATTAACTCCGTGATATGGCTTCCCAAATCATCACAGAGAAACGTCTACACTTCACGGTCGGTGCCAAACAGTCGGGGTTGAAGACATCTTTGAGCTGTCTCCAGACATGAATTAGTCACATAATCGGCAAAATGGTGAATGATGTTTGTCCAGAAAGGATGACTTTGTTCCGCTGATGGCTTCTGACAGCTTAGCCAACATTTCTGCGCTTATTAATGTTGATGCAGAACAAAAGAGCCTTAGCAATTGTCGCCCTCAAATGTTTCTTTTTTTTTTAACCCAGCTGGTAGTTCAGTTAGTTATATGCCATATGTGATACATTCTTAGGCGATAATGTATCTTTCGATACATGACTGACGGGAAATATTTTTTTCCAGCAGTAGATTGCCATTTCTTTCTGCGGTAGACCAGTTGCCATCCCCGGTCTGCCCTGCTGTTTACTCATAGCTAGTGGGAGAAGAAAAGAATCTATAAAACGGATATTAACACGTAAGTGAATGTAATGGATTCGACTGGAATTCGAATTCAAAATCGCCCCTCCAATTCCACAATCCGGGTCGCTACCACCGGGTAGTTCATTAGCTATATTCGATTGCATCACCATTAAAGAGGCTTGTTGTTATATCATGCAATGTCCGTACTCAATTATAAGCTTTCTGCATTATGCTGCATCTAAGTTACGCTTAGAAAATCACCATATTTGATTACGAGAAGGCAGACATCATCTTTCAATACGGTTAATAAGAAATTCATTTACTGCTTTTTGTGTTTTTTATTCTACAAAATTACTTAAAAGTTACAATAGGAAGATGAGATGCGTCTTGTTGGTTTCATTTCATTATTGTTACGCTGTCTAACTCTGCGATTTTTTTAAAAATCATTTCACTCCAAGCAAGGAGACAATGCCTCTAGGACGAAGGAGGTTACAGGGTGTGAAAGAGAATGAGAAGAATATGAATTCAAATTTTAGGATGCAACATTATTTAAAAGTTACAAAAGGAAGCTGAGATGCGTTTTGTTGGTTTTCTGTCATTATTGTTACGCTGTCTAACTCTGCGATTTTTAAAATCATTTCACTCCAAGCAAGGAGACAATGACGCTAGGACGAAGGGGGTTACAGGGTGTGAAAGAGAACGAGAAGACTTTAGTGAAGAGAAGTGAAGAGAAAGGACAATAAAAGAAAACAGGATTCAAGAAGACAAGATTTTACGTAGCATTTAACCATCTTACCCTGAATAACTCTATTTAAAAGTGCTATGTTAAATTTATAAGTTTTTTTTTATTTGTTCCTTAACTTAATCAATTTCTTTATCTATCTTTTTTAATCATTTCCCCCCAAGGAAGGTGATAAAGCCACTAAGACGCAAGGGGGGGTTACTGAAATTGAAAGATAATGACAAGTGAGGAGAAAGGGCAATAGAGGAACAGGATTCAGGAAGACAAAATGGCGATTGTCGTCGCATTTAACGATTCTACCCTGAATATCTTTATTTAAATGTGTTATGTTAAATTTATAAGATTTTTTTATTTGTTTTGTTCCTTAATTTAATCAATTCTTTATCTATGATTTTTTTTAATCATTTCATCCCAAGTAAGGTGATAAAGCCACTAACTCGCAGTGAGTGAAAGAGAATGAGAAGAATAGGAATTCAAATTTTAGGCTGCAACATTATTTAAAATTTAAATATAGGAAGCCGAGGTACGTTTTGTTGATTTATTGATTTTGCAAAACGTTACGTTATTTAATGTCGAGTTTTATTTCATTAGTGTTAAGTGGTTCAAATCTGCGCATTTTAAAATGATTTCACCCCAAGCAAGCAGACAATGCCACTAGAACGCAGGAGGTTACAGGGAGTGAAAGAGAATGAGAAAAATTTATTGAGGAGACGTTAGGGTTCAGGAAGACACAAAATAGCAACTGACCTTGCATTTAACTATATTTCTCTGAATATCACAATTTAAGTGTGCTATATTAAATTTATACGGCTTTTTTCTATTTGTTGCTTATTTAATCAGTTCTTATCTATCTATCTATCTATCTTTTTTGTAATCATTTCACCCCAAGCAAGGTGTTAATACCACTAAGATGCAAGGCGTCACAGGGAGGGAAATGAGAAGTGAGAGGAAAAGGCAATAATGGGACAGGATTCAGTTAGACCGAATATGGTGATTGGCATTGCATTTAACCATCTTAACGTGACATTCATGTTACGTTGTTTAATGTCAAGTTTTATTTCATTATTGTTATGTGGTCTAACTCTGTGATTTTTTAAATCATTTCACCCCAAACCAACAGACAATGCCACTAGGATGCAGGAGGTTACAGGGTGTGAAAGAGAATGGAAAGATGGCGATTGGCGTTGCATTAAATCTTTGAAGTGTGTAGGCGTCAGGTCAGCAAGATTTATTTTTAGTCCAGCAATATTTTACTACTTCAAACGTTTTTATACGAGGGTCATTCGATAAATAAGGTGAATTTTTCGGTCTAAGGACTTCTAATACAGATAGAAGCTTACTCTTTTTTATTTTATTTTATTTTACTTCTTTTTCACATGGATTTAATTTCTTTTGCAGATCAAAAAAAAAAACTTTGAGAGTTTTGGCGATTAACAAAGATACCCGACCAAGAAGCATGCTCCAGGATTGAACAGCCGTCAGTTATCAAGTTTTTGGTTGCTGAAGGGTGCAAACCAGTTGAAATTCATAGGAGAATGTCAACTGTTATGGTGCCACATGTTTCAGCCAAAAAATGTCTACAAGTGGGCTAAATTGTTTAAAGAAGGACGGAGCAGTGTTGAGGATGAAGACAGGCCTGGGAGGCCTACAGAAGTGAGGTCTCCTGAGGTGATCGAATCAGTCAATGACCTCATTCAGTCTGACAGAAGGGTGACAGTGGATGACATTGCAAGGACTTTGAGTTTATCTGTTGGGACAAACGCAGGGGTCATCAGTCAGAAGGAGTCATCTTGCATCATGACAACGCAAGGCCTCACACAGCAGCTCAAACGGTGCAGACCATCAACGAGCTGGGCTGGGAACTGCTCCCTCATCCCCCTTACAGCCCAGACCTTGTCCCTTCAGACTTTCACCTGTTTGGTCCCTTGAAAGCGTTCACGAGAGGCACGAAGTTTAAAAGTGACGATGAAGTCAAAAGTGTTATGAGCGACTGGCTGAGACATCAGTCCAAAGATTTTTACGCTGAGGGAATACGGAAGCTTGTGTACAGATGGGAAAAGTGTGTGACAGTGCTGGGAGACTACGTTGAAAAAAAAAGTAAGCTTCTATCTGTATTAGAAGTCCTTATACCGAACAATTCACCTTATTTATTGAATGACCCTCGTAGTATTTGAAATAGATCTTCTTTTCTTGTTATGTGCCGTGTCCCTTCAGGGCGTAGCCGATCATGGTTCTCCACTTCCCCCTATCCCTTGCAGTTTTGTCCCTTTGCTACTTTCTCCAGGCCATGTTCTGTCATCCACTTACTTAAGTCCGCTAGGTATGTCATGCGTTGCTTCCCCTGGTCTTTCTTTCCCTCCATCCGCCCTGTGGGTATCAGTTTCTCCAAGCCTTTCTTTCTCATTACGTGTCCCAGATATTTAATCTGCCTCTTCCTGGTGTTTGCATCCTCTCCAAAACCTCAACGTTGCTCACACGCTCGGTCCATGATATCCTTAGCATCCTTCTGTAGAACCACATCTCGAGTCTATTCTTCATATTTGAACAGTCCGTCTAATATTCGTTGCCGTAAAGAAGGACAGATATCACGTAGCAGCTCAGTACTCTTTTCTTTGTTACCAAAGAAAACCTCCTTTCTCGTAATACTCTGCCTAGCTTTTGCAATGCCTCTTTGGCCATCCAAATGCTTCTTCGGATCTTAGCACTTGCTGTCCTCTGTCAAAACACTACCCAGATATTTAAACTTCCGCACTTGCTTGATTTTAGGGTTTACAGGTGTAAACCGCATTTCGGGCTCATCCTTTTACTGATGACCATGCATTCTGTCCTCTTGTAGTTTATGCTTAGTCCCTTCCTGTTGATCTTCTTCACTACCTTCTGTCGTTGCACGGTACCGTACCATGAAAGAAGTGTTAAGTAATTAACTGTCCATACGCAGTCACGAGAAGTTAAGCTCCCCTTCTTTCACCGCCACTAGAAATCTATTTACTGTTTGTGTTTTTAATAAGCAAAATTAATTAAAACTACAATAGGAGGTTGAGACGTGTTTTGTTGGTTTATCAATTTTGCGAAATGTCAAATCTGTAAAGTCACGTTTCATTTTGTTATTGTTACGAGGTCTACAGTGACCCAAGAAAAGTTTTTAGCCAGGAGAAATAAACTACATTCAATTTCAAAATTTAATTACGTAATCCTTACTCAACATAAATAATCAGTATTTGGAACTAGTATGGAGTAGGTCCTCCATTTGCTAGTTTCAGTGCTTGTATTCGATTTTTCATGGATTTGATGAAGTTATCAACAATCGTCTGATCCATATTTTGCCAGTCCTTTGGCAATGTTTCTTTAAGGGTTGCCACTGACATGATTTTGGTTGCACGCTCTCAAAGTTTTCGGTGAGGGGGTTCCCAAACGTGCTCTATTGGATTCATGTCAGGATTTTGGGCTACCCATGGCAGTAACTGGATTCCTTGCGATTCCTTCCAGGCCTTTGCTACTTTGCTCGTATCACATGGTGCCCATCTTCTTGATAAATGTAGACATTCTTGTCCATCTGATTGGTTTCAAATAATGGGAGTAGCCATTTCTCTAATATTTGACGGTATTTTGGACCATTCAACCGCTCCTCAACAAGAATCAGCTCAGATTTCCCTCCAAACCAGATAGCGCCCGACACCATTACTTCATCCATGTTCCAGGGTCGCCTGTAGACAGTCAATGTTCCAAGTCTCATTCTGATTTCTCCAAACATAAACCTGTCTCGAATTCAAATATTGGCAGAATTTACTTTCATCTGACCAAATTACAGACTGACAAAATTCATAATCTTTGCTCTAGAATTCTCTCGCCCAGTCCATGCGCCTGTTCCTGTTAACCTCTGAAATCAAGGGCTTCTTTCTTTCAACTCTTCTTTGATAGCCTAGCTCTTTCCGAGTCTTTCTCACCGCATATGGCGACATTTCCATGCTGTTGGCGACATCTTTGACGCTCTGACGACGGATTCTGATGACATCCCTATTCAGTGCCGTTTTCGTTCACTCACACATGATGCTTGGTCTTCCTGAATGTTGTTCCCCGCGACAATGGCCTTCTTCATTAATTTCTTGATATTATTAACCGTTTGATGATTAACCTGGAAAAACCTACAAATTTCTCTATTTGATTTGCCACACTGATGCCATCCTATTATTTGCCCTTGTCGAAATTCACCAATTTTCTTACCTCCGCGAACTTTCATTGGAAAATATAAGTCAACTATCGTTCATAGATGAGAGTAGATTGATACTAAAACGGTATTGTCTGAAAAAAGAAGAGACGTTATGACACAAGACAAAATTGCTTTAATCAAAAGTGGTTAAAAACTTATCATAGTCCACTGTAGCCTTGTGACCTATAACATTATATAATCTGACCTGGGTCTGTCGGCGAATTGGTAAGATTTAGAGTTACCTATATTAATGAAAATCTATACAGTTTATGTCTACTACAATCTACAAATACAGGATACCTTATTCAATGCCGACCAAAAGATTCTACTAATATAAAAGAGCATCCCTGCTTACCATTGCGAGGCCAATGTACTGAGGATGAGGTCGGCTATGCTGGTGATATAGGTATTTGTTGTGGCCATGTTAGGGTCAGAAATAAAGATACAAAGAGAAGCATTGAGTTAAACAAATATATTAACAGAAAGAGTAATACAAACTATACAAACGAGAGTGTTACAGCAAGAATGCTCGGTCCGACTGTCAGAGCTGACTGCTGGAATCTTGGCTCTCCAAAAGGCAGTACCTGCTCCTATTTATAGCTGGAAGAGTCCATGCTTGCGTGGGTAAATTACCATAACAAAACCACAGGTAGGCTCTATGGCTGTTGAATAAACACAAATGCGCCTTAGCAAGCGCCTGCAATAGGAATTGGCTAGCCGCCTTCGAAGACGGGTATCCTCAAATACGAGTGGCCAGATATACATGCTTTACTTCTATGAGACCCTAGGAAATATGTACATCTTTATTCCTTGCCATGTTACTAGTATTTATTTGTTAGTAAACATTTACGACAAAGTTTTCGTATCTCGAAACATGCCAGGAATATTCGGTCTGTTATAAGAGGATTAAATTTAACATAATTTTACGCAAAATATTCTTAACGAGAGTGTTACAGCAAGAGTGCTCGGTCCGACTGTCAGAGCTGACTGATGGAAACTACCCTCTCCAAAATGCAGTACCTGCTCCGATTTATAGCTGGGAGAGTCCATGCGTGCGTGGGTAAATTACCTTAACAGTATTCCTAGCTAGGATATATATCATTTTGAACAATCAACATCCTCTGCCAAGTATTCAAAGAAAATGGATTCAAGATTCTTGGAGAAAATCCAAAGAGGAATTGGTAATATTATTGGTCCTGAGCTGGCGTATCGGCTTAAGTTACTTTTCCACTGTCGTGATGTAATTTCGCTATGCCTTTTCTATAAATAATTTCATGAGAATTGTTCGGATGACCTCTTCGCTATGGTACCTAGACTTTATGAAGTTAGGTACAGTAATAAATATACTGCGAGTAAATTCATATAGTTCGAATTCGAATTCTAGTCAAATCCACTTCGTTCACTTACGTGCTAATACCCTTGGGAGAGGTATGAATCTTCTTACCCCCCCCCCACCATCAGCTATGGGTAAATAGCAGGACTGACCAGGTTCTATAGCCTTGGATGGCAACTGGTATACCGCAGAATAAAATGGCAACCTAAGGCGGGAAAAAATCTGCCTCATCAGTCATGTATCGAAAGATACATGATCGCCTAAGCGTGTATCACGCATGGTACATAACTGAGAGACTGAGGTGCTAAAACCCTTAGGAAAGTTATGAATCCTATTCTTCTCCCCCAGCTATGGGTAAATAGCAGGACAAACCCGGTTCTATAGCGTTGGATGGCAACTGGTCTATCGCAGAAAGAAATGGCAACCTAATGCGGAAAAATATGCCTCGTCAGTCATGTATCTTTCGATACATGATCGCCTAAGCGTGTATCACGCATGACTGAACTGACTAAATGTACTAGACGTAACTGCAAATTCTATGCTCACTTTTTCCGCACTTCTCGCTTGAGGAACTATTTTCCGGTTCCGTACTTTCTGAGCCAACTTTGATGCTCAAAAATTTAAATGCAATGGCAATCGTTATCTTCTGTCTTCTTGATTACTCTTCTATTGTTCTCGCTCCTTAATAATGTTTCTCTTTTTTTCTTTTCTTTTTTTCTTTTTTTTCTCGTATTCTTTCAAACTCAGTAACCATTTGTCTCTTGGTGGATTTACTCCTTGCATAGGGTGAAAAGATTTTAAAAAAAAAACGGAAAATATTATCTGGAATTGGAATAAAGGTAGTGATGGTACCATGAATCCAACATAAAAATTTAAGAAGCAGATAGAATAAAATGCTGGCTGGAGGTAATTTTGCCCAACACCACAAGTTGCTCCAGAACCAGAACATTAAAATTAAATAGCCTCGTTAGATAGATACTTTCATATGGATGTCATGCCTGGTACTCTTCTATTGTTCTCGCTCCTTAATAATGTTTCTCTTTTTTTCTTTTCTTTTTTTCTTTTTTTTCTCGTATTCTTTCAAACTCAGTAACCATTTGTCTCTTGGTGGATTTACTCCTTGCATAGGGGGAAAAGATTTAAAAAACAAAACGGAAAATATTATCTGGAATTGGAATAAAGGTAGTGATGGTACCATGAATCCAACATAAAAATTTAAGAAGCAGATAGAATAAAATGCTGGCTGGAGGTAATTTTGCCCAACACCACAAGTTGCTCCAGAACCAGAACATTAAAATTAAATAGCCTCGTTAGATAGATACTTTCATATGGATGTCATGCCTGGTACTCTTCTATTGTTCTCGCTCCTTAATAATGTTTCTCTTTTTTTCTTTTCTTTTTTTCTTTTTTTTCTCGTATTCTTTCAAACTCAGTAACCATTTGTCTCTTAGTGGATTTACTCCTTGCATAGGGTGAAAAGATTTAAAAAACAAAACGGAAAATATTATCTGGAATTGGAATAAAGGTAGTGATGGTATCTACCATGAATCCAACATAAAAATTTAAGAAGCAGATCGAATAAAATGCTGGCTGGAGGTAATTTTGCCCAACACCACAAGTTGCTCCAGAACCAGAACATTAAAATTAAATAGCCTCGTTAGATAGATACTTTCATATGGATGTCATGCCTGGTACTCTTCTATTGTTCTCGCTCCTTAATAATGTTTCTCTTTTTTTCTTTTCTTTTTTTCTTTTTTTTCTCGTATTCTTTCAAACTCAGTAACCATTTGTCTCTTGGTGGATTTACTCCTTGCATAGGGTGAAAAGATTTAAAAAACAAAACGGAAAATATTATCTGGAATTGGAATAAAGGTAGTGATGGTACCATGAATCCAACATAAAAATTTAAGAAGCAGATAGAATAAAATGCTGGCTGGAGGTAATTTTGCCCAACACCACAAGTTGCTCCAGAACCAGAACATTAAAATTAAATAGCCTCGTTAGATAGATACTTTCATATGGATGTCATGCCTGGTACTAAATCCGTTCAGAAATATCTAAACTGTCTGCAACCGATAAATAGTTGTATGTAACCGATCAATCCTTAAAATGGCTTCGAACAAATGAAACCTGTAGATCTTAGCAACGACCAACGTTCTTCGAAGCTTGTAAACTGGCGCTACAGAATCATAAAGAACTGTACGAAACAACAAAAAAAAATTCACTTGGGGACATTCAGCAACAACAGAAATTGGCACCACATGTAACTCGAAGAGAAAATAATGACATAAGCAAAATGACTTTCCACATGATTTCAAACAAAAAGTTAGGAAAGCAGTGAAATTTAAGTTTCGGTTTTTTGTGTGTATATATATATATATATATATATATATATATATATATATATATATATATATATATATGTCATTCACATAGAGAATTGTTTCGCTGTATCACAGCTCCTCAGTGCGACTAGACTTCCGAATGCCCCAAGCCAGGATTGAAACACAACTAATTTGGTGTCGGCCAGAGCTATCTTCACTCGGTAGAATTACACAACTAAATCTAGCGTATTGTTTTTACAAAAGTAAACAAATGCCAATCAGTCAAAGTGCTCACTTCATTTTACTGAAGAGCTTTGCATTAGTGCCGGTGGTGGCTGTTGTTTATAGAATTAGCTTATCACTCAACAGTGCTCAATTGAAATGTATTTTCAAGAACTATATATATATATATATAGAGAGAGAGAGAGACAAAGACAGAGACAGAGACAGACAGACAGACAGACAGACAGACGGACAAATAGATACAACAAAATGTCCTTGACGTTTAAAAAAAAAATAACCATACAGCAAATTTGACAAAGCGTTCGTCCTCATTGCTCCTATTTCTGTATTGTTTATAATAATGACTTTGTTTATAAATGTTTTTAAGGAGTTTTGTAGTTATCTTCCAGTGTTGCTCAACTTTTGTCGGCTAAAACAGCTGAAGTGTAAACTTGTAATCTTTTTTATCTTCGAACGATGAAGTTTTTTTATCGCCTTTTTTTTAATCGTCTGCTTGCTGATATCTTCATTGACGCTGAGTTCATTTGTGATATTTTTAATTTGTTGTTGTTTTGTACGGTTGTATCGATTTTTTTTTAATTCATCCACCCTTTTGTGGGTCACAAAGTTTAGTTCGTTCTACGATCGTCTGGAGTTTTGTTTGCAAAGTAATTCAATCTACTTTCTTTTTTTTTTTTTTTTTTTTTTTTTTTACTAAGATAAAATCTTGAGAGTCAATGGCTACCATGTGAAAGATTAAGCTATCGTTTTGTTAGTAAGTTACTTGTCGGAAAATATGAAAATATTTTTCGTTAGATCTAATTCGATATATTTTATCGTTATAAATATGTAGTTTATCATTTGAAAATTATTTTCAACAAATAATAAATTGTTTCTTGAGATTCGTTGTTATTTATTTTAGTTTTTTACAGTTCAGTTCGCAATACTTTGTAGGATACGTACACTGAGAGGCACCTAATGAAGGCCGGAAAACACAACGGCCGAAACGTAATGATGACAACAATACAGATGAATACAATAGTCCAAATGTAAATAGTGTAAATATTTTTTTTATTTAAATTATTTGTTAAGTTTATTTTTTTTATCATAATTATTTCATTGCCAAGTTTTAATGAAATTCTGTATTTTTCACTGTTTACGAGTTGAATAATACCGTTTAAATATCTTTTAACAGAAAATTATTTTCTTTTACATATTTGAAAAGACCACAGAAACATTTAAGAAAGCCTAAACATAACATAAACGGGTCATATATATATATATATATATATATATATATATATATATATATATATATATGAATCATTAGTGTACCAATGCAATATCTCATCTATTGAGGATCCAGACAAAGTAAAAGTCGACACTGGATGCACAAGACATGAATTCAAAAAGCGTTTCAACCAACATCAAAGTTCTTTTAGAATAAATAAATACCGAAATCAGACGTCCCTATCGAAATATTTCTGGCACTTAAAAGAAACCATAAAACACCTACACTATTACAACTATTACCAAATGGAAATTAATAAGAAAAGCTAGAATATGTAGGTCATTAAATGACCCATGTCCTTTGTGCATACATGAGAAATTATACATTATTAGGTTTGTAAAAAATAAAAATTTACTTAATCAAAGAAATGAAATAGCTATTCTTTGCAGACATTGTCAAAATCTTTCCTTAAATAATGTTTTAAAAAAGCTGAAAAATGAATCATACATATTTATATTTGATATTTTAATAATAATTTTTAAATAATAAAGTAATTCTAATACATTTTTTGTTTTAAAAGGAGTATAGTCTATTAGTAATTAGAATTAGGAATAATATTTTAAAATTATATTTAAATACGACGTACTTATATTCAAACAACCCTTTTGTAAAATAAATCGTTATGTATACAATCAAAAATTTAACGTTAAAACAAGTACCGAAAAACATTTTGTCACTGAAAAAAAACAACCAGACGACATGCGAAAAACGTATGTCATCATTTGTTGAACAGGCACCCCTACCCTACCTTAATTTAACCTCATTTCAAAAGTAACTCATAGTTTGATACAATAGTTGTCAATGAAAGTGAATACCCTACCACCCCTTGTCAAAATGATTGCATTTCCCCGTAACCTTAGCAACTAATATTAAGAATATATGTGCTTATAAAACTCAGTAAATTTCAAAATAAGTTATTCCAAAATTCGCTTGAAAATGAAACAGTACTAGGGATTTTAATTTAATTTTATAATTATATTTGAAGTTTTTAGTTTCTGTTTTTAAAGCATGGTAATTCCAGTGTAGCGATGGAAGCATCTTTTTAAACTAGTAAATTTATAATATATATATATATATATATATATATATATATATATATATATATATATATATGAAGAAATATAGTCTTAAAGTGTGCTATATTTATGGGATAAAGTGCTCAATATCAGAGATAGAGCGTGTGTAAATATAAAAGTGAACATAGAAGTCAACACTTAGAGGCGACAGTATGTTTCATGCTAGTGCAATCGTCAGGCAACAGAGTTGCCTGACGATTGCACTAGCATGAACAAAACAGACTGTCGCCTCTAAGTGTTGACTTCTATGTTCACTTTTACACACATATATATATATATATATATATATATATATATATATATATATATATATATATATATATATATATATATATATAATAAAAGTCCGTAATCCCCGCATAATATATGGATTAATCAAACAAAAAAAGGGGGGAAAAAGAAAAAAGGAAGAGGAAATACACTATTAACTGGAGGATAATTATTGAAATTCGTAGGAAAGTGAATAAGAAGGAGGAAATTAATGTATTCTCGAAGATGTAGGTCCTGGAAAATAGAAAAGCATATGTTGTCGATAAAAAAAAAAATTAAAAAAATAAAAAAACACGGGTGATCACGGAAATACCAACTAAAATTGTTCTGGATAAAGAGCCAGAAAAAAAAAACATGTTTTGAATCGGCAACCTAGAAGAAAAATATCCGTACAAGAATAGAGATTAGCGCCTAAGAGTGGAGACGTGTTTATTCATTTGTCAACATTTTTTATGGCCGACATTATTTCGGATTCCTCTGGATACACGTGATAAAGAATAAATGAATTACTAGCCCTGGAGTGACCAGAGGCGACCGGCTAGGCTAAAAACAACCAGCGTGAGACAAGCTGATAAATGAAGGGTAATGAACAGAAATCATCTTTTCGCCTACGCATGCTAAAAGTTTAGATTCATTGCAAAAACTGTGTACCACACCTTGGAGTGGGTTGAGATTGGATGCTGAGAACGTGGGAGAAAGGACGGCTTGATTCCTCTGACAACTCTCAAAGAAGGGGCTGGACAATCCCTAAATTGGGAAAATTGCTCGAGCAAACATATTTTGAAAGTATAGGATTTTAGAAAAAAATTAATGCTAAGAAAACCGAACCCCAGACCCTGGTCAACCGCGCATCTGCCGGACGCATGATTCCATATAAGCTGGAGGTTTGGACAACTTGAAGAGTCTCCATATTTCTATTACTGGAAACAATATCGAAACAAGACCAAAAGGTAGAAATTTGAATTACTACGCTGGAGTAATGGATAGCGGCTCGGACTGAGGAATCGGAGAGCTGAGTTCGAATTCCAGTCGAATCCATTACATTCACTTATGTGCTAATAGCCTTCGGAAAGGTATGAATCCTCTTCCTCTCCCCCCGGGTATGTGTAAATAGCAGGACAGACCGGTTTCTATAGCCTTGGATGACAACTATTCAACCGCAGAAAGAAATTACAACCTACTGCGGGAAAAAAATCTGCCTCGTCAGTCATGTATCGAAAGATACATGATCGCCTAAGCGTATATCACGCATGGCGCATAACTGACTGATTACTAATGATTTTACGCATTGAAAATGAGAATGTGAGGGATTGTCAGTGGTCACGAATGAAGGCAAGCATTACTGAGAGAATAGAGTATGTATAATGTAAATAACCTTGGGAAAGGTATGAATCCTATCCTTCTCCCCCAGCTATGGGTAAATAGCAGGACAGACCGGGTTCTATAGCCTTGGATGACAACTGGACTACTGCAGAAATAAATGGAAATCTACTGTGGGAAAAAATCTGCCTCGTCAGTCATGCATCGAAAGATACATGATCGCCTTAGCGTTTATCACGCACGGTACATAACTGAGTGACTGACGTGCTAATACCCTTGGGAAAGGTGTGAATCCTCTTCTTCTCCACCCGGCTATGGGTAAATAGCAAGACACACCAGGTTCTATAGCCTTGGATGGCAACTAGTCTACCGCAGAAAGAAATGGCAACATAATGCGAGAAAAAGAAATCTGCCTCATCACTCATGTATCGAAAGATACATGATCGCCTAAGCGTGTATCACGCATAGCGCATACCTGACTGAATTTTGTACGTGTTTCTGTTAACCAAGTTATGCCATTCTTCTTTCTTTCTTCCTTTCTTCCTTTTTTTCTTTCTTTTTTTACTAACGATTTTACTATAGGAACGCATTGAAAATTAGGAAGAGAGGGATTGTCAGTGGTCAGGAATGAAGGGCAAGCATTACTGAGAGAATAGAGTATGTATAATGTAAATACCCTTAGGGAAAGGTATGAATCATCTTCTTCTCCCCCCCCCCCAGCTCTGGGTAAATAGCAGAACAGACTGGGTTCTATAGCCTTGGATGGCAACTGGTCTACTGAAGAAAGAAATAGAAACCTACTGCGGGGAAAAAATTTGCCTCGTCAGTCATGTATCGAAAGGTAAATGATCGCCTAAGCGTGTGTCACCCAGGGCACATAACTGACTGACTGACGTGCTAATACCCTTGGGAAAGGTATGAATCCTCTTCTTCTCCACCCGGCTATGGGTAAATAGCTGAACAGACCGGGTTCTATAGCCTTGGATGGCAACTGGTCAACTGTAGAAAGAAATGGAAACTTACCGCGGGAAAAAGTCTACCTCGTCAGTCATGTATCGGAAGATACATGATCGCCTAAGCGTGTATCACGCAGGGCACATAACTGATTGCCTGACCTGCTAATACCCTTGGGAAAGGTATGAATCCTCTTCTTCTCCTCCCGGCTATGGGTAAATAGCTGAACAGACCGGGTTCTATAGCCTTGGATTGCAACTGGTCTACCGCAGAAAGAAATGGCAACCCACTGCGGGAAAAAAAATCTACCTCGTCAGTCATGTATCGAAAGATAGATTGATCGCTTAAGCGTTTATCACGCAGGGCACATAACTAAACTGAACTAACACAGACTGTGAACTCCCATTGTCATTCGATTATAGCAGTAGGTGGGAGAGGGTTAAAACCGCTGTACACAATAAATCATATATAAACCAAGTCGTTGTCACATGTTTAACCCGAGTTGATTCATGAAATAAAAAAGCATAAAGCCTTGGACCAAAACAACAATGCTGACGAAAGAAAAAATGCCTAAAGGCAAAGCTACCTACTCAGTAGCGTAAAATGCTCGAAGCCTAGTTTGCCTAGACACAGCAAAACAACATTAAATCCTATGAAAGGATCTCACGCGATCTTCAGACGACTTGAACACACACACACACACACACACACACACACACACACACACACACACACATACATACACACACACACATATATATATTATTTATTATAAAAAATTTAAAACCTCTAACCTTATAGTTAAAAATAACAATTCACCTCCTAGAACAAAGTTAAATAGAGCAAATATTATTTACGAATTCAAATGCCCATTAAGGAATTGTATACCTCAACAATCAACTTTAGTAAATAATTATATAGGCCACGCTACAACATGTTTAACACGCAGACTAACTCTACACCTATCTGACAATAGCTCAATTAGATCTCATTTAAATATTCATGGAGACCTACCGGACACTATTCGGAACATACTTGTCGACAACACTAATATAATAGCATCATCCACATGCAAAAAAAGGCAAAAAATAATGGAAGCCTTATTAATAAGAACAAACAAACCAACACTTAATAACATTAACTTTGAACATGGACATAATATCTTGACCGTGTTTTGAAACAAAAACGAAACATTTTATAAAACATACATATAACAAACTATTTCTAATACTATCAGTTAAAATATAATCCTTCTAAATGGCTAAATGTATAGCCGAAAGTGCTCGGATAAAAAGAACATTCGGACAGTTTTTGTATAATTTATCATCCAAAAAGAAAAACGTTATTAGATCGCATGAGAAATTGTATAAAAAAATAAATAAAAGCACCTTGGCAGTCGTTTTTAATGAAATGTGCATGAAAGAAGGATTGCTGCCTAAATACACAAATATATATATATATATATATATATATATATATATATATATATATATATATATATATAAGTGAACATTGAAGTCAACACACAGAGGCGACAGTTTCATGCTAGACGCAATCATCAGGCCGCAAATGCTGGATTTTTTCTCGACTATTTATATATATGGGTCAGTGGTGTATTGTGTGTAATCTATTCTGGCGGTTATTTTGGCGGGAGTGGCTTGTTTATTTATTTGTTTGGGTTAATATATTTTACTTGTTTTTCGTTTTCATTTTTTATTTTATATATTTATTTATGCTTTTCGGTTTTCGATGTTTTGTTAACGTAGTTAAAAAAAAATGCGCCGCTGACCCATATATATAAATAGTCGAGAAAAAATCCAACACTCGCGGCCTGACGATTGCGTTTAGCATGAAACAGCCTGTCGCCTCTGAGTGTTGACTTCAATGTTCACTTTTATATTTATATTTACATACGCTCTATCTCTGATATTGAGCACTTTATCCCATAAATATAGCTCACCTTTAAAATATATTTCTTCATATATATACATATATATACAGGGTGGTTCAAAAGTAGGTGGACTGTATGTGGAATAGGTTTATGTATCGGTTATATTATTACAACTGAGTATCTTCATGAAACATTTTCTGAAAAATGGATTGGCCGAAGAGGTCCAATTGATTGGCCGGCACGTTCAGACTTAACCCCAATGGATTTCTTCTTTTGGGGAGTACTCAAGGATAAAGTTTATAGTCGAAAACCAAGAAGTGTTGATGATTTGAAAAATTACATAAGAGATGCATTTCAAGAAATTAATAGCCAAAAAGACTTTAGAAGAAGCGTGAGAGGTAGACTTCAAAGCTGTGTAAATTGTGATGGAAAACACTTTGAGCACTTGCGTTGATAAAATTTAAGGGCTTTTGAATTATTGTTCACAATAAAATTTAATTGTCAATGTAATAATTGTGCTAGTAAATATAATTGTATGTATATGTAATATGTATATATATATATATATATATATATATATATATATATATATATATATATATATATATAATATAATATTATTTTTAGTTTTTAAAAATATGATTCCTCCGCTACATAAGAGTTCTCATGTTTCAAAAGCGAGAGCCGAGACCCCTAACATAATTTTTTAAGTTATGTAGAGTTAAGGTGTCCGGACCCGCTTCCTTGTCAAGCGAGAATTTGGGAATAAGCTATCTTTTGGTTAGCTAGTGTTTATAAGTACGGTATCATTGGAGCATTAGTTGCTATGGAAACGGCTAGTTTCGGCCGTTGAAGTTAGGTGGTTTAAGGGTCTAAGAATTAATAATTAATCTTTATCTACAGGCCAGTCCCTTTCCAAAAATGCGTATCAAGTTACAATGGGGATTCTATGTCCAGAGTGGTCTTAGCTTATGCTAGTCAGACGGCGTCTTTTTTATTTATGGGCTTGCCTTGAGTCGTTGAGTGACTAGAAGGTTATGTTTCATTATTATCTATTTGATCTGTTTATTTATTTGTTTATTTACATGGCTTTTTTATCAAAGGGTTTTTCTCAATAATTATTGGGCTGTGTTTTTTAAGGCTTTTAAATTATGGACTTAATTTGTTTAAATCTATTTATTAATCATTTAATGCGAAAATCATTTGATGACGACAGAACACCGTTAACTCATGTCTATGGTTTAGTAACTTTTCACTATTTAGAAATCTAATGATGTGCAGTTTTTCGTGTAGGCACAGAGGGCATGGGTCATCCCAGGTTTTACATGTTCTAGTTCTATTTATTATTTTCCATTTTACTTTCGGTGTTTTGTTCGTTTCCTTTAAATGCCAGTAGTATTGAGATAGAGATGTCTGACTTCTATTTTGGATGTTGTTGAAGGAGCTTTTGTGTTGTCTCCATCTAATTTTAAAATTATTCTTAGTTGACCCTATGTATAACCTTTCAGTGTTAGGATTCTCCATAGATGAGATGGTACATTGGTATACCACGCATATATATATATATATATATATATATATATATATATATATATATATATATATATATATATATATATATATATATTGATAGGCATATATATATATATATATATATATATATATATATTGATAGGCATGAATATAAATATACAGAAACTTAGATATTATTAATTTATATGGCATTATTTATTATTATTAGTAGTAGTATTAGTATTATTATTGCTATGAACATTTTAACTTTATTATCGTCATTTTATAATACTTCAGAATATTTAATCGTTTTCAGGTTCATAACAGATTTTATCGTAGTAATAATGTGAAATTAATTTAGACTCAATTATTAGCAGTTATAATGCAACATATAAGGATGATATCAGGCAATAATTTAATAGATTTGTCTGACTCGGTGGAGTGGGAATTAACCGAAGCTTTGAAATCAATTAAAGTCAGTTAAATCAAATGAACCTTATTCCTTTATTGAAGATATTTCTTGTCAATAAATTCTGCTTCCCTTGAACTATATATATATATATATATATATATATATATATATATATATATATATATATATATTATTTATTCGATATAAATATGTTATGAAATCACTACAAAAATAGCCATTTGGTTTCAACACTTCTGGTGTCTTATCAAGTGATGGTGTTGAATGTATTGAGCACTCTTTTAAGAATAGTATTTGTTGGTTATTTCAATTTATTCCGTATACAACAATTCTGTACTTGTATATATATATATATATATATATATATATATATATATATATATATATATATATATATGTATATATATATATGTAAGTATTACAAAATGACTATATTAAAGTTTATATATATATATATAAAATGTTTGTGAGAGTGATTCTCGCCGTATAATTAGCTTCAGTATTTGTTTTTCGTTTGAATGATTTACGTTACATAAATTGATTACGCACTACAAAATTGACATTAAAATAACCTGATCCTAAGTGCGAAATTCCTGATAATAACTGTGACATTTACTCTTATTATTGAACAATTTAGTTCATGCCACTTTTCTCCAGTACAAGAACGCACATTTTTCAAATTTAAAAAATTCAACCACAGCGTTGCGTCTGCACGCTCCAAAATTATTCTAACATTTAACAATATCTCATTGCTAAAAAAACCACTATTTCGGACCGTACTACCTTTCGATGTCGCATTACTATTCGGAATTTAATAAAAACACACTAAATTGTCTACCTGAGGATGGTCGTTTGGTACGACTGAAAGCCCGGCTCGTAGAAAAAATAAGACCTGATAAACCCGGAATTTATGAACAAGGATCACACCATTCATTAACAGATTCGAAGTTGATTGTATTTTATTAGTAAATATTGTTTGTGAGAGTGGTTCTCGCCGTATAACTAGCTTCAGTATTTGTTTTTCGTTTGAATGATTTACGTTATATATATATATATATATATATATATATATATATATATATATATATATATATATATATATACAAGTGTGGGATTGGTATATACGGAGTAAGTTCCAATAACCAACAATTATTATTCTTTAAAGAGTGCTCGATACAAAGTAGAGCAGGTATAATCATTTATTTAAATATTATAACATAATTTTTTGTAGTGATTTTATAACATATTTATGTTATAATATTTAAATAAATGATTATATATATATATATATATATATATATATATATATAAATGAAAAATCAATTGTACCTCAATTTTTCATTTTTATGTAATTCATTTTACTGCTCTCTTTTGTGGATCAATTTTAACATTTATATTAATACGATTCACTTAAATTGCTTATCCACGGATTTTACCGATATATATATATATATATATATATATATATATATATATATATATATATATATATATATATATATGATTGTTTATTTAAAAATTATAACATAAATATGTTATCATTTTTAAATAAACAATTATATATGCTCTACTCTGTATTGAGCACTCTTTTAAGAATAGTAATTTTTGTTTATTGGAATTTATTCCGTATACACCAATCCTAGATTTGTATATATATATATATATATATATATATATATATATATATATATATATATATATATATATATGTGTGTGTGTGTGTGTGTTTCTTTAAATAATATAGACAAGTGTTGTCTGTTTATTTTATGTAAATTCTTTTCATATCGTCTGATAAGCTTAATAACATTATCATTAAACGAAGAAAGAAAATCACAATATTGATACATATTTTTATTCCAATCTAAGCTTTCGGTTTGCATAAGCCATTATCAAAGATGACAATTAGAGTACACTATATTAAGCAATACACGGACGAGAAATTGATGATAGTCAATATTGTGATTTTCTTTCTTCGTTTAATGATAATGTTATTAAGCTTATCAGACGATATGAAAAGAATTTACAGCAAATAAATCGACAACACTTGTCTATGTTATTTAATGAAACATGTAGGAATGAAAAACTGCCGCCTAACAACACACAATGAGCTGCTTTCGCTGGTTCCAAAACTTCATGAACTTAAGCATTCTACTAGGCTGTCATCTCGCTCACACCCTTTCACTGTTAAATGTAGCTGTCTCTTCTACTCCAATAGCTTCATGTCTCGCACCTCTAGCCTGTGGAACTCCCGCCCCTCTTCCTGTTTCCCTGGTAGTTATAATATCCAACTATTCAAATGTAATGTCAAACGACGTCTCCAGATGCCTTGATCTATTCCCTATCCTTATCTTCATCCTTTCCTCTATCACTCCTATTTGGTCTCACTCCAATTCTCTGTAACCCCTTACGTGCTAGTGGCTTTCCGCCTTGCTTGGGATGAAACGCTTAATATATATATATATATATATATATATATATATATATATATATATATATATATATATATATATATATATATGTTGAAACTTGACTAATGCATGGAATAATAATGCAAACACAAAATGTAGTTAGAATAAAATGTATTGAAACAAGAAAGTGTACACAATATATACATATAGTCTTTTGTATATTCCTGGGAAGACCGTTCCTGGAGAATGTGTTGACTAAGTCGCAGTCGGGCAGAGTCTCTAGTTGGATCTCTTGATTTGCCTCCCTGTCTTCCGGTACCAACCATATTTATATCGTCGGTACTCCGCTATGCAAATTAGGTGGATCCTACCACAACAATATATATATATATATATATATATATATATATATATATATATATTAAAGGATTTTTTAAAAAAGTCACTCATTATCATTCTTTTCTTCTATCACTAGAAACGCCAGCCAAGCGGAAAAAAACTACTAATGATTCATTCTTTAAGCAAAGACACAAATGCACACACACATATTTCTTTCTTTCATTTTTTGGATTTTATGAAGGCTAGAAAAGTGCAATCAAATCTAGTTTCAATGAAATAGTTTTCCATTTGTCAAATTTCTTCAAATCAGCCCCATCCTGACGATAAACTAAATCCGCGTTCTGGATAAGACGATAAACTACGTTCAACTGCAAGGCCTCTGATCAGGAGGTTTTGAGGAGCGTGGAACCACCTCTTAATTACTGGTGTTCCCGGGTCCACCCTGACCTGGAGTGGTAGTACTTGTTAGGGTCCCAGCTATGGGCAAATATGTGTCCGCCACCCCAAACTGGGGTCAAAAGTGTAAAAATAGGTTTTAATACCAGGAAACATTTTTGCAAAAGGTTATTACCAGCAATGAATTTCTGATGATAAAATTATTACCACCAATATATTATTACCAACAATACATTTTTAGAAAAAATTATTAGCAGCAATTCGTGTCTGTATTAAATAACCCATTGAGGTTGATATACCGTCAAACAAATTCAACCAAACCAAATCAAATCCGCCCAAACAAGCGCTTGGTCGCACGCGCGCAAACGCGCACAAAAAATACAGAAACAAATTACACAAATAAGTACATAAAAAAGTCGGGAAATATAAGCAGTCATTTGCTGATACGCTCTGACGAGTAGGCAGACATATCCATCTACGAAACACTGAAGTCAGAAGTAACCTCAATCAGCTAAGTAACAAACTTTTAATTATATTAATTCCACTACACACACACACACACACACACACACACACACACTTAGATAGATAGATAGATAGATAGATAGATAGATAGATAGATAGATAGATAGATAGATAGATTTATTGTAATATAAATCAAACTGCACGACACACACACACACACACACACACACATAAACTTGGGGAAGGTATATAAACATATCTTCTCCCGACGGTAGGACATACTAGGTCATTAGTAGGTAGAGTAGAGCGGCTCGGATTGAGGAGTTCGAATTCCAGTCGAATCCATTGCATTCCCTTACGTGCTAATTCCCTCGGGAAAAGTATGAATCCTTTTCTTCTACCTCCAGCAATGGGTAAATAGCAGGACAGACTGGGTTCTATAGCTTTGGATGGCAACTGGTCTAGGAGAAGGACAACTCTGAATTCAAAACATCCGGAGGGTCGAACCTTGTAGCACACGGTGTACCAGGTCTCTAGTATTCGGCTCTTCAAGAGGGTGTGGTTGGTTCTGCATAAAGCCCTCACCGCTATAATTAAATCATATGTGCAAGTAATCTGGCAGTCAATTTCTAGGAACTGAGTTGCTTGACACTCATACGTCAAAAACGACGCGGATGTGCATTATTATTATTATTATTATTATTATTATTATTATTATTATTATTATTATTATTGGCACGTGACCGAGTGGTTAGAGCGTAAGCATCCTGACCATGAGACACAGATTCGAATCTAACCGTGGTCGATTTGTCAGGAACTTCCTGATGTTATCAGACTGGAGGGGTCAATCCCATTGTGCAGCACCTTTGGAAATTGCCTGAAAACCATAGCATGGGTTGACCCAAGCCTTGTGAGTGAAATTAGGAAGACGTAAACCTTGGGGGCAGTCGATAGCTGTGCTAGCAGGAAGTCACAAGTCATCGTGGATGCTGAGAAATTGGGAGAAGAGACAGCTTGATTCCTCTGACATCTCTCAAAAGGGGGCTGGACAATCCCTAAAGCGGAAAAATTACTCGATTAAACATTTTTTGAAACTATAGGATTTTAGAAAAAGATTGATGCTAATGACTTGAACGTGCTGGCCTTTGTTTAAATTGCTGATCACGCTAGATAACACGCTCTCTCCCAGAAACTGGGAACAAATGTGCCATTATTTACGAATTTTGATTGATCTGGAATACAATTCCTTAATGGGCATTTAAATTCGTAAATAATATTTGCCCTATTTAAATTTTGTTTTAAATGCCAATAAAGGAATTGTATTCGTGATCAATCAAAATGCGTAAATAATTATATAGGCCACACTACAACATGTTTGACACGCAGAAATGAAAACATTTTATAAAACATACATACAACAAACTATTCCTTATTTTAACAGTTAAAATATAATCCTTGAAAATGGCTAAATGTATAGCCGAAAGCGCTCGGATAAAAAGAACATTCGGACATTTTTTATATAATTTATCATCCAAAAAGAAAAACGTTATTAGATCGCATGAGAAATTGTATAAAAAACTAAATAAAAAGCACCTTGTCAGTCGTTTTTAATGAAATGTGCATGAAAGAAGGATTGCTTCCTAAATGCACAAATATTAGGTTGGTGCAAAAATAATGTCGTTTTTTGACGTTCAACTTCAAAAGATCATAACTCCTTTCATAATAAACTTTATTAATCGAAATAAGAACCATTAGAATCGACACATCTTTGCCAACGAGAAACAAGTTTATTTATCCCATTAGCATAGAAATCCGGAAATTCTGGAAGCGATGAAGTCATTGAAGGCCGATTCGGCATCATCTCGGCTTTTGAAGAATTTTTCGCGCAGGAAGTTGTCCAGATGCTTGAAAAAGTGATAATCGGTGGGCGAGAGGTCCGGTGAATATGGCGGATGAGGCAGAGTCTCGTAGCCCAATTCGTTCAGCTTCTGCAGGGTCAGTTGAGCAACATGCGGGCGAGCGTTGTCATGGAGGAGAATTGGTCCCTTCATATTGATCAATATCGGGCGCATACATTGGAGCTTCTGGTGCATTTCGTCAATTTGTCGGCAGTACTTCTCCGCCGTAATCGTTTCGCTCGGATTCAAGAAGCTGTGATGGATGAGACCGGCCGCAGACCACCAAACAGTCACCATAACCTTTTTTTGGTGCAATTTCGGCTTCTGGAAGTGTTCTGGAGCTTCTCCGGCATCCAACCACTGTGCCGAACTCGCCGGTTGTCGTAGAGGATCCACTTCTCATCACACGTCACAATCCGCTCGAGAAATGGGTCGTTTTTGTTGCACAGAAGGAGCGTAGAAGACAACTCAAAACGACAATTTTTTTGGTTATCGTTCAATTCATGCGGCACCCATTTATCCAACGTTTTTGACTTCCCTATTTGCTTTAAATGGTGAACGACTGTTGAGTGGTCGACCTCGAGTTCAACAAAAACTTCTCGTGTGGTTTTGCGAGGATCGGCTTCAATTAAGGCTTTCAAATGTTCGTTATCAACCGCAGTCGGCCGGCCGCGACAGTCTTCATCTTCGAGGCTCTCGTCACCATTGCGAAATTTCTTGAACCACCGTTGTGCTACACGTTCGTTAGTGGTTCCTGGGCCAAACGCATCATTGATATCACGATCAGTCTCGGCAGCTTTTCGGCCGAGTTTGAACTGGAACAAGAAAATCGTGCGGATTTGAATTTTGTCCATGCTGTCGAAAAGCCTGCAAAAAATGAATGAAGAGATTGAAAACGGTAACGAATTACACGATTCGATAGAGCGAAAAACGCGCTTCAAAATGATATATAACATGGCTATATATATATCAATGAATTAATTCAGAAATCATATATAAAGTAACATATGTGAGAAAACGACATTATTTTTGCTCCAACCTAATATATATATATATATATATATATATATATATATATATATATATATATATATATATATATATATAAGTGAACATTGAAGTCAACACACAGAGGCGACAGTTTCATGCTAGACGCAATCATCAGGCCTCGAGTGTTGGATTTTTTCTCGACTATTTATATATATGGGTCAGTGGTGCATTGTGTGTAATCTATTGTATAAAAAAACTAAATAAAAGCACCTTGTCTGTCGTTTTCAATGAAATGTGCATATATATATATATATATATATATATATATATATATATATATATATATATTCGGGTTCAGCATGTTCCAAAGGTTTTGATAATTTATTTCGACAGTTTTTTTTTATATTAGCGAAGGTCCTTTAAGTATTTTTACGCTTAATATTATTCGAATTGATAAAAAAATCTAATTTTCTTTTACGGAAAGATAGCTTATTTTATTTCATAGGAAAACGTTTGTAATTCTAAAACAAGGAAGCCATTTAAAATCTGTCCATATTTCTGAAATGATGTATTTTATCTATTTACACTGTTCAAAATGTTATCCTTGTCTTTGTTATCATATTAACGGCGTTTCAACCGTTGCTCCGGACTTCTTCAGGATACGCCTATATTTCTAAGATAAGGTATTGTAACTATTTACACTATTTAAATTGTTCGAAATGTTATCCTCGTCTTTATTATCATATTCACGACGTTTCGACCGTTGCACGCTCCGGCCTTCTTCAGAATGTGTCTATATTTCTGAAATAAGTTATTGTAACTATTTACACTATTTAAATTGTTCGGACTGTTGTCCTCATCTCTTAATATCATATTCACGATGTTTCGATCCAGTGGATAAAAGCATTAGTTGAAGTAATCCAGTGATTTGACTAAAATAAATGTTAGTTCAATACCTGGCCACAGCAGAGGTGAACAAAAAAAAAACTTGGAGAGTTTAATTACAAAATGGAAATAACTGAAACTGAGATATCCAGAAAAGGCATGGCAAGTGGAACTAGAACAATCTACCTGAGTGGACTAAATGAAGGTTTCGGTTCAAAATTCTAACGTATATCACCTGAAGAAGACCGGAGAGTAAAACGGCCGAAACGTCGTGAATATGACAATAAAGATGAAGACAACTGTCCTAACAAAGTAAATAGTGTATGGAAGCCCTTTGTTAAATAAAATTATTGTCCGTTTATTCTTATTTCTTTCTTGCTATTTTTTTTTTCATTTTTAGTTTAACTTATTTTTTCCCACTTTATTTTAAGAAAAAGTAATTGAATGAATTAATGTATGTAAATAGATATAAATTTGTTTATTATCAAACTCGATTTACGCTCAAGAAGCTGCACCACCACGATGCAGGGATAGCAAGTTTGCAGTGCCACTATTTGTATTACATATCTCGTGGAAAGACAATATGCCGAACACCGAGGTCCTTACCAGATTAAAAATACCAAGTATAAAAGCCCTATTAGCAGCAGCAGCAGCAGCAGCGAGACTACGTTAAATTGAGATTTCTGTATCGTTTGGACGTGACTCTTGATTGCTTTTAAAGGCAAACTCATGTGCGAGAAGCGACGGCGAGCCGTTCAAAGTCTCTGGCTATGAAAATGGCATCAAGAGGTGACATGAAAGCAATGCAGATCGATGTAAGCAACTGGGAATGACTGGTTCTGGACCACCCTGCATGTCGCCGAACACGCTGGACTAGGGACAATCGAAGTATTGAGGCTGGTTACCAGTTACCAGTGAACATAGGCCAGGAGACAGGGCCATCACGCGATTCAAACTTGAATCTAGAGGAATCTCATTCTTGTGTCTTCTTTGCATGCAAGGAACAGTTGATGATTTTTGTTAGAAGTTTCCCTTTTTTCTATAAGATAAATAAATCATTCATTTAAGTGCTATACGTGATAAACGATTCGGCGATCATGTCTCTTTCGATTCATCACTGACTAGGCAGAAGACTTTCCCGTAGTAGGTTGACGCTTCCTTCTCCAGTATACTGGTTGCCAGCCAAGACTATAGGATCCAGCCCGTCCTGCTATTCAAACCAAACGTGATACACGCTTGGGCGCTCTGTCTCTTTCGATTCACGACTAACAAGGCAACAGATTTTATCGCATTAGGTTGCCATTTCTTTTACCGGTAGACTGGTTGCCAACCAAAGCTTTAGGATGCAGTGTGTTCTGTTATTCAACCCAAACGTGATACACGATTGGGCGATCGTGTCTCTTTCGATTTATAACTAACTAGGCAGAAGAATTTCCACGCCGTTTCTTTCTGCGATCGACTGGTTACCTACTAATGACCTAGTATGTCCTGCCCTCGGCAGAAGATATGTTTATATACCTTCCCCAAGCTCATGTGTTTGTGTGTGTGTGTGTGTGTGTGTGTGTGTGTATGTGTGTGTGTGTGTGTGTGTCATGCAGTTTGATTTATATTACAATAAATCATTGATACAAAAAGTAAAGTTAATGATATAAAACATCGAATTCACTTCGCTAAGTTTAGTTCGCGAAGTGAATTTTCCATTTTATATCATTAACTTTAGTAATTTACTTTTTGTACAATTGAATCATTGTAATATATATATATATATATATATATATATATATATATATATATATATATATATATATATATATACAAGTATAGGATTGGTGTATACGGAATAAATTCCAATAACCAAAAAATACTATTCTTAAGAGTGCTCAATACAGAATAGACCAAATATAATTTAAATCATATATATATATATATATATATATATATATATATATATATATTTTAGCAATGTTTGTCTTTTCTACCATTTTTCCCAATCCATGTTCTGCCATCCATTCACACAAGGTCATTAGGTAGGTCACTCGTTGTTCCCTTCTATCCATCTTACCTTCCTATGTGTCCAATGAGTGTCAGGTTTTCCAAGACTTATTTCCATATTATGGAATTTCACTTGTCTCTTCCTGATTTCAAATAGAAGCGTCCGTTTTTGTCATTTTTCTTTCAAACTTCCTTTGATGTTTACACTCATTGTCTATGATATTCTCAGCATCCCACTGTAGAGCTCGATTTCGGTTGCCTCCAGTTTTATCGTTGATATCTACGACCAACAGCAAGGCGTCTGATCAGGAAGTTTTAAGGAGCATAGAACCACCTCTTAATTGCTGGTGTTCCCAGGTCCCCTCTGACCCGTGGTGGTTGTACCTGTTAGGGCCCCAGCTATGGTCAAATAGTGAACCTCCAAACTGGGGTCAAAAGACTATGAAAATGTAAAAATAGGTTTTAATACCAGTAATATATTTCTGTAAAAATAATTATTACCAGCAATGAATTTTTGAAGAAAAAATTATTACCAGCAATACATTTTTTTTAAATATTATCAACAATACATTATTACCAGCAATACATTTTTCGAAAAAAAAAATAAAAAAAATCTTGTCCGCATTAAATAGCCCATTGAGGATTATATACCGTAAAACAAAACAAACAAATATATACTGAGATAGATAGATAGATAGATAGATAGATAGATAGATAGATAGATAGATAAAAAATATTACCAGCAATAAAAAATCTTGTCCGCATTAAATAGCCCATTGAGGATTATATACCGTAAAACAAAACAAACAAATATATACTGAGATAGATAGATAGATAGATAGATAGATAGATAGATAGATAGATAGATAGATAGATAGATAAAAAATATTACCAGCAATAAAAAATCTTGTCCGCATTAAATAACCCATTGAGGATTATATACCGTAAAACAAAACAAACCAAACCAAGAACTAGTTTATTCTTCATCTGTCAGAAGATTGCCCAGCAACCTGGATTGGTATCACGTATCAGCACTTTTATTTATTACAATATTTTACAATAAGAATAAAAAGAAAGACTGGATAGAAAAAAGAAAGAAAGAAAGAAAGAAAGAAAAAGATCGATAAAAAAAATAAATATTTACTCAAAAGATTTCAACAAAAACTATTTTAATTAGGCATTGTTGGCTTTGTTCAACAATGATTTGCAAATTCTTGCATTTTCTTCAAAATGTCTTGCTTTCAAATGGAAAACAGATCCATTTATAAGACTAGACATTTGAAAACTAATCTAATTCTGATGCAAAATGGCACATTGCCTTTCATTAAAAATGCATTTCCTGATGGGGGGGGGAATAAAAACTGACCAACACCCAAGAAGTGAGTCTATCGGAAGCAGATTATAGCATTATCGGATAAAGTATAGGATTAAGTCTTCCATCTGTTTTATAAGATTAACTAATAATGTACAGGATTAATTCATCTGTATTATAGCATTGACGGATAGAGTATAGAATTAATTCTTTAATCTGTTTATAGGATTAACTCATAATGCATAGGATTAATTCATCTGTATTATAGCATTGACGGATAAAGTATAGAATTAATTCTTTAATCTGTTTTATAGGATTAACTCATAATGCATAGGATTAATTCATCTGTATTATAGCATTAACGGATAGAGTACAGAATTAATTCTTTAATCTGTTTTATAGGATTAACTCATAATGCATAGGATTAATTCATCTGTATTATAGCATTATCGGATAAAGTATAGGATTAATTCTTCCATCTGTTTTATAAGATTAACTCATAATGCATATGATTAATTCATCTGTATTATAGCATTATCGGATAAAGTATAGGATTAATTCTTCCATCTGTTTTATAGGATTAATTATTAATGTACAGGATTAATTAATCTGAAATATAGCATTATCAGATAAAGTAAAGGAGTAATTCTTTAATCGTCATAAGTCATCCGTGAGATTAAATGAGAGAGAATTTACCAAAAAAACGCCTTTGATAATAAAGAGGGGTGACAGCCTGATTTGAACCCCGCATTAATTCTTGTGATATTGATGTTTCTCTGCCTCCTGATATACGTCATTCTTTCACTTAGTACATACCAAACCTTCTTATTCTCTGTGCCGTGTACCTTCACAACGTGGCGATCATGGGTCTCCACAATTTCCTATCCTTTGTAGCTCTTAGTGCATTTTTTAAAATTCTCTCTTAAACCTTCTACGCCATCTGTCTACTCAAACTCGCCATGTTGGTTATATCCTCAGTCCCTCTTGCCTTCAATCTGTCCTGTGTGTATCAAATTTTCCAAGTCCTCTTTCCTTATTATGCGACCTAGAATTTTCAGATGTCTCTTTCTGGTGCTGGGTGTCCATTTTGTTACCATTCTCTCTAGAGTTTCATCATTGCTCACATGTTCAGTCCGTGATCTTAAGATGCCAATAATATATCGTGCGACAAATACGATCTTGCTATTTTTGGACACATCACAGCGCTTGTCTTATTCTTGGAGTCCACTGTATCCTACCAGTGAATATAAAAGATGGGAGAATCAGGGACTCTAGACAATCGAACACAAGATAACAGTCAAGCACAAAATATTTTTCTTTAAGCATTTTCATGGTAGTTGTTCTGATGAACTTCATCTTTGGTACCTAGAGTTTATGAATTGCAGCACAGTCCTAGGTTGGCAGTAAGGTTTCATAATTGTACATGTGAAATAGCTAGGGTATAACCGTAAGTTCTATGCTAACAGTTCCTTCTCTCGCGCTTCCCAAACTCTCTTCCGGCTCCTTGCTTTCCAGCCAACTTTGATCTTCAAAAATGTAAATACAATGTTAATATTTCTTTGTCTACTGTCTTCATAACTGCAGGAATTTAAGCGTGCTACCAGGTTTTGATCACGTGGAAAAATAAAGGTCCATCAGAGACGCTACTTGGTTTCAGTGGAAGAAAGAAGATAGAAATGCTTAACGTCTCCTTCTAATAACTCATAAATAATGGCCTATTGCGTTTTGATTGTGTGATAAGACAAAAGACATCAAAGAAGCTACTTGTTTTCAATGAGAATATTAAAGAAAGAGAAGATAAACATGTATAACTGCTGTTTCAGTCCATTGGAAAAAGCTGTCGATTTCAAATCTTTTCATCTGTATCCCCTTATTTCTTAAAATAACGGCCTACATTCATATTGATGATTAATATTGCAATATTTTGATGAAGTAGTTTTAGCTCAAATATTAATGATTCAATAGAGAACTTCCTACATATATTTTATTGTCATAGAACTGGCCATTCAATCATAAACTTAAGAATTAAGATTCATCAGAAAATTAAAATAGGAAATTTTCACGGTTTTTTGAGTTATCATTTATGATTATGAATGTTTTGTTTTTAATGCAAAACATGCATACACTTATGATCTTCCATAATGAAAATCACCAATAATTTAAAACGATGTAAATGTTACCATCATTGAAAAGTTACAAAATTCAAGAACCGTAATCATTGTTTATGTATGAGAATGTGTGAATGAACAAGCCAACATAAAAGAAAATGTTTAATTAGCGTTATATGTGTCTCATGAAATTAGGCGTGCCATTTGGAAAGGCTAATGTGCATCATGTGGCCTACGAGCCATAGTTTGTCCATAACAGTGCTAAACCAAAATGGAGAGAACAACTGCAGTTAATTGGAAGCATTACATAAAAATATATAGAAAAAGTTAAGCTCAGATATTTTATGATTTGACAGCGGAATTTCTACATATATTTTGTCATAGAATTTGCCATCAGCTTATTCGATCATTAACTGGAGAATTCATCAGAATTTTAAAATAGGAACACCGTGAAATTTTCTCCGGTTAAAATAGTAATTTTGTATAAGAGTAAATTCTGTCAGCAGAACAAAACAAACCAGCGCATAGAACTAGGTTGCGATGGATAAATTGTCGTCTAAAGGACGTAAAAATGAAAACAATACTGACGTCTCGTTTTAACAGATATACAGGGCGCGATGGATAAATTGTCGTCTAAAGGACGTAAAAATGAAAACAACACTGACGTCTCGTTTTAACAGATATACAGGGCGCGATGGATAAATTGTCGTCTAAAGGACGTAAGAATGGAAATAACACTGACGTCTCGTTTTAACAGATATACAGGGCGCGATGGATAAATTCTCGTCTAAATTGCGCCAAAATGCGAATAACACTAACGTCATTTTAACAGAACACAAGCAAGGTGCGATGGATAAATTGTCGTCTAAAGGATGCTAAAATGAAAACAATACTGACATGTTATTTTAAGAGATATATTTACCAAAATTACACAAAAAATATCTTGAAATGCTAAAGAGTAAATTTATTCAACCACGATTTCCAGACGACTTCAGAATCTCCTGCAACTCTTCTGGACGGTCTCCTTGTTTAAATTGGTGAATGCTGCCATAATCCTTGCCTTCAGTTCATTTTGTCACAAGGAATTTTGTTGGTCTCTCGCTCAACTGCGCCCCACCCATAATAATCAAGGGAATTTCAGTCTGGGGATTTAGGTAACCTGATGTAAGGTGTGATGTGGTCGCAGAAATTGTTTGGTAGCCGTCACTGGGCTCTTCAGCTTGTGTGGCATGGTGCAAAGTCCTTTTGCCATACATAGGGGTCTTCCAGCAGCCACCCTCTTGACCCAGGGCAGAACTACCTCTTCAAGACACTTGATTTACGCCTTGAGTCTGAGACCCTCACCAACAAATTCGGAGATTCTTTTCTTATCAGAACGATATCGTCATACCTTCATAATCAACATTAGACTCATCCAACCTATTACGAATCCTCTGCATTGTCCTCAGATTGACACTCAAATATTCTGAAATGTTCGTACTGGAGCTTCCGGCACGAATGCCAAGCAGTACAGCATGCAGTTTCCAAATTACGTCATGGTGCTCTTTTTCTTACAAACGGTGCCCAACTGACCCTACTATACTGTGTAGTTGACAAAATCAAACACAACGTGCATGCACGAAATTAAGAATAAAAACGGTGACAATTTACCAGACGCATCCTGTATAAAGAATATACTACCAACCATTTATATATATTTCTAAGAAATAACGTTTATAATATAAGTAGTAATGTTTAATTTGCAAATCAATTTTTAAAAGCATTTTTAACAAATATTTCATGCGTTATTTATTTTTTTATTATTTCATATTCTTAAATTACCACATAAAAGCAGTGTTTCATTCAAAATGTTTCTTTTTAATTCATCATGTAAAGAAACAATTTAAATATACCTTCTTAAAGTATAATCATAACTTAGAAAGTTTTCCTAATATGCATTGTTGTCATCTACGTTGCCACAAATCTGTCAAATGGACCTGAAAAAAGTTATGGGATTTTCTGAGTAAGTCAATGTAATCTGTTTAATTACATTTCCTTAAAACTGTACGAAATTATTTAGCCAAGTGCGAAAATAGTGAGTTATAATAAAATTAAAAAATGATAAAATTATTTATGCCATTGTCATCTCTATGTAGATCCCAAGTCGGCATCTATGCGGACGACACCACAATTTACTCCTGCCTCAAACACAAATCTAGTGATGCTGACAAAGTTAACTTGACAGTTCGATTAGAAAAGGACCTCCAATCGGTTGTGAACTGGGGCAAGAAACGGATGGTTAACTTTAACGCCTCTAAAACAAAACTGCTCTCTATTAACCACCACAAGGATCCATCCCTGCATCCCATTAGAATGTCTGAAGACCAACTTCTCTAGAGCTCCTCTCTGCGGCTGCTCGGTCTCACGCTGTCCGCTGATCTGGGATGGAACAAATACATCGAGTCAATTGCATCATCCACCGCAAGGAAAGTTGGCTCCCTGTGCCGAGCCAGGAAATTTTTCTCCCCGGAATCGATCCTCCAAATCTATAAATCGACCATTCGCCCTTGCATGGAGTATTGCTGCCATATATGGTTTGGAGCCCCTGCTGTTTGTCTCAGGGTTCTTGATAAGATCCAGAGACGGATATGCAATGTAATTGGCCCTGATCTGTCATCTCGTCTGCAGTCGCTCTCTCACAGACGCGACGTTGCCTCACCCTGTCTTTTTACAAATACTTTCACGGTAATTGCTCCGATGAGCTGCTTTCGCTGGTTCCTAGGCCTCATGAATTTAAACGTCCTACGAGGCTGGCATCCCGCTCCCACCCCTACACCGTTGAAACTGTTAGATGTAGACGTCTCTTCTACTCCAATAGCTTCATGTCTCGCACATCTCGCCTGTGGAACTCCCTTCCTTATTCCTGTTTCCCTGACAAATACAATCTCCAACTATTTAAGTTAATCGACATCTCCAGTTGCCTTGATCTATCCACTTTCCTTCTCCACATCCTTTCACCTTTCATTCCTATCTGCTCTCGCTCCAAATCTTCTGTAACCTCCTTGCCTTGATCGATCCACTATCTTTCTCCACATCCTCTCCTTTACCACTCCTATCTGCTCTTCCTCCAAACCTTCTGTAACCCCTTGCATGCTAGTGGCTTCCAGCCTTGTTTGGGGTGGTAAGCTTAAAAAAAATAAATAAAGATATCTCCAGTGTAGTAAATTGAAGTGATATTAGTAAATGAGAAAAAGAAATTTATAAATTAGAAACCTTGGTGAAATGTTGTTTATCCAGAAATCTTAGAGACATAAGAGAACTTCTATGACGAAATAAGTTTCTCTTTTTATAGAATGGCTATTTGGGTATTAAACAAAAAAAACGGATGCTGAAGATTTTCTCATTACTGAAATTGAATATAAGATCTTCTCCAATCAAGATAGAGGCATTTTAAATACCTTAACATTTAGCACACTGTATTTTTAATATTACTTCCCCTTTCCACTGAATTATTTTTCAAAGACTCTGTATTGTAGTATTCTTACTGTTAATCTAACTCAAAGTTGTTTTCTGTTGCCATGATGACAACACATCTATGAAATTCAAACACACTATTCTTCAGTGAAAGGATACGCTTTTTGTACAGCAAATGAAATCACATACAGGGTGATAAACGTTTTAAACAACTAATTCTTCCCGGTGAACATTATCATTAAAATAAAGATGGAAGCATTTATCATTATAAGAACGAATGCAAAACTGAATAAGATTTTCGTCAATCGATATCCAGGAATTTTTAACGTAATTACAAACTGAATGAGACACTCCGCCCAGAGAAAAACATTAAAATGAAGAAGATGCTTTTAAATAGCCTTGTCGGATCTCATCTTGTGTTGATGTCGTGAATTATATCCAACTTGTTCGGGAATGCCTAAAGTATCATCTGTATCCAACTGTTTTACCAGATCAATGTTCTTGATCTTGAAAATGGCTTCTGTTGTGGTAGGATCCACCTAATTTGCATAGTGGAGTACCGACCATATAAATATGGTTGGTACCGGGAACACAGGGAGGCGAATCAAGAGATTCAACCAGAGACTCTGTCCGACTGCGACTCAGTCAACACATTCTCCAGGAACGGTCTTCCCAGGAATATACAAAAGACTATATGTAAATATTGTGTACACTTCCTTGTTTCAATACATTTTGTTCTAAGTACATTTTGTGTTGCATTATTATACCATGCATTAATCAAGTTTCAACAGCTTCATAAAAATTAACCCTTCAAATTTACAACAACAACAAAACTGACGCTATAGAATCACAGTTTACAAAAGCCACATCACTTCCAACAGCTGCAACAGCTAAAATGGATATCACATGTAATTAGAAGCGAAAATAATGATATAACCAAGATATTAACTTTTCACACTGTCACAAACAAAAGGTTCGGAAGGAAACTCCCATCTGTAATAAAAAGAGCAATAACAGACGATTGGAAAAACCTATTTTACTGAATAACAGTTTTCAGGAAAAAAAAGGCTTTATAAATTTCAACCAAAACTAATAGATCAATGGATGTCGAGTGTTTCTTGCATAGAAATGTTTTGTTTTACCATTTCATCAATAAAATGCATAATAGTCCTGGGTATGACGATAAACTACACCAGGCAGCAAGACTTCTGATCAGGAGATTGGAGGGTTTGAGAAATTTGCAACCATTTCTTAATTGCTATTGTTCCCAGGTTCACCCTGATCCGAGTTGGTAACACCAGTTAGAGTCCCAGCTATGGGCAAATAGTGCACCCTTAAACAAAAACAAAACAGTTTGAAAGCATAAAAATACATTTTTATAGTAAAAATAACAGCAATATATTTTTACATGAAAAATTACCAACAATATCTATGTTGTAACCTAAGGAAAGTTACTGAACAGAATAATCATACGAAGGTTGGTAATGAACGATAATAATGACAAGAACAACACATATAAGATTCGCCAGCGGCGCGTAGAAGAAGTAGTCAACTTTTCGAAGTGAGTCAAGTGAATTCCACAATGAATCTCCAACTGTAGAATATCTACCAACCGCCCCACTTGGTCAGATGTGGCACAAGGTCGAATTTAATGTGGGGTATCCGAGCCTGTGGGCTCGGCCAAATATTCCCCGTAGACCCCGTATAAAACGGAGTCGGTTAGCTGTTTCCACAGACGAGACTCTGCCCTTCGACATAGCCTCGTCTGGGGGTCCTATCTATCCGGAGGCAGAGCTGGAGATGAATCTCCAACTGGAGATGAATCTCCAGCTACAGACCAACATACAGTATTTACTACTGTCTTTATATGGATAGGGACATACCCATTATCGTCCTTAGGTATGCTACTATTTATAGTAAAATGATCAACACTATATCAATCAACATGGAAGAACTCTTTCATGACATTAATATATATAATATCCTACAATTTATTAAAGAAATCAAATAATATTCCAAAATATATCTTCAACTACACACATCATCGACTCTGGTAATATGTCCACACAAACATGTACATGTGCAAAAGCTGAGTATCATCTACCATGTGTTCAATTGTTTGGTTTGTTTTGTATTACGGCATATCAACCTCAATGGGTTATTTAATGTCGACAATATTTTTATTGCTGGTAATATTTTTCATCTATCTCAATATATATTGGTTTAGTTTGTTTTGTATTACGGCATATCAACCTCAATCGGTTATTTAATGCCAACAAGATTTTTTATTACTGGTAATATTTTTCATCTATCTATCTATCTATATATATATATATTGGTTTAGTTTGTTTTGTTTTACGGCATATCAACCTCAATGGGTTATTTAATGCCGACAAGTTTTTTATTGCCAGTAATAATTTTTTCTTCAAAAATGTATTGCTGATAATATTTTTTCAAAAAAAGTAATTCTGGTTTTAAAACCTATTTTCATAGTTTCACGGTTCTTTGACCCCTTTCGAGGTGGTTAACTATTTGCCCATAGCTGGGATCCAGCATTTAAGAGGTGAAAACCCACCGATCAGAGGCCTTGCTGTTGGATGTAGTTTATCGTCTTACCCAGGACGCGGATGTAGTTTATCATCATACCCAGGGCGCGGTGTAGTTTATCGTCTTACCCAGGACGCGGTTGTAGTTTATCGTCTTACCCAGGACGCGGATGTAGTTTATCGTCTTACCCAGAACGCGGGTGTAGTTTATCGTCTTACCCAGGACGCGGATGTAGTTTATCGTCATACATAAGACGTGTATTCAATTGTGAAAGCAGAATAACATATCTTATTTTTATTACCTCAAAGCTTCCAAGAAAATTAAATTTCGGCATTAAGTGACCCATGAGGAGTTGATATACCATTAAATACACAAACATAAAATAAATGAAGGCATTTCTTCTTATCGATTGGGTATCTGCCAACGAAGAGGCGTGTCACAGCTCAGAAGGGACGGAAAAATCAGCAGCTGCAGAATTAAACACTAGAGGAGCTGAACACTGGATCACGACGGGCAGGGCACAAAGAAGCGTTCCGCGCGGGGACACTACACATATGGGACGAACTTAGCTGAGATACGGGATGCACAAACAAGGACGAACAAGGACAACGCTGGGCGACACGGGCAGAAATCATCAGTAATGCGTCATTTATCAAGGGGCTCTGCCACACGAGATTTATTGAGGCCGGTCGACACTATCTTATACCTAGCTAATCCGATTCACGACCCATTCATTCGTTACAACTTACACAACCAGCACAAAAACTGGTCCATCATCACCTAATCCTACATATATCACAATACAGCACACTCAGAGAGACCCTACACCCCATGACATAAAAATTCTTAAATATAAAATTATATATAAAAATTTATTGATAAGCAATGAGTTGGGGTGGGGAATGAACCTGAAACCAAACTAAAGTATAACAAGACACAAAAACTAAAAATAATTGATGTTAGTAGGACCCATCCAACCCTCAAAAGAAATAAGAGTGACCGCCGTATTCTGTCTATAGACAAAATCAAGAGGTTCTCTTTCTAAGGAAGAGGAAAGGATAAAATAAATACGGGGGAAAACTGGCCCAGTCGAGATGAAAAAGGGTCCAAAAAACAAACTGAGGAGGTTGGGAATCTTGGCTTGGATCATAGCCAAAGAAGAAGCCGGAAACAGGCCAGGAACAACACTTATTCACATTAACTAGGTACACAAGAAAGGTCTTTCTTAACTAAAGGCAAGGCTCTACATAAAACAGCCCTGATGTGACTTAAAGGGAGACTTAAAAAAGAAGATCAAGACTACGGGGCTCTGTCACACTGCCTCTTCCTAGAAAATGTGCTTGTTTTATGGGGTCCAAAACATTAGTGTTTGGCTATCAAAAGGAATCATTTGGATAGCTAATGCCGCTAATTTCATGAGGAAGCTGGTAGATATTTTCTTTTATCATAACCAGACGTCCCGAGGTTCGCACTGGATCTGTTCTGACAGGGCATTCATTTGCTTTCTTTCTTTCTGCAGAGAGAGCACACTAAACGTCGTCTCTTTGACTGACAGGGATGGGTACTATTATCAGTTGCGAAAAAGCAGCTCAGTCCGCATTTCATTTCCACTAGAATAAAGATCTCGAAACTAAATAAGATTTTCTTCAATGTACTGTGATATTTAATATATTCAAAATGGGAGTTATTCATTTTGCCCAGGGAAAGAAAGACATTATCACGGAAATAAAGAGACCAAGGCGTAAAAAAAGATTTTCCGCAATCATGATAAAGACATGCTGAATATAGTTAACAAACAACTGAGGCATTCTTTTCAGACAAGAAGCTCCTAATTAGAATAAAGACCTGAAGCTCTTTTTTCAGTCAAATTGCTAGCACTGTGACAGTCTTTAACAATTTTAGTTTTTAATCATTTCAACTCTAAGCAAGGCAATAAATGCACTAAGACGCAAAGGGTTACTGAGTGCGAGAGAATACGAGGAAAAAAAACACTATTAAGGAGAAAGAACAATAAAAGAACAGGAATAAAGAAGGGGAAAGATAACGATAGACATTGCATTTGAATTTATGAAAAAGCTATTATTAGATACTGGCGTCAACACCCCGAGGTGACAGTCTGGTTTATGTTAAATGCAGTAGTCATAAGCACATGGTCTGACAATTATATTCAGCATGAAACAGATTGTCCCCTCTGGGTGTTGACTTCAATGTCCATATATATATATATATATATATATATATGTGTGTGTGTGTGTGTGTGTGTGTGTGTGTGTGTGTGTGTGTGTGTGAACATTGAATCAACACTCAGAGGCAACAGACTGTTTCATGCTAGACGCCAGGCCGCGAGTGTTGGGTTTTTTCTCGACTATTTATATATATATGGGTTAGTGGTTTATTGTGTGTAGTCCATTCTGGCGGTTATTTTGGTGGGAGTGGCTTATTTAATTATTTATTTATTTGGGTTAATTTAATTTACTTGTTTTTATTTATTTACATTTTTTATTTTATATATTTATTTATTCTTTTCGGTTTTTGATGTTTTATTAACGTAGTTAAAATTTGGCGGCGATTTGATTAGGTCACTTATTTAATAGTTTGTTTTGGCCTGGGAAGATAAAGCTATTTATTTGCCCAATTTTGGGATTGATTGCTGTAGTTTGTTCTGATATTTTGGCGGGGGGGGGGGGCAGTATTTAATTTGTTTCTTATTTTATTTATTTATTTGGATTGATTATTTTTACTTGCTTTTGGTTATTTTTAATTTATATATATATATATATATATATATATATATATATATATATAGTGTGTGTGTGTGTGTGTGTGTGTGTGTGTGTCTTCAGCACGCACAGGAGTTCATCGACTATCAGAGTTATGTAAGGCTTTTGGACTGTCCATCAGCCTTGACGAGACGGTGTTGATGTATCAAACTTCCCGAGGAATTCAGTATATAGAACTATCGATTTATGTTGATGGTAGTTGACTTGGGGTAGTAGACAAATTTGTATACCTTGGTAGCACCCTCAACCGCCACTGCTCCCTTGATGATGAGATAGCCTTACGGATTAAGAAGGCCTCCGATGCATGTGCAGTACCCAAGTTCCGTGTCTGGAAGCAGAAGGGCATAAAAAAGCAGACAAAAATTAAAATATATAATGCCTGCGTTTATGTCATCTCTGCTATATTCATGTGACACGTGGGTGGCCTATCGTAGACATCTGAAGATAGTGAAACGTTTTCATTAACGATGCCTTCGGTCTGTGCTTGAAATCCACTGAATGTCTCATATCACTGATACTGTTGTTCTACAAAAGGGTCAATTCACTCTCTGTGGAAGCAATTATACACGAACACAGATTGCGATAGACAGGCCGTGTCATTTGCATGACAAATGACAGAATGACAAAACAATTAATGTATGAAGAATTGGAAATGGGAAAAGGCCCTCAGCACAAGCCAAAACTTTGTTACAAAGATTATCTTAAAGAGTTACTATACAAGTGCAATATAGGTCTCTATCAGTGCTGGCAACTCTGCAAAATAAAGAATTAGAAAGCCCACTGATCATAAAACTATTGTGCAGATTAACATCATTGTCAGATACAAAAGAAATTATCCTTTGTTGGATTCCAAGTCACGTGGGAATCCGAGGAAATGGTAAGGCTGACACAGCCGCCAAAAATGCACATAAAGAGCCCATTGACCAAACATATAAGATTCGATACATAGATTTAAGAGTAGAAATACAATCATATATCCGAAATAAATGGCAAATCCACTGGAACAACTGCAATCTAAATAAATTACTAACAATAAAACCCACTCTGGGTGAATGGATACAGGGTTACAGGGAATCACGAAGGGAGGAAGTTATCCTTTCTCGATTCCGTATTGGACATACTAAAATAACTCATCTATTCCTACTTGAAAAAAAAAAGGTACCGCCATGGTGCACAGCCTGTCATGCCCCATACACTGTAAGGCACTTCATGATAGACTGCGCTGACTTTTCATCTGTACGGAAAAAAGTACTACAATACAAAAACAATGAAAGACCTATTTGAACACACCTAGATCATTTAATGGCATATTTAAAGGAAATAGGACTATACAACAAAATCTAATTAAAATAAAAATGTGTACAGCCAATCTAATGCATACAACCATTCTAACATGTGCATCAACTTCAAAACAAATAAACTACATTAAAAAAATGTGACCCCAAAATTCAAAAACTGACCCTTAAATGACCATAATGGTTGATGGGTCGTTAAACCTAAACCTAACCAAACCAAACCTAAACCATACCAAACCAAACCTAAACCAAACTAAACCAAACCAAATCAATATAGGTCTAGATAACTGTGAGACTCTAGCTGAAGACCGGGTTTCTTGGAGAACTGGTATTGCCGATGGCGTTAAGATCTTCCATGAAGCATCACAAAAAAAATGCAGAACTGAAGAGAGGGGTTCGAAAGAGATCCCTGAATTGCCATGAAGTGCCAACCTGGCCATGTGCCTAATGCAATCGGATATGTCTGTCTAGGGCAGGTCTGCTCCGTCACCAGAAATCACACCAACACCAACAGTCTATTGAATAGGACGATTTCATATTGGCATGCTTTGAGTGTCCGACCTGCACTAAAGTGTGCAAGCCCAGGTCGGGCCTGACAAGGGATATAAAAAGACACATGGGAAGTGAGGTTCAGAGTCAACTTCCGCCACCCGGAAAAGCAGATCGATGGCTGGCTTTATGAGTCACTGTCGTTCACACAAATGAATGCAGTGTTTGAGTTGGGGTTAACTGACGAACTGGACATGCCAGTGACGGTCATACTCGCTTTGTGTGTCGACAGCCACTATGTACGCGTGTAGGATTAATACAAATAAAATTTTTAAAACTTAGCTGCCTGATATTAAATTCAGCACGTCCACCCCAAACAATCTTTTCCATAATTGTTCAGTCCACTCTTTGTAGGTTTAACCAACTGATTTTCTCAATATATATATATATATATATATATATATATATATATATATATATATATATTCAAAGATACCCATATAAATAGGTATTTCACCACGCAAGAATTAAACTTGCAAGCTTCCAAGAGGTTTGGAAATAAAATAATAAAAAAATATCTTCAAACCCCTTGGTGTTGACAAACCTTGTAAGGGTAATTCATGCGAGGAGAAATAGCTATTCATATGGGGTATCTTTGAATTTCTTTTATATGTAGTTTATTTATATATTCTCTGTAATAAATATATTGACCTCTCTTTGTAGATCAGTTTTAATATTTTATATCATTAGAATTCACTTGGATTATTTACCCACGGATTTTTATCTGTGTGTGCATATATATATATATATATATATATATATATATATATATATATATATATATATATATATATATATATATAAATTAAATATAATAAAAATTCAAAGATACCCCATATAAACAGCCATTTCATCCCGCAAGAATTAACCTTGCAAGGTTTGTCAACACAAAGGTGTTTGGAGATAAAATTTAAAAAATATATTTTATCTCCAAACACCTTTGTGTTGAGAAACCTTGCAAGGTTAATTCATGCGGGGAGAAATAGCTATTCATATGGGGTATCTTTGAATTTCTTTTATATGTAGTTTATTTATATATTCTCTGTAATAAATATATTGACCTCTCTTTGTAGATCAGTTTTAATATTTTATATTATTAGGATTCACTTGGATTATTTATCCACGGATTTTTACCTCTGTATGAGTATATATATGTGTGTTCGAAAGTACTAGGTTATCGTACGGACAATATTTATTTCGATATCATTTTCAAATAAAAAGTCTCATTAGAAAATATGAGAAAATTCAAAAGAAAATATGCAGGACGATGTTTTCTTTAACATTCAACACAACATGTTTAATATATATATATATATATATATATATATATATATATATATATATATATATATATATATATATATAAACAAATAAAATGAAAATCTTTCTTAATTTGTAATTTCATGGATCTAACCATTATGGCGGTTTAATAATAAAGTTGAAGAAATTCTATAATTCTTAAAACATTCTTATTTTTTGCGATTAATGTTTTATCTCTTGATATTTTTTCCAGACTGCTTGACTTAAAAGCATTAGATTCCAAAAATACCCCAGGTGACATTTTATTTATATTTTCCCTTGCCAAAACAAAATCTTCGTTATATATTGATTAGAACGTTCGCTTTCTGGTGCCTGAAAATCATACCACGGGTTAACCCAAGTATTGTGAGTGAAATTGTGTAGACGGATTCCTTAGGGGCCCAAGTCATCGGTTTGAGCGTGTTGGCGTTGTTTAGACTGTTGTTCATGCTAGATAATACGCTCTCTCTCAGAAACTGCAACTAAGGTCTGCTCAGCATAGTTGCAGGTAGGCTCTGTGGGTTTTGAACAAACAAGCGAGAGTCTGCAATCGGGTTTGGCTAGTACCCTAGTAGACAGGTATCCTCGAATACGAGTGGCCAGCTATATATATATATATATGATCGACTCTCCCGTCGAACTCGACGTATGAGGGTCAGGCAGACGAGTTCCTAGAAACTGAGAGCCCGACACCGACACATGAGATTTGATTATAGTGGTGAAGGCTTTGTGCAGGGCCATCCACACTTTTTGGAGGGACGAATACAGGGACCTGGTGCAGCGAATGCCACAAGGTCCCCAAACGACCCTCCGCAGGTTTTGAATTCAGAGTTGTCCTTCTCCTAGACCAGTTGCCATCCAAGGCTATAGAACCCAGTCTGTCCTGCTATTTACCCATAGTTGGAAGGAAAAGAAGAGGATTCACACCTTCCCAAGGGTATTAGCACGTAAGTGAATGTAATGGATTCGACTGGAATTCGAACTCGACTCTCCGATTCCTCAATCCATTACTCCACCGTGCCTCCTCTCTCTCTCTCTCTCTCTCTCTCTCTCTCTCTCTCTCTCTCTCTATATATATATATATATATATATATATATATATATATATATATATATATATATGTTTTGTGGTACAAACATTTTATTAGTTTATTAACCTCGATTTAGCTCTGTTGAGCGAGGTTCGAAACCGGTTAGCTCGCCCATTTTTCAGTTTTACTATTTATTATCATCATGAGTGGTAATAAAAATAATTTCTGTCTATTTATGGCAGTTATATGAGTTGAGGATCAAATAAAAAAAAGCAAAGAGACAAATCACAGGCATGTTTGCTTTTTTATCTTCCATCTTTAATAAAGGTGAAACATGTTAGATTGAGATACATTTCCTACTTGTTCTTTATTTTATCATATATATATATATATATATATATATATATATATATATATATATATATATATACCCGATGCGATGAGAATGAAAGTAATATATAAATTCCAACGTTCGCAGCGTTAATTCCAAAAAGAGCTCGATACAGATATTAGAGCGATAATTATTTATTTATTATAATTTTATCATATAGACAAAACCATTTTACTCACTACAAAGATGCAACTTGGTTTCAGTGCATTTCAACTGCACATCGACGGGTGAGGGTTGGAAATGGTTATGAACGATCCCGCTTGTAGGCAAGCCGGATGTGAAACGTCACTTCCTTTTTTCCATTTGTTTGAGAAGGAAAATATACATACAAAAATATATATAAGTATCTGAGTGAAACAATAGTGGTTGTTGATAGCAGTTTGGTGTTTGTCTATATGATAAAATTATAATAAATAAATAAATATATATATATATATATATATATATATATATATAACGTAAATCATTCAAACGAAAAACAAATACTGAATGATTTACGTTACATAAATTGAATACGCACTACATAATTGATATATATATATATATATATATATATATATATATATATATATAGGTGTTCCAGTAACTCAGGCCGATTTTAAATGTGAATTAAGTTTAAGCGTCTAATGATCTTTTTTCTTTTTCTTCCAGATTTAACAACTTAAGTCTTTGGCAATTTGAAACCATGAAAAGATTAACAATCAAACAACGTGTTAAAGTTATCGCAAATGGACGTTCATACAAAAATGTATTTCGTGCACTCCGCGACTTTTTTGGGTCAACATAATCAACAAGCAAGAGGGCAATTAGAAAAATTGTTCGTAAATCAAATAAACTGGGTCAGTGGCAGATGTGAAAACACCATTGCGTGCTCGCTTACGCTGTTCAGTGGAAAACATTGCTGCAGTGCACGACAATGTGACCGAAAATCCAGACCCCCTCTATTCGTCATCGCGCGCAGGAATTGAACCTCTCCACAACAACGACAAAATTCATATATATATATATATATATATATATATATATATATATATATATATATATATATGAGTTGAAGATCAAATAAAAAAAAGTGATTAGACAGAGTACAGGTATGTTTGCTTTTTTCACTTTTATCTCGATCTCTGATGAAGTCTTAATAAAGGTGAAACATGTCAGATTGAGATAAGTTTCCAATTGTTCTTTATTGTATCATATATATATATATATATATATATATATATATATATATATTAAGCATTTCACCCCAAGCAAGGCGGGAAGCCACTAGCACGCAAGGGGTTACAAAAGATTTGGAGTGAGAGCAGATAGGAGCGATAGAAGAAAGGAAGTGGAGAAGGATAGTGGATGGATCAAGGCAACTTAAGATATCGATTGACATTACATTTGAATAGTTGGAGATTATAGTTGTCTTGGGAAACAGGAATAGGGAAGGGAGTTCCACAGGCGAGAGGTGCGAGATATGAAGCTATTGGAGTAGAAGAGACGGCTACATTTAACAGTTTCAACAGTGAAAGGGTGGGAGCGGGATGCCAGCCTCGTAGGACGCCTGAATTCATGAAGCCTGGGAACCAGCGAAAGCAGCTCATCGGGGCAACTGTGAGAGTATTTGTACAAAAGACAGAAAGAGGCGACGGAACGTCTGTGAGAGAGCGACTGCAGATGAGATGCCAGATCAGGGCCAACCACGTTGCAAATCTGTCTCTGGATCTTATCAAGAACCCCGAGGCAAACTGAAGGGGCTCCAGACCATGATTGCTTCATCTTCACAGATGATTGCCAGCCCATACATCAACATCTCCTGTCCGGCTCCTTCTTGAATGGCTACTAAGGTGACTCTTCACACCAGCAGCCAACTTGCATGGCTTGAAACAAAAGATGACAGATAAAGTCTAGTGTCGCCATTGGATTGACCGGATCTTGCTGTGATATCTGTTCCTTTTGCACTACCATGTGTCTCTTCAACCCAGCTGTAGATTTGCATATCTTGCTGCAAAGCACACAAACAGTAACACCTGGTCATGAAGGTGGCACTGCACGAGAAGGTGTTCTCTCATGTGGTTCCAGATGGTTAACTGTTGTAGAGTAGCTGGCACCCCTTCAGCACTCTACCACATGGCCTGGCACATAGCCTTAAATAGTCTACTATTAAGGACTTCAACGACAGATTAATAAATTGATACTAAGCTGATTAATATTCGGATTGATCTTACTTTGTTTGGCTGTACAGCATTTGACCCTCATCTATTCCATGTAAGTTGTCTTGTTAATTGACTTATTGTCCTGTGTTTTTTTATCCGTTAGCACTGAATACTGGTGCTGAATAAATATATTAATTCTTCCATGTGTATCATTCACCTCGACGATACATCAACATATCTAACTTTAGAGAGTAGAATATTATCACATCTCTCACATTTACAGCTCACTATGTTAGCATCCAAGCACTTCAGAATGCCTTTCCGCAGACCTCATTTAATATATATATATTTTGTCATCCACAGACTGTTTCACAGCTCATCAGTGTGGGTAGACATCCGGTTGCCTCTAGCTAGGATCGAAACCCGACTGAATTTGCGTCAGTCGGAACTTCTCCCACTAAGCCATCGACGCACGGCAGGGATGAAGGTGAATTTTAGCGTGTTTATTTTTAGATTTAGATAAACACAGTGACTGACAGTGACTCGATTCTGCCGAAGAGTCGTGCAATATTAGCTTAAATAGTCACTGTTTACAAACTCACACCTCAAACCAAAGAGCTCAACCGAAATTAATTTTTCAGGAGCCAATATATAAATGAAAAATTGTTGCTTATATATATATATATATATATATATATATATATATATAAGCAACAATTTTTCATTTATATGTATATAAAATATGACAGACAAGGAATAATTGATTAATCTTTTATATGTTGTCTCATTTGTTTGTTTGTATTTGGGGGGGGTTGTTTTTTTACAAAGGAACAAAATGTTTTCCCCATGACTATACAGGAATTGTCCATTGTTCTTATCAGTGGTTCCAGCATTTTTTTTTAACATTTTCTGGTCATCCTCAGAAAGAAAAAAAAAAGAAACATTGTCTTGAGACAATAAATGATTTCAATACTTCATCTAATAAAATTTCTAGATAATATTACTACTACTAATATTACTAGTGGAAATAAATCAACTGAAAGGAAGATGAAAGAAATCCTAGTCAAAAAATGAATGATTGATTAACAAGGTTTTGGCTCATAAAAATATCATTGCTTGAAAATTTTACAAATTGTGCAAAATCAGTCCTAGTCAAATGAACAAATTTTCAACCACTGATTTGTGTACAAGTTGTAATTTTACAGAACAAAATTTCAAATAAATCAGCTGTAATTTTCAAACATCTTTCGTCTTCTTTCCTAAAATTCTGTTCTTTGAAATCATTATGGGCATTAACAAAAAGCATTTTCTTTCTTCCAAGCAAAAATTAATTACCTCAAAGTTACTGGTACTTATCAGTATATTTCATGCAAGTAATATTAAAGTTTAAATATATTTCGACTATCAGCAAATAGAAAAAGGTGATAATTCTCTCAATGCCCTAATTGGATGAAAGCCAGTTTGTTGCCATCAGAATAAAATCGAAATATTAGTTTGTTCAAAAAATAAAGTTCAGTTTTAGAATAAACTTTTGAATTATCTTCTAATATATAATTATAATAGTTGCATAAAAATATATGACTACTTCATAATGATTAAAGTGTCCTCTTCGTTAATTAATATATCAATCTCTTTCAGAAATTTGTTCTCAAATACATGACGCACCTTGTTTATACACAGGGAAATAGAATTAGGCTGTTCGGAAAATAATGTCCGATTTTAGAATAAACATTTTAATTCTGTTCTAATATATTGTTATAATAGTTGCACAAAAATACATCGCTCATTCCTGATGGCTAAAGTGATCGCTTTGTTAATTTTGTATCAATCTGTTTCACAATTTTGTTCTCAAATACGTGACGCACCCTGTGTATACACTGGGAAATAGAATTAGGCTGTTCGGAAAATAATGTCCGATTTTAGAATAAACATTTTAATTCTGTTCTAATATATTGTTATAATAGTTGCACAAAAATACATCGCTCATTCCTGATGGCTAAGGTGATCGCTTTGTTAATTTTGTATCAATCTCTTTCACAATTTTGTTCTCAAATACGTGACGCACCCTGTGTATACACTGGGAAATAGAATTAGGCTGTTCGGAAAATAATGTCCGATTTTAGAATAAACATTTTAATTCTGTTCTAATATATTGTTATAATAGTTGCACAAAAATACATCGCTCATTCCTGATGGCTAAAGTGATCGCTTTGTTAATTTTGTATCAATCTCTTTCACAATTTTGTTCTCAAATACGTGACGCACCCTGTGTATACACTGGGAAATAGAATTAGGCTGTTCGGAAAATAATGTCCGATTTTAGAATAAACATTTTAATTCTGTTCTAATATATTGTTATAATAGTTGCACAAAAATACATCGCTCATTCCTGATGGCTAAAGTGATCGCTTTGTTAATTTTGTATCAATCTCTTTCACAATTTTGTTCTCAAATACGTGACGCACCCTGTGTATACACTGGGAAATAGAATTAGGCTGTTCGGAAAATAATGTCCGATTTTAGAATAAACATTTTAATTCTGTTCTAATATATTGTTATAATAGTTGCACAAAAATACATCGCTCATTCCTGATGGCTAAAGTGATCGCTTTGTTAATTTTGTATCAATCTCTTTCACAATTTTGTTCTCAAATACGTGACGCACCCTGTGTATACACTGGGAAATAGAATTAGGCTGTTCGGAAAATAATGTCCGATTTTAGAATAAACATTTTAATTCTGTTCTAATATATTGTTATAATAGTTGCACAAAAATACATCGCTCATTCCTGATGGCTAAGGTGATCGCTTTGTTAATTTTGTATCAATCTGTTTCACAATTTTGTTCTCAAATACGTGACGCACCCTGTGTATACACTGGGAAATAGAATTAGGCTGTTCGGAAAATAATGTCCGATTTTAGAATAAACATTTTAATTCTGTTCTAATATATTGTTATAATAGTTGCACAAATATACATCGCTCATTCCTGATGGCTAAAGTGATCGCTTTGTTAATTTTGTATCAATCTCTTTCACACTTTTGTTCTCAAATACGTGACGCACCCTGTGTATACACTGGGAAATAGAATTAGGCTGTTCGGAAAATAATGTCCGATTTTAGAATAAACATTTTAATTCTGTTCTAATATATTGTTATAATAGTTGCACAAAAATACATCGCTCATTCCTGATGGCTAAGGTGATCGCTTTGTTAATTTTGTATCAATCTGTTTCACAATTTTGTTCTCAAATACGTGACGCACCCTGTGTATACACTGGGAAATAGAATTAGGCTGTTCGGAAAATAATGTCCGATTTTAGAATAAACATTTTAATTCTGTTCTAATATATTGTTATAATAGTTGCACAAAAATACATCGCTCATTCCTGATGGCTAAAGTGACCGCTTTGTTAATTTTGTATCAATCTCTTTCACAATTTTGTTCTCAAATACGTGACGCACCCTGTGTATACACTGGGAAATCGAATTAGGCTGTTCGGAAAATAATGTCCGATTTTAGAATAAACATTTTAATTCTGTTCTAATATATTGTTATAATAGTTGCACAAAAATACATCGCTCATTCCTGATGGCTAAAGTGACCGCTTTGTTAATTTTGTATCAATCTCTTTCAGAATTTTGTTCTCAAATACGTGACGCACCCTGTGTATACACTGGGAAATAGAATTAGGCTGTTCGGAAAATAATGTCCGATTTTAGAATAAACATTTTAATTCTGTTCTAATATATTGTTATAATAGTTGCACAAAAATACATCGCTCATTCCTGATGGCTAAAGTGACCGCTTTGTTAATTTTGTATCAATCTCTTTCACAATTTTGTTCTCAAATACGTGACGCACCCTGTGTATACACTGGGAAATCGAATTAGGCTGTTCGGAAAATAATGTCCGATTTTAGAATAAACATTTTAATTCTGTTCTAATATATTGTTATAATAGTTGCACAAAAATACATCGCTCATTCCTGATGGCTAAGGTGATCGCTTTGTTAATTTTGTATCAATCTCTTTCACAAGTTTGTTCTCAAATACGTGACGCACCCTGTGTATACACTGGGAAATAGAATTAGGCTGTTCGGAAGATAATGTCCGATTTTAGAATAAACATTTTAATTCTGTTCTAATATATTGTTATAATAGTTGCACAAAAATACATCGCTCATTCCTGATGGCTAAAGTGATCGCTTTGTTAATTTTGTATCAATCTCTTTCACAATTTTGTTCTCAAATACGTGACGCACCCTGTGTATACACAGGGAAATAGAATTAGGCTGTTCGGAAAATAATGTCCGATTTTAGAATAAACATTTTAATTCTGTTCTAATATATTGTTATAATAGTTGCACAAAAATACATCGCTCATTCCTGATGGCTAAGGTGATCGCTTTGTTAATTTTGTATCAATCTCTTTCACAATTTTGTTCTCAAATACGTGACGCACCCTGTGTATACACTGGGAAATAGAATTAGGCTGTTCGGAAAATAATGTCCGATTTTAGAATAAACATTTTAATTCTGTTCTAATATATTGTTATAATAGTTGCACAAAAATACATCGCTCATTCCTGATGGCTAAGGTGATCGCTTTGTTAATTTTGTATCAATCTCTTTCACAATTTTGTTCTCAAATACGTGACGCACCCTGTGTATACACTGGGAAATAGAATTAGGCTGTTCGGAAGATAATGTCCGATTTTAGAATAAACATTTTAATTCTGTTCTAATATATTGTTATAATAGTTGCACAAAAATACATCGCTCATTCCTGATGGCTAAGGTGATCGCTTTGTTAATTTTGTATCAATCTCTTTCACAATTTTGTTCTCAAATACGTGACGCACCCTGTGTATACACTGGGAAATAGAATTAGGCTGTTCGGAAAATAATGTCCGATTTTAGAATAAACATTTTAATTCTGTTCTAATATATTGTTATAATAGTTGCACAAAAATACATCGCTCATTCCTGATGGCTAAGGTGATCGCTTTGTTAATTTTGTATCAATCTCTTTCACAATTTTGTTCTCAAATACGTGACGCACCCTGTGTATACACAGGGAAATAGAATTAGGCTGTTCGGAAAATAATGTCCGATTTTAGAATAAACATTTTAATTCTGTTCTAATATATTGTTATAATAGTTGCACAAAAATACATCGCTCATTCCTGATGGCTAAGGTGATCGCTTTGTTAATTTTGTATCAATCTCTTTCACAATTTTGTTCTCAAATACGTGACGCACCCTGTGTATACACTGGGAAATAGAATTAGGCTGTTCGGAAAATAATGTCCGATTTTAGAATAAACATTTTAATTCTGTTCTAATATATTGTTATAATAGTTGCACAAAAATACATCGCTCATTCCTGATGGCTAAGGTGATCGCTTTGTTAATTTTGTATCAATCTCTTTCACACTTTTGTTCTCAAATACGTGACGCACCCTGTGTATACACTGGGAAATAGAATTAGGCTGTTCGGAAGATAATGTCCGATTTTAGAATAAACATTTTAATTCTGTTCTAATATATTGTTATAATAGTTGCACAAAAATACATCGCTCATTCCTGATGGCTAAAGTGATCGCTTTGTTAATTTTGTATCAATCTCTTTCACAATTTTGTTCTCAAATACGTGACGCACCCTGTGTATACACAGGGAAATAGAATTAGGCTGTTCGGAAAATAATGTCCGATTTTAGAATAAACATTTTAATTCTGTTCTAATATATTGTTATAATAGTTGCACAAAAATACATCGCTCATTCCTGATGGCTAAAGTGACCGCTTTGTTAATTTTGTATCAATCTCTTTCAGAATTTTGTTCTCAAATACGTGACGCACCCTGTGTATACACTGGGAAATAGAATTAGGCTGTTCGGAAAATAATGTCCGATTTTAGAATAAACATTTTAATTCTGTTCTAATATATTGTTATAATAGTTGCACAAAAATACATCGCTCATTCCTGATGGCTAAAGTGACCGCTTTGTTAATTTTGTATCAATCGCTTTCAGAATTTTGTTCTCAAATACGTGACGCACCCTGTGTATACACTGGGAAATAGAATTAGGCTGTTCGGAAAATAATGTCCGATTTTAGAATAAACATTTTAATTCTGTTCTAATATATTGTTATAATAGTTGCACAAAAATACATCGCTCATTCCTGATGGCTAAAGTGACCGCTTTGTTAATTTTGTATCAATCTCTTTCACAATTTTGTTCTCAAATACGTGACGCACCCTGTGTATACACTGGGAAATAGAATTAGGCTGTTCGGAAAATAATGTCCGATTTTAGAATAAACATTTTAATTCTGTTCTAATATATTGTTATAATAGTTGCACAAAAATACATCGCTTATTCCTGATGGCTAAAGTGATCGCTTTGTTAATTTTGTATCAATCTGTTTCACAATTTTGTTCTCAAATACGTGACGCACCCTGTGTATACACTGGGAAATAGAATTAGGCTGTTCGGAAAATAATGTCCGATTTTAGAATAAACATTTTAATTCTGTTCTAATATATTGTTATAATAGTTGCACAAAAATACATCGCTCATTCCTGATGGCTAAGGTGATCGCTTTGTTAATTTTGTATCAATCTCTTTCACAATTTTGTTCTCAAATACGTGACGCACCCTGTGTATACACTGGGAAATAGAATTAGGCTGTTCGGAAAATAATGTCCGATTTTAGAATAAACATTTTAATTCTGTTCTAATATATTGTTATAATAGTTGCACAAAAATACATCGCTCATTCCTGATGGCTAAAGTGATCGCTTTGTTAATTTTGTATCAATCTCTTTCACAATTTTGTTCTCAAATACGTGACGCACCCTGTGTATACACTGGGAAATAGAATTAGGCTGTTCGGAAAATAATGTCCGATTTTAGAATAAACATTTTAATTCTGTTCTAATATATTGTTATAATAGTTGCACAAAAATACATCGCTCATTCCTGATGGCTAAGGTGATCGCTTTGTTAATTTTGTATCAATCTCTTTCACAATTTTGTTCTCAAATACGTGACGCACCCTGTGTATACACTGGGAAATAGAATTAGGCTGTTCGGAAAATAATGTCCGATTTTAGAATAAACATTTTAATTCTGTTCTAATATATTGTTATAATAGTTGCACAAAAATACATCGCTCATTCCTGATGGCTAAAGTGATCGCTTTGTTAATTTTGTATCAATCTCTTTCACAATTTTGTTCTCGAATACGTGACGCACCCTGTGTATACACTGGGAAATAGAATTAGGCTGTTCGGAAAATAATGTCCGATTTTAGAATAAACATTTGAATTCTGTTCTAATATATTGTTATAATAGTTGCACAAAAATACATCGCTCATTCCTGATGGCTAAAGTGATCGCTTTGTTAATTTTGTATCAATCTCTTTCACAATTTTGTTCTCAAATACGTGACGCACCCTGTGTATACACTGGGAAATAGAATTAGGCTGTTCGGAAAATAATGTCCGATTTTAGAATAAACATTTTAATTCTGTTCTAATATATTGTTATAATAGTTGCACAAAAATACATCGCTCATTCCTGATGGCTAAAGTGATCGCTTTGTTAATTTTGTATCAATCTCTTTCACAATTTTGTTCTCGAATACGTGACGCACCCTGTGTATACACTGGGAAATAGAATTAGGCTGTTCGGAAAATAATGTCTGATTTTAGAATAAACATTTTAATTCTGTTCTAATATATTGTTATAATAGTTGCACAAAAATACATCGCTCATTCCTGATGGCTAAAGTGATCGCTTTGTTAATTTTGTATCAATCTGTTTCACAATTTTGTTCTCAAATACGTGACGCACCCTGTGTATACACTGGGAAATAGAATTAGGCTGTTCGGAAAATAATGTCCGATTTTAGAATAAACATTTTAATTCTGTTCTAATATATTGTTATAATAGTTGCACAAATATACATCGCTCATTCCTGATGGCTAAAGTGATCGCTTTGTTAATTTTGTATCAATCTGTTTCACAATTTTGTTCTCAAATACGTGACGCACCCTGTGTATACACTGGGAAATAGAATTAGGCTGTTCGGAAAATAATGTCCGATTTTAGAATAAACATTTTAATTCTGTTCTAATATATTGTTATAATAGTTGCACAAAAATACATCGCTCATTCCTGATGGCTAAAGTGACCGCTTTGTTAATTTTGTATCAATCTCTTTCACAATTTTGTTCTCAAATACGTGACGCACCCTGTGTATACACAGGGAAATAGAATTAGGCTGTTCGGAAAATAATGTCCGATTTTAGAATAAACATTTTAATTCTGTTCTAATATATTGTTATAATAGTTGCACAAAAATACATCGCTCATTCCTGATGGCTAAAGTGACCGCTTTGTTAATTTTGTATCAATCTCTTTCACAATTTTGTTCTCAAATACGTGACGCACCCTGTGTATACACTGGGAAATAGAATTAGGCTGTTCGGAAAATAATGTCCGATTTTATAGTAAACCTTTTAACTGGGTTATAATTGTTGCACAAAAATATATTACACATTCTTAATGATTAAACTGTTTCCTTTGTTAATCTTATAGCAATCTTTTTCAGAAATGTGTTCTAAAATACGTGACGCACCTTCCGTAGATACTTTAAAGTAGTATAATGTTGTTCGGCAAATAATGTCCGATTTTATAATAAATCTTTTAGTTGTGTTTTAATATATTACTATAATTGACGCACAAAAATGTATTACCCATTCCTAACTATTAAAGAGTCCTCTTTGTTCATTTTATAACAATCCCTTTCAGAATTTAACTTCAAAAACATTAAATACCCTCCAGAAACTATTAAAGAGAGAAAGAAGAGGCCAACCCGTTTCGGTCTCTTCATGGAAACAGAAGTTTATCATTTCCATTAGCAGCAACAAAATTACAAAATTCAAACACTGCAAAGGTTTTTACATGTTACCACGAAAATGCACTTGATATTTTTGACAGTATCAGAAATCATTTTTGGGTTGGATAAAAACAAATACATCTAGAAAAACATTTGACATTCTGTAGTTTTTAACATACCATACGCTTTGCAAGGAGACAAGCTCTTGCCTATAAATTTTCAAGAATCCACTTTATGTTTGTTTTGAATGAGAAAAAAAAAAAAAATTCAAAAAAAAGATTCCCAAATTTATTTTATTCATTATCTCAGATTTTTTTCTCAAACTTCGAAATGAAATTGCACCTGTAAAAACATTTGAAGCAAAAATATCACCTGACTGAAAAAACCCTAACTTGAGTGTACATGTATTAATATTGACAAAAATAAAGTCAGAAAAAAAGATCTGTCATTTTGATATTTATGCAAAACTTGCACTATGATTTTTATGGCAAACATGGACCTTTATGCCCACAAAAAAAAAAAAAAAAAAAAAATGTTCCAAAAAATGTTTTGCAAGAGCAAATGAAAGAAATGTATGGGAAATGCATTTTTGAAATTTTTCTTACAGTTACTCGTTTATCTGTTTATTTAAATTTTCTTCATATGCAGTCTTTATAAATTTATCAATAAAAATTCATTTTCATTTTTATTTATTTTAAAATTGACAATTGATAAACATTGCATTGTATTAGTTGGTTTACATTTTAAGAATGTTTCAAATATAAAATTATTTTTGTAAATAAAAAATCTTATAAATAAATAGTGTTTAATATTTTTGTCGTAAACTTTCAAAAAACAAAGAAAATGTATAAATTCCCTTTCATATATTTGGTTTTATTAAAATTATTAAAAAAACAAGTAAACGTTATCGAAGAAGTGAAGGTATGTAAAATTGGCAATTAGTTTATGTTTAGAGGATTTACAAATTTTGCTAAGTTTTGAATAAAAAGATTTCTTTTCACATTTATTTCTTCCTAAAATGATAATTAACAAACCTTTATAAAAGATATAAATTTTTTTACAATCTTGTAAATAAACCTTGCTGAAGGAATAACGTATTTAAAATAAAAGCGGTGCTAATGAAAAAAAAAAATCCTTTTAAAACCTTTTTTTTTTTGGTTTGTTTTATGGTATATCAACCTCAATGGGTTACTTAATGCCGATAAGATTTTTATTGCTGGTAATAATTTTTTCAAAAAATGTATTGTTGGTAACAATTTTTTTCTTCAAAAATTTATTGCTAGTAATAATCTTTTTTACAAAAAATGATTGCTGTATTAATACCTATTTTCACACTTTCATAATGTTTTGATCACCGTTTGGGTGTGGGGGGGGGGGGCAACTATTTACCCATAGCTGGGACCCTAACAGGTGCTACCACCCTAGGTCAGAGTGGACCTAGGAACACCAGCAATTAAGAGGTGGTTCCACACTCCTCAAAACCTTCTGATCAGAAGCCTTGTTGTTGGATGTAGTTTATCATCTTACCCAGGATACAAATTTTTTTTAGGTGGGGGTGGGGGGGGGCCACAAAAGTTTACGTTTGCCATTTTTTTTTTTTTTTTTTTATGACAATAAAACTATTTAAAAAAAAATTAGAACTGTTTGCATAACTGATTGCAGGGATTTATATAAAACTCTATTCCCCTAGCAGTCAAATGCCTTAAGGTCAGTGATTGCCTTTGGCACACGAGAGAACTATTCAGAGATTTGGCATGATAGATATCAGGCATGTTACGACCAACATCCAGACTCGTACACTTGTTAAATAAGAACTCATACAATAAGGCAGAAAATATATTCTCAAGTATTAATCAGCAGCCTCACCTTGACTTAAACGTAGAAATCTTCTCGAATAATGACAATAACTCTTTATAATCGTTATGTTTACGTAATGTTTTTTATTCCTTCTACATTGTTCATATTAATGGAGAATATTATTTTGCATATCTCCTTGTTATTTCTCTTAATATCTGGTATCTATATTTTTAGAAGCTGCTCTAGAAATGAGACCATTATTCAGTAACGACCCAACACCGATAAGATTTTTCTTAAAAATAAAAACTGAAAAATACAAAAATATATTAAATGCTGGGGACAAGCTATGATTTTTTTTTTTTTTTTTTGGTTGATGAATTGCATTTCATTTTCAGATTTACATTCTTGTCAGTGTCCTTAGAAATTGAAAAATATCACCGTTTTAATTTTATTACTTCATAAATACTGCTGTGTCCATAAAGGAATACATAAATCAAAAATTAATTAGTGTCAAAAATAATTATAATTATCATTACTTCTAAACCAATGAGAATCGATGCCACTTTTCTCCTCTACACAAACATGTGACATTCTTGCTATTGGACAGGCAGTCAACATGGACAGGCCATCAACATATGCATCAATGAAAATTTTGGCTCCTTTTCTCTTTTCAGGCCATAATAGTAACATTTATATCTTAGTACTGAACAAAAATTTGAGGTAAGAAAACACCAGACACTTTTCTAACTAAATTATCTGGGCATCTATTATACAAATCTATAAAAAAAAACCCAACAAAACTGACAAGAAACTGAATACATATTACCTGTTCTTTATCTCATCCTTCTGCCAGATCCCGATCCATATTTCATTTGGACCCAAACTCATAATTTTACTCAGTATTACTCTCTCGTGTCCCCAGCACCACATAACAGCCTGATAACAAATAATACTTGATTTGTGGTTTCTACACCTTATAAAAAATATATATTATCTAGTTAAGTGGATTGTTGCCCTTGACTCCACCATAAGGCTCATTTATGACATCTCATTCAATTGGTCTAGACTTCTTTCAAACCAACCAACCACTGGCCTGCTCATATTGGCGCTAGATATTCAAAGTGTTGTCTAAGCCTCTTACGACTCAAAACCTCCAAAGAAACAGACGTTCAAGTTGTCTCTGATGCAATACTAGCAGTGAACACAAAGTGTCGTCTAACAAACGTTACTGAACACATATGAACTTCTACGCTAAAGGTCTAAGCTAAGTAGACTATTTTTGTTTAGACACAAACAGTACAATTTTTTTGCAATTAAAATTATTATTGATATAAATTATATTTCATTAATATGACTTTGTATTATTTTAATATAAATTCCTTTAAAACTTCCAAGTTGTGTTCCATTGTTCATCCTGACATTTTGTTATTACCATTTAGCTCTTACAACCCAAATTCTCATATTTGCAAACATTTTCCCCACATTCTTGCCGTTTCTCATTTTCTATGAGAATTTCTTATATACAGTGATACGTCGGCGTTTGGTTTGGTTTGTTTTACGGCATATCAACCTCAATGGGTTATTTAATGCCGGCAATATTTCTATTGCTGGTTATATTTTCTATCTATCTATCTCACTCTCTTCATATCTATCTATCTATCTCAATATATATTGGTTTGGTTTGGTTTCTTTTACAGTATATCAACCTCAATGGGTTATTTAATGCCGACAAGATTTTCATTGCTGGTAATATTTTTTCCCAAAAATGTATTGTTGGTAATATTTTTCAAAAAACGTATTGCTGGTAGTATTTTTTCCTTTTTAAAATGTATCGTTGGTAATAACTTTTTTTTTTTAAATGTACTGCTGATAATTTTTTTTTTTTTAAAGAAAGTATTACTGGTAATTTTTTTTTCCCTAAAATGTATAGCTGGTAATAATTTTTTCCTTCAAAAATTCATTGCTAGTAATAATTTTTTACAAAAAGTATTGCTGGTATTAAAACCTATTTTTACACTTTCAGTGTTTTGACTCCAGTTTTGGAGGGGGGTCAACTATTTGCCCATAGCTGGGACCCTAATAGGTGTTACCACCATGGGTCAGTGTGGACCTGGGAACACCAGCAATTAAGAGGGGAGTTCCATGCTCTTCAAAAACTCTTGATCAGAGGCCTTGCTGTTGGATGTAGTTTGTTGTCTTACCCCGGACGCCCTTGGCTTAAGTCGTTTCGAGAAGTCTATTTCAAAGATACGTCGGTTTTTCTTAAATATTATATGGAAAAATAAAACTTGCCTTAAGTCGTTTTGCTCGAGTTTATTTAACTTTGGTTTTTACTTAATTATTTTATTCCGAATACTGTACATACATATCATAAATACTGTAATAGGCATGGGGGTCTGCTTATTTGCGGTTTATAGTGTGGCCATTTAGAGTTGTTTTTCAACCTAAGTTGTGACCTCTGGAACCAATTAATGATGTAGCCTGAGGCATATATATATATATATATATATATATATATATATATATATATATATAAATGTTACGGGATTTATAATTATTTACTCAAGAGTTATAACAGCTCAAATTTTTGGCTTGATTAATCATATTATAAGAAAGATAACTTTGTTTTAGCCACATGTGTTTGAAAATTGAAATTTTTTTTATATTTATATCTTTGGGGAGATCTTCAAGGTAGGCAGCCGTTATCCAGTAACAACCCAAGAGGAGGATAATAAGTTGAAAACATGTTCCTAATCAAAAACCGGAAGTCACTGAAAGACATTTTCAGAGATCACCTGAATAAAATAATAGTAAATACAAACTTGCTACTTCACAAACATATTTACAAATCAACTTTACCGCCTTAAAATTGTCGAGACACTGCCTAACAGGATGTGATATTCTGACAGGCTGGTGATAGACAACAAACTTTCCCCCGATCATGTTGAAGAGGAGATGAAAAAATCCCAGTGTTTAATGTCCGTCATTGTTTACTTTGAGAATGCTTTCTTGTTACTTTCATTTTTATTTTAACAAAAGCACAAGTCATTATTTTTTTTATTCCCCAAAATATAATGGCTATACTTCTAGAAAAACAGCATTTTTCTCTTGTGATTTCTGGGTGTGGGCTGCTTTCAAGACCATTGTGGAGCCAAAAAGTGATAAACCAATCATTAAGTAGAACATTCCAGACCAACCGTACATTGTTGAAACCAAACCAATAATTGGTCCTTCCAAAACTGTACCAAGGCTGCCAAATCCTGAAAACAAAAATGAAAGAAAAGTTCTCAAAAACAAATAAACAGTTACTGCCTTTCTTCTACAAGACTGGGTATATTTAAAAAAAAAAAAAAACACATTCTTTTTAAAATTTACTACTATCAAGTTTAAAACAGAGCTATAACTTGAGCATAGAAAAAAAAACATTTAAACATGGCTGCCAGTAATTAAATAGAACAGTCTGTCCCATAATAGTTGGTACATTTACAATGTTGCCAATGATCAAAAGAAAAACACTTATTAATAAATATTACTACTTCCATCCCATAATACTTTGTTTTCTTTGGCTTATTGGCAACACTTATTAATAAATATTACTACTTCCATCCCATAATACTTTGTTTTCTTTGGCTTATTGGCAACACTTATTAATAAATATTACTACTTCCATCCCATAATACTTTGTTTTCTTTGGCTTATTGGCAACACTTATTAATAAATATTACTACTTCCATCCCATAATACTTTGTTTTCTTTGGCTTATTGGCAACACTTATTAATAAATATTACTACTTCCATCCCATAATACTTTGTTTTCTTTGGCTTATTGGCAACACTTATTAATAAATATTACTACTTCCATCCCATAATACTTTGTTTTCTTTGGCTTATTGGCAACACTTATTAATAAATATTACTACTTCCATCCCATAATACTTTGTTTTCTTTGGCTTATTGGCAACACTTATTAATAAATATTACTACTTCCATCCCATAATACTTTGTTTTCTTTGGCTTATTGGCAACACTTATTAATAAATATTACTACTTCCATCCCATAATACTTTGTTTTCTTTGGCTTATTGGCAACACTTATTAATAAATATTACTACTTCCATCCCATAATACTTTGTTTTCTTTGGCTTATTGGCAACACTTATTAATAAATATTACTACTTCCATCCCATAATACTTTGTTTTCTTTGGCTTATTGGCAACACTTATTAATAAATATTACTACTTCCATCCCATAATACTTTGTTTTCTTTGGCTTATTGGCAACACTTATTAATAAATATTACTACTTCCATCCCATAATACTTTGTTTTCTTTGGCTTATTGGCAACACTTATTAATAAATATTAACTCCATCCCATAATATTTTGGTACATGGTTTTATTTTTGAAAACCTAAAAATAGTGCTTCTTCTTCACTGTGTTGCATCACCTCAGATCAAGCAATAACTGCTTCTCACAATAGTTATATTCTGTGTAGACATATGGAGTTTAACAGAAATGAAAACTGGCTTATTTCCATAGCCAAAAATAGATATTACTTAAGCTCCTGCAGAGCCAATCAGAATTGCCTGCATATAAAAAGGAGTATTAAGCCCCTTTCTCTCTTTTTTTACTCCCTCCTGACACTGATCAGGAGTCTTGGCTCTTTTCTTGTCAGTTTGGTTGTCGTCGATAGATGCATGTGCTAACATCTCCCAATTACAAGCTCTCACAAGCAAGACACATTAAATAATCATAATCAGTAAATGCTTTCAGATTACCAGCTAAGAATTCTCAAGACCATTTATATTAAGTCTAAACAGCCTTCTCTCTTAAGTAGAAAGAATGGCTGCTGGATCTAAATCTAATCGGTCTGTGATTTATACTGCTCATTCCCTAGTAATAATTTTTTTCTCTCACACTTTTTTAGTTGTTGTGCACATATTTTTGTCCGCGATTGGTTCTGAAGAGTGAGGAGTAATAACCAGTGACCATTTTTTTTTTCTTTTTTGTTATATTTTTTCAATCCACCACATTATGGTGATTGCGGTTTTTTTTTGGTTTTTTTGTTTTGTTTTTTTAAATCATTGCTCACCCTCCCCTTGGCTTTTTATTTTTGTATATATTTTTTATATTTTATTTTTGTATATATATTTTTTATATTCTATTTTTGTATATATATTTTTTATATTCTATTTTTGTATATATATTTTTTATATTCTATTTTTGTATATATATTTTTTATATTTTATTTTTGTATATATATTTTTTATATTCTATTTTTGTATATATATTTTTTATATTCTATTTTTGTATATATATTTTTTATATTCTATTTTTGTATATATATTTTTTATATTCTATTTTTGTATATATATTTTTTATATTTTATTTTTGTATATATATTTTTTATATTCTATTTTTGTATATATATTTTTTATATTCTATTTTTGTATATATATTTTTTATATTCTATTTTTGTATATATATTTTTTATATTCTATTTTTGTATATATATTTTTTATATTCTATTTTTGTATATATATTTTTTATATTCTATTTTTGTATATATATTTTTTATATTCTATTTTTGTATATATATTTTTTATATTTTATTTTTGTATATATATTTTTTATATTCTATTTTTGTATATATATTTTTTATATTCTATTTTTGTATATATATTTTTTATATTCTATTTTTGTATATATATTTTTTATATTTTATTTTTGTATATATATTTTTTATATTCTATTTTTGTATATATATTTTTTATATTCTATTTTTGTATATATATTTTTTATATTTTATTTTTGTATATATATTTTTTATATTCTATTTTTGTATATATATTTTTTATATTTTATTTTTGTATATATATTTTTTATATTCTATTTTTGTATATATATTTTTTATATTTTATTTTTGTATATATATTTTTTATATTCTATTTTTGTATATATATTTTTTATATTTTATTTTTGTATATATATTTTTTATATTCTATTTTTGTATATATATTTTTTATATTTTATTTTTGTATATATATTTTTTATATTCTATTTTTGTATATATATTTTTTATATTCTATTTTTGTATATATATTTTTTATATTCTATTTTTGTATATATATTTTTTATATTTTATTTTTGTATATATATTTTTTATATTCTATTTTTGTATATATATTTTTTATATTTTATTTTTGTATATATATTTTTTATATTTTATTTTTGTATATATATTTTTTATATTTTATTTTTGTATATATATTTTTTATATTTTATTTTTGTATATATATTTTTTATATTTTATTTTTGTATATATATTTTTTATATTTTATTTTGGTATATATATTTTTTATATTTTATTTTTGTATATATATTTTTTATATTTTATTTTTGCATATATATTTTTTATATTTTATTTTTGCATATATATTTTTTATATTTTATTTTTGTATATATATTTTTTATATTCTATTTTTGTATATATATTTTTTATATTTTATTTTTGTATATATATTTTTTATATTTTATTTTTGTATATATATTTTTTATATTTTATTTTTGTATATATATTTTTTATATTCTATTTTTGTATATATATTTTTTATATTTTATTTTTGTATATATATTTTTATATTTTATTTTTGTATATATATTTTTTATATTTTATTTTTGTATATATATTTTTTATATTTTATTTTTGTATATATATTTTTTATATTTTATTTTTGTATATATATTTTTTATATTTTATTTTTGTATATATATTTTTTATATTTTATTTTTGTATAATTTTTTAAAAATAAATAAAAATTCACTGTGTTAATCATATGGGGCGTTTGGTTACACCCAAATTTTTTAAAGTACTTGTAATTCCTAGTTGGTAGCTTATTTCTTTTGCTACCCCCCAACTACTCTCCTGACTCAGTGACGACGTGTAGCACATGGGATGGTGCAGTTGTAGCTCAGTTGCCATGGAAGGCAGATGCCAGGGGACTATCCATTTTCAGAAATCCAAAGTGATTATTCAAGATTTATTGAAATGGTTGTAAGTAACCCTCTCTAAATATTTCTACAAAGTTTTTAATAAAAAAAAATTCAGTATCCATTTATTAATGGATAAGAGCTACACATTTCAATAGAAGTCTAGAATTGAGGTTATAATTAGTGTAATTATTATTAGAATAATTAGGCAACATAATGAAGTAGACCTTATGCTATAGTAGCACCCGAATTAATAGTTGGCAACTGGTTTCTTTTGCTCCCTCCTGATGCTCTCCCGACTCAGTGAGGACGTGTAGCCCGCAGGGTGATGCAGTTATAGCCCAGTTGCCATGGAAGGCAGACGCCAGGGGACTATACATTTTCAGAAATCCGAGGTGATTAACGCAGGGGTTATTCAAGATTTATTGAAATGGTTGTAAGTAACCCTCTCTAAATATTTCTGCAAGTTTTCTAATAAAAAAAAAACATTCAGTATTCAACTCATTCCTTAACGAATAAGTGGTAAAAATGGTAAAAATGTCTAGAATCGAGGGCCATAATTAGCGTTGTTAAAATTTTTATACATCTTTTATTGCTTTATATTTTCAAATACGTATTTTGATTTTATTTCCCAAATATATATTCACTATTCAGATATATATTCCCATTCGTGCAGATGCTTCTTAGTTCCCTTTTCTTTGAGAGAATGCCTATAGCAGGGGGTTCTCAACAGGGATGAGATTCGCACCCAGGGGGTGAATTTGGGATTTTCAGGGATGAATTGTGACCACAGTAAGTTTAGCGGGTGAGGAGAGCAATTATATCACTTGGCTTATCTGGCTTGTCACCTTGAAAAGGAGGGGGGTGGCATTCTGACAAATGGTGAAAGGGGTGAATGGGGGGCAAGCAAGGTTTAGAACCCTTGGCCTATAGGATAAAAAATCGTATATTTTACAATCAATATGTGAAACACAAATAAGTAAATGTTCAGTGACATCTCTTTATAAAACTATAAAAAAAAAAAATATTTATCATCACCTCCTCCTAAATTTAAAACCTGCATTAGTCACATGGGCTGTTCTGGCACCCCAAATTTTTTAAAGTACTTGTAATTCGTAGTTGGCAACTAGTTTCTTTTACTCCTTCCCACTACTCTCCTGACTCAGTGACGACATGTAGCACATGGGAATGCGCAGTTGTAGCTCAGTTGCCATGGAAGGCAGACGACAGGGGACTATCCATTTTCAGAAATCCGAGGTGATTAACGCAGAGTTATTCAAGATGTATCGAAATCGTGGGGTAGGGTAAGTAACCCTCTCTAAATATTTCTACAAAGTTTTCTAATAAAGAAAAATTCAGTATTCATTTCATTTATTAATGAATAAGTGCTGAACATTTCGTTAAAAGTCTAGAATCAGGACCATAATTAGTGTTGTTAAAATTTTTATATCTCATTTATTGCTTTATATTTTCAAATACATATTTTGATTTTATTTCCCAAATATATATTCAGATATATTCCCATTTGTGCAGATGCTTGTTCATTCCTTTTCTCTAAGGAAACATCTATAGTAGGGTTACTCAACAGGGGTGAGATTCGCCCCTTAGGGGTGAATTTGGGATTTTTAGGGATGAATTGTGACCACAGTAAGTTTAGAGGGTGAGGAGAGCAATTATAGCACTTGGCCTATCTGGCTTGTCACCTTGAAAGGGGGGGCATTCTAACAAATGGTGAAAGGGGTGAATGAGGCCAAGCAAGGTTAAGAACCCTTGGCCTATAGGATATAAAATCCTATATTTTACAATCAATATGTGGAACACAATTAAGTAAATGTTCAGTGACATCTCTTTATAAAACTATAAAAAAATATTTATCATCAGCTCCTCCTTTAAACCTGCATTAGTCATATGGGCTGTTTTGTTACCCCAAATTTTTTTTAAAGTACTTGTAATTCGTAGTTGGCAACTGGTTTCTTTTGCTCCTTCCCACTAACTCAATGAGGATATGTAGCATGCGGGATAGCGCAGTTGTAGCTCAGTTGCCACAGGAAGCAGACGCCAGCAGGATATCCATTTTCGGTGACTAACGCAGGGTTAAACAAATATAATCAGGGGCCCTTACCATTGACAAAACCTACAGCGGCAGCAGCAGCATTGCGACCATCTTGAGCACCAATTTTGGAAGGGACTGCAGCACCTGAAAGTTCAGAAAAAATGTGAATATGACAAGAAAAAAAATATTTGCTTCAATATTTCATACATTTGATTGTCATGTGCAAATACATCCGCAGAACAAAAAAAAAATGGAAAAGGAATATTATCTAACATTTATTTCTTTTCTTTCCTACATAGCACTAAAACATCTCTGCTCGCCTCGTCATACAGCTGTTCGTTAGTATTTATCAATTTCTTATTTATGCCATATTTATTTATTCTTATCCACAATGACTTGTTCCATACTCTGTCTGAAATTTTCCTGTTTCTTAATACTGTGTTTAGCTTCTGGAAGGCATCTTTTGCTATTCCAGTGCAACTTTGGAGTTACCATATTTTCCTTTGCATAATACGAGAAATTTTGAATGGAAATTTAAAATGGGGTAATATTTATACACAAGACGATCTTAAATCGATTGTTAGGTCAGTTGCTAAGAAGATTGGTTCACTACACCATGCTAAACAAATTTTCTGTCCAGAATCTATCCTACATATCCTATAAGTCTGCAGTTCGCCCAAGGCTTAGAATATTGCTGCCACATATGGTCAGGTGCTCCTGTTATTTACTTTGAGCTCCTCGATAATATCTAAAGAATCAGCAATATTATCGGTCATCATCTTCAGTTCCTTTTCCACCGCCATAAGGTTGCCTCTCTGTGTCTTTTCTATAAATACTTTCATGGTAATTGTTCAGATGAGCTCTTCACTATGGAGGTTAGATTTTTTTAAATCTAAGTGCACTACTGCACTGATATTGATATCTCATCAGTTTACAGTTGAGCTAGTTAGATGAAGCCATAAGTTCTATGCTAACAGTTTCTTTTCTTGTACTTCTCGCTTGTGGAACTCACTTCCAGTTGCATGCTTTCTAGCTAACTTTAATCTGCAAAAATTTAAATGCAATGCTATCTACTGTACTTCTGATTAATCTTTCGGCTTCCCAGTCATTATTAATGTTTCTGTTCCTAATTCCTCCATACCCTGTAACCCCCTTGTGTCTTAGTGACTTCACTGTCTTGCATGGAGTAAAACTCATTAAAAAGTATAAGTTTTCAGAAATTTATACTCAGATTAAAAAAGCGTTGTGTCTTAAAAAGCAAGATTGTAAATACAGTCAACAGAATAGACAATAAAAAAGAAAGTAGGTAAGAGTTCATAAAAATCATTTACAAAAGGTATTTGATATGTCGGCCATATTTGTACTTTGGGAATCACTATAATTGGACATCTTTTGTCTCAAAGACAGAAAATTCACCAAAATTGATTAAAAAAAATTGCTAAACACAAAATCTGTCATGTTCTATACTTTTTTGAATTTTTGTCTCGCTTGAAGAAAGGGGAGATAATTCCAATGTTTTGAGATTGTTGTTTCATATTCCTGTTTGCTGGCACATTTTTTAAATTAGGACAGTTTTGCTCAAACAAAGTTTGTTTAGATACTGATTTCCTTGTTTTTTATTATAAAGTTTTCTTTCTTCATTTTTTAATGAAAGATAATATTTTTGTATCTCCATAATTTATTAATATATACCATATATATTCGTGTAATGTGCAATCTTGTGCAGCATGCAACCTCCAAATTTGCACTTACAAAAACTGATTTTATCATTTATCTCGTGTATCATTCGAGTTCCTTTTTTGAGAGACCAAATTACAATAGACTAACCTCTTTATCCCGTCTTCTAGTTAAATAAGTTAAAAAAGTAAAAGAGAATGATAAAAGTATCATTAATAAACACGTACCGCCATAAACAACTGAGCGAACATCTTGTAAACAATGAAGAAGATGCATATTCGCCATGTTTGTATTTTATAATACAATAATAATATGTGAATATTACATGCATTATTATTGGATACAGCTAAGTAAAATATCAGTTTTATCAAAATCATGTTTATTTTAAATACAGCCGTACTTTTTGACTACAGTAAATGGAGATATAGTTTGGTCAACGGCGTAGACAGGACCAGCAGTATATATGCTAATTTTATATCTCATGCATGATTCACATGCATGAGATAAAATTAGCATATATATTGTTACCTCCTTAAAATTAGCTTCAAAATTAGGTCTTCAAAAGTCACATAATATGCGAGCATATACAGTAGAAATATAATAAAGTCATATCAAACAGAAAAGTATGATAGATTAATTAACACCTTAGAATTTATGTTTTTTTGCCTGAATTTCTGGGATGAGCATCTGGTTAGCAAGCTTGTCACACTAGAACAATTACTGTAGTGAGTGTAATCCTTAGCAGGTACTCTATACTTTCAGCCTTGTGCCACACATAAGCTATTCTTATCATCATCATCAGGTCAAGAATTCTTCTTGGATTCTCCTGTCTCATTTCTTTCAACCATCTCTGTCAGACATCGCTGTCGGCAGGTCCACCAGATGGCATCCAAAGTCATCTACAAGTTGGTCAATGTAGGTGTGATGAGGTCTTCTGACTGATCTTTTGTCATGCAATGGGTTCCATAGGAGGGTATCACTCACATGTTCTGACTTATTTCTCTGGTAGTGACCAGCAAGCCAAAGCCTTCTCTCTCTTAGTGAAACGAAGATAGAAGGAAGGTGTCCATACTGGCGTTTCTTTGTTGGGTGTTTCTTCCAGCTGATGTCCAACGCAACTCGGAACATCCTTGTGTATGTTCCGTCAAGTGATGCATCTTGGTGTTTCGTCAGTGTCCATGTTGTTAAGTCGTAGAGCAAGACAGATTCTACCGTGGCCCTAAAGAAGTCCCTCTTAAAATTGTCACAGAGGGAGGGTCTTCCAGACGGTGCTCAGACCACCAAGGACACTCCAGACCTTACCTTTGCGGATTTTGATGTTTCTCTCTGTTGACTGGATCTTGCTACCAAGGTGAACAAGCTGGACTGACTTGGTGTTTTTACTGTTTTTATGCTTAGTAAATCACCATAATCTTCTTAAAGTAGATAGTCCTTTTTTCTCACTTTCCCTTACAAGGCTCGTTTTTCTTAGAATTGCTTTCATGTGTTATTCATTTGGAATGATGGTGAAGACAAACTTTCCGACTGATCTACCAATTATACTGAAAAACGGCACTTTTGACAAAATGGGACTCACCAAGAATTGAATCTGGGCCACAATTGAAAGCACCAGCAAGAAGCATGAAGAAATTATTAAAGAATATTCCCCAATGACTTGTCAAGTTGAATAGTACAAGAGTGATGCCACTCAGGAAAGCGGACAGGGTTGTTCCCAAGAGTGGACACTTAGAAAAATATCTGCAAAACAAAAAATAAGAATAGTTAATAAAACATCTAATCTTTGGGAAAAGTTGGTTCGTTTTTTTGTTTTTGTTTTTTTAAATGTGTTTATATGGAAACATTCATGTCTGGATTTTTTAGAAGAGAAATTATTGGTATTATATACTCTGATTTACTCGAACTAGGGTCTTTATAGTTGTGAGTTCAATCCCTGTGCAAGAACAAAAAAAAAAAAAAAAAAAAAATCATGTGACATGTCAATCATGATACTGAATTACTTTCAAAGAATCTACTGATACGAGTTATCTCCCCTTGTATGAACAGCGGAATCAAATCAATCCTCTTTCATAAATAGATTGAATGGCTAACATGAATTTATATGACTGCAATAAGACGATTTTTCCCATGACACAGTTTTTTTTTAACTACCTTCACCCTTTAGCAATGAAAAAAAAAAAGTAATGATTAGAATTGTAATAAAACCTAAAGATATAAAAGGGAATTTATACATTTTCTTTGTTCTTGAGAATTGACAAAAATATTAAACACTATTTGTTTATTTCCAATATTTATTTATAATATTATTTATTGAAATGGTTGGCAAAACATTGGTTAATTGTCAATTGATTCAAACTTTATAAAATGGTAAATAATAAAGATTTCGTAAGGTTTTATTTCTTATACTGTATTAGAGAAACATGGACTTAAGTGTTCGCAATAAAACTTCTTTTTTCCTTAGAAATTTCTTTCCAATTTCCGTCTTCCAAGCCACAGCACCTTGTAAGCCGGTAATTGCCAATCAATTCAAAATTTATAAAATGGTAAATAATAGGGATTTCCTTATAGTTGGTTTACATATTTTAAAAATTTAGTAAATGTTTATAAATTTATGAATAAAAATTTGTTTTCATATTTACTTCTTGATAAATTGGTAAATGATAAATATTGCATTGTATTTAGTTTTAATACAAATGTATTAGTTTTAGAATGTTGTAAATATAAAATTATTCTTGTAAATAAACAATCTAATAAATAGTGTTTAATATTTTACCTGTAAATTCTGAAGAACAATAAAATGTAAAAGTTCACTTTCGTCATTGTCGGTTGTCCAGAAATTGGTGTCGCTTTCTTTCAGTAATACGTCTAATCTCACCGAAGCCTAGAAGAGCAGTGGTCCGCCACAACCACTCGCCTCGTTTTTTAACAGGTAACGTTGTTCTCTTGTGCAAATAAGCTTGCAGCATAAAATTGGCAGTAGGCGTACGCACGCGCGACCGACTCTCAGAGAATGGTTCAACACGTGAGGCAGCAAATTCATTTTGTTCCTGGTAAGTCACTGTCACGTCTATTACAGTCATATGTTTACATTTTATTCCAATTCTAATCATTGCTTTTGAAAACATTAAACATCGTCAAAGAGTGAAGAGTGTTAAAAAAAGTGAAGTCATAGAAAAAAAAAAACATCCTTTTGACACTGTCTTATTGCAGGTATGTTTGTCCATGCTTGCTGAAGAAATCCTTATTTTTTATTTAACCATTTCATCCCAAGCAAGGTGTCAATGCCACTTAGATGCAAGGGTTTACCAGGGAGTGAAAGAGAATGAGAAGTGAGGGGAAAAGACAATAAAGGAATCGGATTCAGTTAGACCAAAGATGGCAACTGGCATTACATTTATCTATCTTACTCTGAGTAACTCTATTTAAATGTGTCATGTTAATTTTATAAGAGTTTTTTTTATTTGTTCTTTATTTTAATCAATTTCTTTATCTTTTTTTTTAATCAATTCAACCCAAGCAAGGTGATAATGCCACTAACTTGTAGGGAGTAAAAGAGAATGAGAAGAATATGAATTCAAATTTTAGTCTGCAGCATTATTCAAAATTTACAATAGGAAGCTGAGATGCATTTTGTTGGTTTATTGATTTTGCAAAATGTTACGTTATTTAATGTCGAGTTTTATTTCATTATTGTTACGTGGTCTAACTCTGCGCATTTTAAAATCATTTCACCCCCAAGCAAGCAGACAATGCCACTAGGACGCAGGAGGTTACAGGGAGTGAAAGAGAATGAGAAAAATTTAGTGAGGAGAAGTCAGGGTTCAGGAAGACACAAAATGACGATTGACCTTGCATTTAACCATATTTCTTTGAATATCTAAACTTAAGTCTGTTATGTTAAATTTATAAAGTTTTTTTTTTCTATACGTTGCTTATTTAATCAGTTATCTATCTATCTTTTTTGCAATCATTTCACCCCAAGTAAGGTATGAAAGCCACTAAGATGCAAGGTGTTCCAAGGAGTGAAATGAAAAGTGAGGGGAAAGGGCAATAAAAGAACAGGATTCAGTTAGACCGAAGATGGTGATTGACATTGCATTTAACGTTACGTTAATGTTAACGTTATTTAATGTCAAGTTTTATTTCATCATTGTTATGTGGTCTAACTCTGTGATTTTTTTAAATCATTTTACCTCAAGTAAGTAGACAATGCCACTAGGACGCATGAGGTTACTGGGAGTGAAAGAGAATGAGAAGACTTTAGTGAGAAGAGAAAGGAGAATAAAAAAAAAACAGTTTTCAAGAAGACAGAAGATGGTGGTAATGCCACTGAGATGCAAGAGGGTTACTGGGAGTGAAAGAGAATGAGAAGACTTTAGTGAGAAGAGAAAGGAGAATAAAAAAAAAAACAGTTTTCAAGAAGACAGAAGATGGTGATAATGCCACTGAGATGCAAGAGGGTTACTGGGAGTGAAAGAGAATGAGAAGACTTTAGTAAGGATAAAGGACAATAAAAGAACCTCAAATGTTTGCATGTGTTCCCACAAAAACCCTTACAGAAAAAAAATTTAAAGGAGTTAAAAAATAAATAAAAGATTGACAAATTAAAAAAATATGCTGATATCAATGATGTTACACTTTCAAATTTGACATTTTTAAATAACATTTTGTAAATAACAGAGTCCAATAACTCTGTAAAAGTCAAGGATTGATTTGATACTGCATTGATATTATAAACAGGACCTCCTAATTTTTTAATTCTAATCAATTTTGCAACTTAAGGAAGGTCTAAAAAAAAAAAAAATTATTTTCAAAAATATTTCTTCAAGTGTACCAGTCTATTTAGGTAGTGCGCCATTCTAAATTTTGCAAAAAGTTGATTAAAGTTCCATTTTTTTCAAAGTTGGCAGTTACCTGTCCATGACAAAGCCAATTCCAAAACTTCCGAGGACTCCTCCAATTTCAAAAGTAGTAGAAAATAAACCAGCCTGGTTTTTGGTATACTTCAGCTGAAAATAATTAAAAAGAAAGACATTAAAATTCAAAGTTAATTACCGTATATACTCATGTAATGCACAATATTTATCTTAAATACAGCTGTACTTTTTGACTACAGTAAATAGTTTGGTCAACAGCATTGACAGAACCAGCAGTACATACACCAATTTTATATCTCATGTATGATGAGACCCCTTAAAATTAACTTTGAAATTAGCTCTTCAAAAGTCACATAATACACAAGAATATATGGCAATTAAAATACAATATTTAAAAACTTTTATCACTGCAGGCAGATTGACAAAATTATTCATCAAATTTTAGTAGCTCATCTGTGCTTAACCATCAATCATTATTTTTCATAAATAAATTCTCTGGTGAGTTTAAAAACTGACATATGACTGGCTGTAGAGAACATATGTGGTCACAGTTGCAACTGACTGGTACCCTTAAGCAAAACCATTCTTTTTTAGCCTAATGCATAGGGTTATTGTACCCTAACAATAAGTGTTCCTCTACAGCTGGTCATGTAAATAGTACTTTCCTTGACAAGAGACAGTCAGACTCTGCTGTAAACAATAGGCATAACTTTTCCACAGCCAAACTTTGTCTTATTTTTTCCCTAAAATCTCAGCTCGTCGTGGTTTGGTTAGTTTTGTTTTACGGCATATCAACTGACAAGATTTTTATTGCTGGTAATATTTTGGCGTGTCCAAATGTTACCTCATTAGAAAGAAACATTGGCGTGTCCAAATGTTACCTCATTAGAAAGAAACATTGGCGTGTCCAAATGTTACCTCATTAGAAAGAAACATTGGCGTGTCCAAATGTTACCTCATTAGAAAGAAACATTGGCGTGTCCAAATGTTACCTCATTAGAAAGAAACATTGGCGTGTCCAAATGTTACCTCATTAGAAAGAAACATTGGCGTGTCCAAATGTTACCTCATTAGAAAGAAACATTGGCGTGTCCAAATGTTACCTCATTAGAAAGAAACATTGGCGTGTCCAAATGTTACCTCATTAGAAAGAAACATTGGCGTGTCCAAATGTTACCTCATTAGAAAGAAACATCGGCGTGTCCAAATGTTACCTCATTAGAAAGAAACATTGGCGTGTCCAAATGTTACCTCATTAGAAAGAAACATTGGCGTGTCCAAATGTTACCTCATTAGAAAGAAACATTGGCGTGTCCAAATGTTACCTCATTAGAAAGAAACATTGCCGTGTCCAAATGTTACCTCATTAGAAAGAAACATTGCCGTGTCCAAATGTTACCTCATTAGAAAGAAACATTGCCGTGTCCAAATGTTACCTCATTAGAAAGAAACATTGGCGTGTCCAAATGTTACCTCATTAGAAAGAAACATTGGCGTGTCCAAATGTTACCTCATTAGAAAGAAACATTGGCGTGTCCAAATGTTACCTCATTAGAAAGAAACATTGGCGTGTCCAAATGTTACCTCATTAGAAAGAAACATTGCCGTGTCCAAATGTTACCTCATTAGAAAGAAACATTGCCGTGTCCAAATGTTACCTCATTAGAAAGAAACATTGGCGTGTCCAAATGTTACCTCATTAGAAAGAAACATTGGCGTGTCCAAATGTTACCTCATTAGAAAGAAACATTGGCGTGTCCAAATGTTACCTCATTAGAAAGAAACATTGGCGTGTCCAAATGTTACCTCATTAGAAAGAAACATTGGTGCATCCAAATCTTTTTTTAAATCATTTCACCCTCAAGCAAGACAATAAAGTCACTAAGATGCAAGGGGTTACTGAGTTTGGGAGAATATGAGAAAACCTACTATTAATAAGAGAAGACAATAAAAAGAAAGGATTAAGAAGACAGGTGATAACGTTTGACATTACATTTACGTTTTTTGACAGTTACATCTAGTCATTTCAACAGCAAAATGATGAGACCTAGATGCCAATCTAGTACTGAGCTTAAATTCATGAAGTCTAGGTACCATAGCGGGAAGTTCATCAGTGTGACTGAAGCCAAGATGTCATGTCAGGACCAATAGAATTATAGATACTTCTTATCATTTTATCAAGAATTTCTAAATATATACTATATGTTACCTCATTATAAAGAAACATTGGTAGCCACATGTACATGCTGTATCGGACAACCTTCAGGCAGAAAACAGCTAGTGCAACCTCCATCATCATCCTGAAGCAAAAAGAAAATTCGTCAATAACTATTTTGAATAGGAAAAATTTCTCTAATAACTATTTTCAAAAGTTTAAACAAATGATAAAAACAGAAACTATGAAAGAACAGAAAGTTGCTTTAAATATTTGGCATTCATTAACCGAGCAGCCAGTGTTGCTCGACTCATGCTTTTCTTCACTCCTTGGCAACTGTGCTGGGATTAAAGTGTAGCATCTGTTCTCCTTGACTCTAATGCTAATGGTAATATTAGCAGTTTCCTTACAAGGAAACATTTGGCATTCATTGACTGAGCAGCCACTGTTGCTTGAGTTATGCTTTTCTTCATTCCCTGGCAATCATACTGGGATCAAAGTGTAGCATCTGTTCTCCTTGACTCTAATGCTAATGGTACTATTAGCTGTTTCCCTACAAAGAAACATTTGGCATCCATTGACTGAACAGCCAGTACTGTTTTCGGTTGAAATTTATAAAACATTTCTCTTTAAACAATTTCTAAGGAAAATAGGTTTTTCAAGTCCAGTAGCTGTTATCGCTCTTTCCAGTACTGATGGGGGTTTCCTTCCTAACCTTTTGTTTGAAGTTGTGTGGGAATGTCAACATCTTGATTATGTCATTGTTTTCTCTTCGAGTTACATCTTCTATCCCCTTTAGGTGTTGCTTCTGTTGGTTGTCCTCCAGTGAAGTGGTTTCTGTTATTTGGTACCGTTCTTTGTGATTCCGTAGTGCCAGTCCACAATGTCCGAAGCAGGATGATCTTTGCCAAGACCCTCAAGGCTTCACTTGCTCAAAGGCATTTTTAACCATTGATCTCAGAATGCTGGTTGTATACAACCGACAGCTTAGATATTTCTGAACAAGTTTAGAGTTTCAATCTCATGAGCCTATTTAAGAATTTTTTTTTTTTTTTTTATCATCTCATTCCCAAGCAAGGCAATAATGCCGCTAGAAGACAGGATTTACCAGGAGTGAAAGGAAATCAGAAGACTAGAATGGGGAGGGTTGAGGAAAGGAGAAAAAGTAAACAGGGTTTCAGAAAACAAAAGATGGTGATTAACGTTGCATTTAAATTTGTGAAAATTGTAGTTCTCAGGAATGCAAGTCAGGAGAGAGTTCCACAGGTAGGAAGTGCAAGAAGAGAAACTGTTAGATTAAAAGTGGCAGTTGCATTTAGTTAGTTCAACAGTAAAACAGTGAGACCTAGTTACCAGTCTAGTAGCACGTTTAAATCCATGTAGTCAGGTATCATGGATAAAAGTTCATCAGAACAATTGCTATATTGCTTTTCAGTTTATTGTTTTGGCTTTGTAGCAATTCACGGAGTTGGGTGAAACTAACTCTACCACAGCCTATTTTATGTTCAGTATCTGCTACTCTAAATTTACAGAATTCAAATTAAAATTATTCAAATCCTTTTTTTTTTAAATGGACACTGTAAGGTAATTGGCAGAAATGCCAATCATACAGAATTGACAAAGTTTGCAATAAACAATAACAAAAGAAAAGAACTGAACAACAAAATCATATAAAGCAAACGAACAATATATGTAAGGCAAAGCAACATTAATAAGGCAAAAAGTTCACAAAACTAAGAATGCTGTTAACAGACAAAAGGGGATACAGACAAGCACTTGAAGTGTTCTGGCTTCAAGACAACAACAAACAGAATTATGTCAGATAGGACCAAGAAGTGGTCTATCTTATTGGTTAGGAAGAAAAGCCCAGCATGCATCTGTATGTTTTGTCTATAATTTTGCAAAGGGGAATGTTTTTGCAGTGTTTCCTAGTAACTGGAACCAAAAAGAAATAAAAATAACTCCTCTTTGGTCACAGGCCTCACAATATTCAGGACAGTGTCACTAAAATAAGTCATACCAATGGCTCAATCAAAAGTGTAAGGAAGAAACAGGAACTGATATTTGTAATATCATTCCTCTTCTAGTTGTAAACGTGAAAATTTTGATCCCATTAACTCAGAGTACATTTTAAAATGCAAAGTGCATAAAAAAAATTATTTTAATTTATAGAAACCTTGGAAGAAAAGATCTTTAAAAAGAAAAAAAAAGAACTCAACAACAAAATAATATTAAGTAAACAAACAATATATGCAAGGCAAAGCAAGAAGACAAAAAGTGTTCTGGTTTCTGGATGTGACACACTTGGCAATCATTATTTACATTATACAAAGTTCGATTCCTGATGACTGGAAAAAAAATGCAGGCAAAAAAAATCATAACATATGCTTTGTTAGGTTAAGAGAAAGGTCAGAGAGAGAGGTCATAACTTCAGCTTGTGAATAAGGATAAAACCAGCGAGAAATAAGAGGTACTCGTATCTGACTGAATTTCTGGAATAAGGAGCTGACATTATTTACACTGTTTATATTCGGACTATTGTCAGCATCTTTGTTGTTGTTATCAAGGTTTTGGCCATTCTGCTCTCCGGCCTTCCTCAGGTGTATATCGATCTGGATAACCTACAGGGAATTCTGAACTGAACCCTTTATTTAATCTATGGGGGTAGACTGTTCTCGTTCCACTTCTCATGTCAAGGGATGTGTATCGTCTATAGTTCTTATTTAGTACTGTTCCGTTATTACTTGCCCGTTTCCACTGAGTAGCAAGCACACCTTACCCAACCAAGCAGCCAGGTTAATTTTAAGGCTCTAAGCCAAATTGTCCCACAATGGCCTAGTGAAGGGGTCGGCACACCAAGCAATTTCCATTTGCACACAGCTGCAAATGACCTCCCAATGTCCGATCCAATAACTACTACAACACAAAGAAGATATTTAGCTGTTTCAATTTTAATATATACTAAAGTATATATACTATATGAAATATATTGTAGAACAGGTATATTGATCTTGACTTGTATAAAAATACATATGTTGTTAGCAGACTGAATGATTTTAAAACCATAAGTTGGCACATAGTTAGCAAAAGGTTGCCGTCCCCTGTTCCAAACTATGCATAGATGTGGCACAAGGCCGAAAGTATGGGGAACCCAGTGTGGATCGAACTCACTTCTCAGTCATAATTGTTCTAACGAGACAAGCTTATTATATCATATGCAATTTAAGATACCATCTTATGTACTGAATGATATTTCATTTGTTTATTTTATATAATAATAGCTTCTAGGGTTTTGAGTCTTTCGTTGCATAGGGTGCTGTATGGCAGAGGTCGGCAACTTCCAATGGCACGCAGCAGCAACTGACATCACAAAGTCCGAAGCAATAACTAATACAACGGAAAGAAGATATTTAACTGTTTCAGTTTTAATACAGATGAACCTTGGTTGTCGAATGACTCACATGTCGAACAAATCGGTTTTCGAACAGAAAATTCGAAATGAAAAGGCCTCGGTTATCGAACAAAATTTCAGTTCTTGGACAACATAGCCAAGTTAATTCAAACGGAATAATTTCTGAGTCGACCGCTGTGTTGTATATATTATTATGTTGTGGCGTGCTTTTCTTTTCCAATTTAATTGTACTGTGAATTTTATTTTATTGTACTGCATGGCAGAGGCCGGCAACTTCCAATGTCACGCAGCCGCAAATGACATCACAAAGTTTGAACCAATAACTACTACAACGCAAAGAAGATATTTAGCTGTTTGAATTTTAATATATATATATATATATATATATATATATATATATATATTGTAGAACAGATATATTGGACTTGACTTGTATAAAAATACGTATGCTGTTGGCACACTGAATGATTTTAAAACCTTAAGTCAGCACATAGTTAGCAAAAGGTTGCCAACCCTTGTCCTAGTGGATAAAACGTTGGCTTGTGAATTTGATAACATAGTGGTTGTGAGTTCAATCCCCAGGCTGGGCAGTGTGGAAAACAAGTGAGCAATAACTGGAAAATGCTGAATAAAATATCCCTAGACATGAGCAGCTTAGTCTCAATATACCAGATGAACAAATTTCCATCACTTCTGTATTCCATTAATAAGAAGTAGGTACCATTTAGAATTCTTCCAAAGAACTCTTCTACTTTGCGCAAGAGACTCCCAATTACTACAATGAGGACCTCTTCAAGTCTAGCATTAACCATTATCTTTGCTAGATATCATCATAACCTGCTCTCCTGAGCTCTTCCTATTACCCATCATGCAATAACTGAGGTTCCGCTTACCATCATTCCCAGAATATTGTAGCGTAAGTGACCTTGTGTTCCTGTGACGTTGCTCATACAACACTAAATACCTCTTTTTCAATCCACCGTTCTTGAGTTCCTGCACACGTCACCAACATAAAAATCGTTCCCTTCCCACTGCTACAGCCCTCTTTTATCATACCAACACTACGGCCGACTGACCAGTTAGCATTCTTTGCTTTGTCCTCAGTTACCCAGTCAAACAGCATCCTGCATTCTGACCAATCAGCACGCGACTTGTTATTAGTCGAACCATACTAAGCTGTACAAAAGCCACTGTTACAGAATATACACTTTTGTAATAATCTAACATGAGGAGGAACAAAATGCCACTGCTACAAGTCATGTATTGAGGTAAGGAACTTATTTTCCTTTGCACCAGATACAAGCCACTCTGACTCGCTTGCTTCTACATAATTGTTCATCACAAATATTAAACAGAATGATAGAGGACTCACGGAATCTTCATCAACTGGAAATAATTCAGTTTGGATTCTGATCCTGGAACACTTTTAGCAGATTCTAGAAGAGAAAAACAAAGTCATAGAAATACAACTTGAGTTCATAAAACAAATAAAAAGTCAACACCTTTTTCTCAATGCCAGCAGGAAGATCCCTCATAGTACCATGACCATACGTAATATCATCGATCATCACTTTGAGTTCTGATCATTTATTTAGTAGTTTGTTTTGGTCTTGGAAGGTAATTATAGCGATTTTTTCCTCCTGGTAGAGTTTACAGTTTTTGCATTTATTGTCATAGGCTGATGCTGTTTTTCTTATTTTCCATGATATTTTTGGTGTGATCTGGTTTTTGTTTTTAATCTCCCAGATATGCTTCAAAAGCATTGTGATGTTTGTGTATTTACTATTTGTAAAGCATATTGTGTGTGCATAATTTCTTTGTTTCCTGGGTCCTTCAGTTACTCATATATATACGTATATTTTTCTTGGTTATCTGTTGATTTTACAGTGGCTTGATATATTGCATTGTTCTGCAAGCAATTGCCATTTAAGGGACATTCATCCTTTGTTCTGCAGTTACGTGTTCAATTTGTTCAGGTGGTTTGTTGGTTGTTTTCTTGTTGTACTTCTTTATTGTGCCATGTTCTCAGTGTAAATGTAGCTGATTTTTAGAGTGTTTTCGTTGAGTACCTTGTGGAGAATGCTTGATGCAGGGAAGTGTTTGTGTAGGAGTTTACTTTTCCTATGTTTGTTTTTAAATTTTTGTTTTACGGTGGGTCAAACCATAGGAGGTTTCTCTACTGGTTGGCTTTTTTGTGCTGTGGTGTGTATGTGAGTCTTGCCAGGAATCCATTATCTTTTATGACTGTTTCATTTTCTTTCTTGGTTTTGCTGAAGATGGCTTTACTAAAGAATTATCAGAAAGCCTGCGGTTAATTGAGTGTGGTCTCAGCTTGATTATTGATGGCAGATGTTTGGAAGATGTGTGGATATACAGTGGTTTATCATTGGGTTTTCTGTATGGTTTATATGTACCTTTTCTTGGCTGAAGATGACATCTAGAAAATCTACTTCATTTAGGTTAGTTTTTATGTCTATGTCAAATCCCATATTTTAAAAATGTTTTATGATTGTTTTTCTAGTTTTGTCTGTGCTTTGTTTGTTAGTTTCTTAAGATTATGAGGCCATCATCCCTGTAGAGGCCTATATCATTTTTATTGATTATTTTACATAGTTCATGTAGCAAATGTATACCTATGAGCATTGTCATTTCTTCAGCCATGCGCCTTCACTGTTGAATAACGGTCATTTTCAAGAGTGTTTAATGATTTTTATTTAGTTTGTGTTTATTTTTATTTGTTCTTGAGCTAAGGAGATGGCCATATCCAGCATGGCTTCTGTTATAGAAGGGTAGAATTCTTTTATATCTTGTATAAATTGGCAATTATGTTTGTTTTTTCAGCTGCAGAACCAGTCTATATGGCATGTGGAATTAGAACAATCTACCCTCGACTAAATACAGGGTTCAGTTCGAAATTCCAAATATCACCTGAAGAAGGCCGGAGTGTACAACGGCCGAAACATTGTGAATATGGTAATAAAGATGAGTTCAACAGTCTGTAAATAGTTACAATGCCTCATCTCAGAAATATAGACAGATCTTCAAAATTTTGTTTTTCTGGTGTTAACTGGTGACCATAAATTAATCTGAAATTGGTGTCTCTTGCGATTAAAAACACTGATTTGGAAAAAATCAGATAACTGTTGGATTTTAATGAAACTTTCATAACTTATTCACAAATGAATTAAATTATTTTAGAAATGTCTTTTGAAGCACTTAATGTTTTAGTTATAAGGACAAGTTCTTGGAGAACTTAAATCATCAATTTTTTTTGTCAAACAGAAACCCCAGTTATAAAAAAATCTGCTCTGAATCATAAAATAAAAAATGCAATAACTCTAAAATATTATTATTTTTTTTTTAAGCATATCACCCCTAGCAAGGCAGGAGTGCCACCAGCACACAAGGGATTACAGAGAGTGACAGCAAGAGTAAATGGAGTATTTGAGGAAAGGATAAAAAGAAGGACGGGGATCAGGATCAAGGCATCAGAAGGTACTGATTGATATTATATTTGAATATTTGAAGATTATAACTATCAGAGAAGCAAATAAGAGGAAGGTAGTTCCACTGTAAGGAAGAGCAAGATAAGCTGTTGGAGTAGGAGAGGCAGTTACATTTAACTGTTTCGACAGTGAAAGGGTGGGACTGAGATGTCAACCTAGTATCACGCTTAAATTCATGCAGTTCAGGTACCAGTGAAAGTAGCTCCTCAGAGTAGTTGCCATGAAAATATTTATAGAAAAGACATTGCATTTAAATTTTTGCAGACTGAAGTTGGCTGGAAAGCATGGAACCCAAAGAGAATTCCATAAGCAAGACATGCAAGAAAAAAAACTGTTAGCATAAAATTCATAATTACATCTAGCCAACTCAATTGTGAATTGTTCAGACTTTGTCACCAATTTAGTGCTGCACTTAAATTCAAAGACCTAGGCACCATGACAAAGAGCTCGTCCAAATAATTACCATGAAAGTATTTATAAAAATTAAATCTATTAAATTGGAATGAAAACTAAAACAAAAACTTCAAGAAAGATTTTTCATTTTTAAAATGACTTCTAAACCTAGTTGTCACTTTTTTGGTCTTTACCTACTTTAATGGTTTTTTTTTTATTAGAAAATCTGAATGTATATGCCAATAAACATCACTGTTTCTTAAAACAAAAATAGTGTTGTCAGTGAAAAGAGAAAAAAAGCAGATTAATGCCAAGGGACATAACTGAGGTATTTACCTTTTCCAGGGACTTCCATGTTTAATTCTGTAGGTTGTTTAAATTGAAGCAAAACGGCAAACCCCATCAGAACCTGAAAGAAAGAAATTAAAAAAAAACAAAAAGAAGTAAACTGTAAGAAAAAGAAATTATTTACAGACTGATCTATTTTTACTCGAGAAATTATGATGTGCCAAACAGAATAATTTGTAATAATCTTAGCAAAAATCAAAGTCATTTCCCATTTCTTTTTTTAATGATTTCACCCCAAACAAGGCAGGAATTCCACTAGTACTCGGGGGCTACATAGAATGAAAGTGAGAAAAAAGACTGAGTCTAGGGAGGATTGAAGATAGGTCAAAAGATGAACAGTATTCAAGAAGATAGATGATGGCAATTGACATTGTATTTAAATTTTTGAAGATGGTATTTATCAGGGAAGCAAGTAAATAGAAGGAAGTACCACAGGCAGGAAGTGTGAGAAAAGAAACTGTTGGAGTATACATGGGACAAAATTTTTTGACTCCCTTCCTCAAATGATCTATTGAAGCCAAATCATTGTTTGTTTTTTATACAAGGTTCTTATCCAAAATAGACTGCCTTTAGAAAGCAAAAGACCCCAAATTACCATGCTATAAACATAACTGCATTATTTTCTTAATCATTTCACCCCAAACAAAGCAATAAAGGCACCAAGACATAAGAGGTCACTGAGTGTTAGAGAATATAAGGAACCCAACTGGAGTTAGAACTCAGCTCTCTGATTTCCAATTCCAAGCCATTGTCCATTACACATCCAAGCTTACAACACCTGGTATTCCGAAGCAATCACCCATCTAGGTACTGACCAAGCTTGACATAGCTTAACTTCAGTGATTGTATGGGAACCAATGTTTCAACATGATATTGCCATAAGTGGGCAGTGGAAATGCATTGGACAATAACTATGCAGTATTAAAACAAGAACTAGACGAAATATCCCTAGACTTGAGCAGTGTAATCATAACAGCCTACCCCCACTGATTAAATAAATTCAGTGCAAAATTCCACATAAGTTACCTGAATTGACATACACCTGATGAAGGCCAGGGAGCACATCAGCCGAAACATGCGATAACAACAAAGATGAGGACAATAGTTTGCATGCAAATAACTCCTCATTCCAGAAATTGAATGTAATAGCATGCAAGTCATATGTCTGTAACATACTGCCTCTGTTAAGGAATGTCTTGTACATAAGTCCTGCTATTCAACAAATATATTTCATGAACAACAAAGTACTCAACCATAACCCTTTGAGCCCTGCATTCCCGAACAATTTTAACCCTTCTGCCTAAGCTCACGAGTCAAAATTCACAAACAATTGGTATTTAATATTCCATAGTAGATATAAAAATATTTACAAGTTTTTACCTACAGTTCAACCGAGAACTGGGCAGTAAGTCATTTTTCTCTACCAGTGGTCAGGGCTCAAAGTACAGTACTAGATTGGCAGCAAGGTTTGATCATTTTACAGTCGAAATGGCAAGATGTATCCGTAAGCACTTAAACCGTAAGTTTCTTCTATCGCACTTCTTGCTTGTGGAACTCACTTTTGACTTCTTGCTTTCCAGGCAACTTTAATCTTCAAAAATTTAAATGCAATGTCAATCGCTATCTACTGTCCTCCTGATTACTCTTCTTTTGTTCTCACTCCTTAGTAATGTTTCTGTTTTCTAATTCTTCCACACCCAGTAAGCCCTCGTGTCTTAGTGGCCTTTTGCTTTACAGTCAAATTTAATCTTCAATAATTTAAATGCAATGTCAATCACTATCTTCTGTTTTCTTAATTCTTGCCCTTTTGTCTTCTCTCCTTAACAGTAATTTTTTTCATATATTTTCTGACACTTACTAACCACTTGCATCTTAGTGCCTTTATTGCCTTGCCTGGGGTCAATTGGTTTTAAAAAAAAAGGAGATAAGACACCTGCTATTTACTCCAATTTTGGTGTAAATGCAGATTCTTCTATGTGCTGTGACCATTCTGAACATTGACAATTATGGCTCTCCACAATTTCCTGTCCTTTGTAGCTAACAATAAATTTTGTCTTTTTGTTATCTCGCCTAACCCTTCTCCCACCATCCATTCCCTCAAGCTCTCTAGGTAGGTTATGCATTGCTTTCCTCTGTTTCTCTTACCCTCAATCTGTCCTGTGAGTATCAGAGTTTCCAAGTCTCCTTCCCTCATCATGTACTCCAGCAATTTCAACCATCTCTTCCTGATGTTAAGTATTCTTTTTATTGCCATTGTCTCTAGAACTTTTTCATTTGCTCACATGTTTGGTTTGTGGTGTTCTCAGCATCTTTCTGTTGAACCACATCTCTGTCGCTTCAAGTCTCTTCTTCATGGGTGAGGAGAATGTCCAGCATTCACTGCCATATAGGAGATTAGATGTTACATAGCCGTCCACACTCTTTTCTTTGTTTCTAAGGACACTCGTCAGTAGAACCACATCTCTGTCGCTTCAAGTCTCTTCTTCATCTGTGAGGAGATTGTCCAGCATTCCCTGCCATATAGGAGATTAGATATTACATAGCCGTCCAACATTCTTTTCTTTGTTTCTAAGGACACTCGTCAGTAGAACCACATCTCTGTCGCTTCAAGTCTCTTCTTCATCTGTGAGGAGATTGTCCAGCATTCACTTCTGTATTGATACTAGATAACAGTTCAGTAATCTTTACTTTGTTTCTGACAATATTTTTCTGTTTCTTAATACTTTGCTCGGCTTTTAGAAGGTATCTTTAGCAATCAATGCACCTTCCAATTTCTGTGTTGCACTTTCCATCCTCTGTTTATATGCTTCCCGGATATCTAAATTGTTACACCTGTTTGATTTGTAATTTGCATTTTGGACTGTAGTACTTTCCATAGTACAGTGATTTCCAAACATTGACACTTAATTACTAAATTTTTCACTGAATTATTTCCTGTTACATATATTTTTAATATATATTTTATATATGGGCACGTGGCAGAGTGGTTAGAACATTCGCATTCTGACCATGAGACCCAGGTTCAAATCTCACCATGGTCGATTTGCCAGGAAAGAAACTTCCTGATGTTATCGGACTGGAGGGGGTCGATCCTAGCATGCGGCACCTTTGGAAAGTGCCTGAAAACCATACCCCACGGGCTGACCCAAGCCTTCCAAGTGAAATTGGGTAGACAGAACCCTTGGGTGCCGTTGATAGCTGTGCTAGCACAAAGTCACAAGTCATCGTGGTTGAGGGCTTGAGAGTGCTGGCCTTGTTCAAATTGTTGATCATGCTAGATAACACGCTCGCTCTTTCCCAGAAACTGTAACTAAGGTCTGCTCAGCATAGTATAAACCACAGGTGAGCTCTGTGGGTGTTGAATAAACACAAATGTGCCTGAGCAAGCGTCTGCAATTGGGATTGGCTAGCCGCCCTAGTAGATGGCTATCCTCAAACATGAGTGGCCAGCTATATATCATATTTACCAAAACCTAATTAATATGTTGCAAAAAGTTATCTTTTTAAGAAGAGAGTTGCCAACAAGTTTTGGAAAGCTCCACCCTCACGGATGAGTAACACATATGATAATGCAATTATACACGTCACTGCACAAGCAGTGATGACCTTCCAAGGTCAGCTTGTTATGTTCCCTAGATTAGTCTTGATTATGGCTGTGATCGCCATCAACAAAACAATAGCAACAAATGCTTTCCAAGACACTTGTTGGGTTGGGAAGTAGCAAAAATGAATACAATTTCTTACATTCGGCAAGGTCTTCATTCTGCTACGAGAAAGCAAACTTTTGACTTCTCACTAAGATCTGGCCATGGAAAACAAAACCCTACACACTGCCTAGAGGAACCCACCACCCCTTTCCACCCACTCCAGAAAAGGGGAAACTACCCAGACAGGTTTTGGGTGGTTACTCTTTCAAAGGACCTTACTTTTATGGCTATCTAAAACACTAACAAAACTTTGACAATTCAAAGATGGGCTGAAGAAAAGATTTCGGAGAAACCCTGGTCATTAAAAGGAAAAAGAGCCTATCTATTCATCTCCTAAGGATGTGTGAGAAATCATATTTCTACACAAATAAATGTTAATAGTCTAATCTGAACTTAAGAAAGTTGTGACTAAAGTATGCACTGTAGAAGAATGTACAGTAAAAGGCGACACTCACCACCAGCGATGAGGGTAGGGAAAAAACATTTCTCCAGCCATAGTTTGTTTGAAGAATCACCTACAAGAGAGAAATCAGAGAAACTTCAAATAAAAACCAGTTGGCAAAAAAAAAAAAAAAAAAAAAAAAAAAAAAAACACACAAAAGGTTTAAAAAAAAAAAAAAAGTAAAAGAAAAATTAATCAACCAGTGAAATTCACAAAAGTATGATGGGAAACAAAAAAAGACTCTCAGGCTTCATTCGCTCAAAGACTTTTTCTTCACTATTGATCTTAGAGGAGAGGGAGGTCGCTTCATCCTTACTTGGACATTATCTGTTTGTCTTGAAAGATGACCGAGCAGTGTGGAAAAGGATTGTTAATGGAGTTCTGATTAACCAAAGGGAGGTTGAAGGAGGAGGATGCTGATGATGATGAAAAACGTAACACCTAACGAAATTCAAAGAAGATCAGTTGTCCGTATGTATATTTTTTACATAATGTTGAAAGAACGGCAAAAGCTGACGACGACCACCACCACCGCCAAGACAGAAGTCATCTTTTGTAACTAGTTTCTCAATATCAAACTGATTTTTCTTTCTCTGAGGTTGGTCCTAAAATGTTCTGAATGCTTTTAAAAGGGCAAAAATTAAATGACTGATTAGTCGTTTTTTTATTTCACAACTTATGAACCTTTTCATTTCAAGCCAGGACATATTTTTAGATTGTAAGAATTTCTTTAGTGATAATAATGATTTACTAATACAAGTCCTACTAATTAACCCATAGCAGGGGTGAGAAAAGGTGCATCCATTATGTTCCCAAGGGTATTTGCCTGTAAATTAAGATAATAATTGAAATTGGGACTTAGATCTCCAGTTTCTAATTCCGAGCCTTTATCCATTACTCCACCTGAACATCCCAAGCGGTCACCCATCTAGGTACTGACCAGGCTCGACATTGCTTAACTTCAATGATCATACAAGAATCAGTGTTTCAACAAGATATGGCCATAAGCCATACCACCCTCACATCCAAGGTTACAGCACCTTGTATTCTCAACCAGTCACCCATCTAGGTACTGACCAGGCTCAACATTGCTTAATTTCAATGATCATACAAGAATCAGTGTTTCAACAAGATATGGCCATAAGCCATACCACCCTCACATCCAAGGTTACAGCACCTTGTATTCTCAACCAGTCACCTATCTAGGTACTGACCAGGCTCAACATTGCTTAACTTCAGTGATCATACAGGAACTGGCGTTTCGACATGATATGGCCAGAAGCTGCAAGAATTAAAGGTTAATTCTCACATTAAGCCAAACAGGCTCGTAATGTTTGAGATACGATAAACCTATAGCAAAAAAAGTCATTCTTACAGCCAGAGCAGTCCCCATGATTCCTCCTCCAAATGCACAGGTACCAAAAATCCCAAAGACACTGTTCCGTACGCGGTCAGGAAACCATTCTCCGAGAATCTTCACACAATTTGGCCAGCACTGAGCCTTAAAATAAAACAAAACAGAAAATTATAAAAGACAAAATTAAATTCAGCAGCTACTTATATTTTATATTCATCAGTAATTCAGTACCCACAACACCACCTCCTGTCCCTGTTGCTTCGATGGTGGGAAAAATGATCAAATTTCAATCTAAATTGTTTGTCTATTTTGAAATAATACATTTATTAGATTTATTATAAATAATACATTTATTAGAAAATTTGTTTGGTTTGGTTTGGTTATGGCATATCAATCTCAATGGGTTATTTAATGCCAATAAGATTTTTATTGCTAGTAATATTTTTTATCCATCTATCTAAGTATATATTGGTTTGGTTTGGTTTGTTTTACGGCATATCAACCGCAATGGGTTATTTAATGCCAATACGATTTTTATTGCTGGTAATTTTTTTTTTCAAATGCATTTTTTGGTAATATTTTTTCAAAAAAATATTGCTGGTAATAATTTTTTTTCTTCAAAAATTTATTGCTGGTGTTAAAACCTATTTTTACACCACCAATTAAGAGGCGATTCCATGCTCCTCAAAACTTCTTGATCAGAGACCTTGCTGCCGGATGTAATTTATCGTCTTACCCAGGACGTGTATTGCTTTTGTCTCCAACTTTTATATTTTTTTTTTTTTGCTGAGGCCCAGGGTAGGGTTTGTCCAGACTAAGTGGGAGTGGAATATAACATTCCAATGTCTTATTTCAAACTCAGTTAAAATGTGTGATTGCATATGTGTGTAGCTGCTTGTGTATAGATTGAATGGCAGAAGCACGTCTAAGTCACTTGCACATAATAAACATGCACATATACATAACATATGCACATGCAAAGTCACACGCAGACAGTGGCGGACCTACATTCTGGGGGCGCCAGAGATTGAACAGATATGCAGGCCCCTTCAAAACCAGCAGCAATATGGCAACATCCAACAAGATGAGTGCAGCCTGAATTGTCGTCTTATGGTTCCAATTAACCCTAGCGTAAGGGCTGAGCAGTAGAGCTATTAAGTCGAACACCAACAAAAAAGATTCAAGAATCCAACTGCCAAAATGTAGGCTATGAATATATTCTGACGAGCTCAACAAGCACATACAGCTGCTAGTTTGGCCATTACAAGCCCACAAGAACATTTTTGAAATTTGATCAATTACAAGAATTTTTGAGGCCATATGAAATGGGTATTAGAGCAACCAGCAAAAACAGATTTGAGGATCAAGCTACCAAAATGTAGACTGCAAATGGATTCTGGCAAGCTAATCATGCCTATACAGTTGGGGGTTCGGGTGATGCAAGCCCCCAAGCAAAATTTAAAATTTGACCAATTTACAAGGGAATTTTGACGCTATAGGAAATGTGTATTAGAGCATATTCTAAAGCCAAAATTAGCAACTTCAACCCATTGGCTTATGATTCTATCACTAAAATAGCTTTATTTTAACAAGAAACAGTTAAAAAAAAAAAAAAACACACAACATTGATTTAGCTGAAAACTTCAGTTAAAAAAAAAAGAAGCTGTTTTAAGGGCCCTCTGGGATTAAGTGCCTTGAAGTTTAAGCTTCGTCAGTATCATAGTAGACCTGCCATTTAGACGGTCATATAATTGGAGGAGAAAATATAATTGTGGAGATAGACAAAACAAAATACATCAACAAGGATAATAAATTTGTAAGGGTTGACAGAAGCAAATCCCCTCATTTTTTTTTTAATTAATAATAAAAGGTCTTGACTATCCTATACTATTTTTACAGAAATAAGCATATTTTGTTATTGGCTTCCATAGTCGGGGGGGGGGGATTTACAATGAATTTGCATATCATACTAGACCCTGTTATTAACTTATACAAAATTTAATAATTCATAAAAATTAATTATCTTTAGTTGCAGTCCCTACTCCATCATTCGTTTTTTTCGGGGGGGGGGGGGTATTCGAGCATGTGAAATTAACAAACACATAAAAAAAAAACATTGATTTTGTTAAAAAAAATTCACTCATTAAAACTAGTTGCTTCAGCAGTCCCTCTGAGTCTATGAGGCTTGAAGCTTAAGCATTATTAGTTTCAATGTAGAACCGCCACTGCACGCAGACAGTCTCTTACAAACAAGGTATCAAGTTTTTCTTCTTTTTTTTTGTTATCACTGAGAAGAAAACACTTTCTGAACCGTGAATTTTGTTCATTATACAATTTTTAAACTAAACAGGACTAAATAAAAACAAGAGTAAAACCAAAACATATCCATATTTGACTAACAATAAAATGTATCCAACTTTACAAAATGATTTTAACATTTTTTTACACCATGAAAGCATTGTAAGTCTAAATTGTTTTTACAACTAGCCAAATACCCATCCTCCAGAGAAAACTTGGTAATCCTTATCCTTTGCAGCTACAAAAAAAAACAGAGTGTCAAAAAGATGGTTTTTCCCTTATTACTACTACTCCCTCTGTTCCGAAATAGTTGTTCCATAGCCGGAAATCTCATGGGGAATATACTAATTCTTAGTCGAATTGTTTGCTGTTTACATTAACAGGTTAGCATTGCTGTTCCTCAAGTATTTATATTAGCTTATTCAGGTAGAATAATTTGAAGCGCAAATTATATCACTTTTTCGCCACATTAAAATTGTATTTTTTTTCCGACCATCCGCTGGCAAGAGATTATAATGGGAGAAGAGAAGCCAATTGGCAGAAATGCTAAACGAAATTGCAAGAAGCACGAATTGACAAATAATGAACGTAGTGCTGTGTTGCAAGCACTGCTGGAAAGATCTACAGATCGTGTCCTGAAGCGTGGTGCAATAAAACAGGTTGCAGATGAATTAAACGTAGCTGCAGAACGTCTGGGTTTGCAAATTGAATTAGTTTGCCAGCCTCCAAATAGTCCTGATCTCAATGTCCTTGATCTGGGTTATTTTAATGCAATTCATTCAATTCAGCACCAGCAAGCTCCAAATAATGTTGACCAGCTCATTGAAGCAGTGGAAGAAAGCTTCAATAAACTGCAGAAGTCGAAGCTTAACAATACTTTTCTAAGTTTGCAGTTAGCAATGGAACAAGTTATTTTAGCTGACAGCGATAACAACTATAAACTCCGGCACATGTCTAAAGAGAAGCTTGAAAGAGAAGGAAAACTTGAAGTATCCATTTCTATTTCTGACGAGTTGCAACAAAATCTGCTTTTGTTAAAGTAAACCTTCCCCAGTTATTTTTGTTATTAATTTAACTGTTTATGTATATCAGTTTCGATATATTTCACACTTATTTATATGACAATTCACTAATATTACCCATTTACTGTTGAGTATGGGAAAAAATGATATTTTTTGTTCTTTTTGGTGTTTTTGTTATCTACTGGAACAATTATTTTGGAACAACATGAAAATATTTTTGGTACAACTATTTCGGAACGGAGGGGGTATTATTTTAACTACCTTCATTCTTGGCAATGTTTTAGAGAGCTATGATTAGAATTCATTCATTCATTTACATAAGCTTGTCAGTTAACTGGCTCACAGCCTTCCCCTATATCTCTTGCCCCCATGAGGGTTAACTTTTCCAAGCCTTCCTTCCTCATTATGTGTCCAATGAATTCCAGTTGCTTTTTTCCTGATTCTGTAGAATTGTTTTTTTTTCTATTACCATTTTCTTTAAGACTTCCTTGGTGCTTACAGGCTCCTTTCTTCTGTAGAACCACATTTCTGCTACCTCCAGTATTCTCCTCATCAGTGGGGAAATCATCCAGACTAAACTAGTCAACTGTTATCCGTTATACATATCCTCATAATCTGCACTTTTTACTTCTCTACAACAACCTCATTCAGTAATTCTCTACCTTTGAGTGGCTCTTTGGCCTTGCATTGTGCAAACAATAGTGAAAAAAGAGAAAAACTAAAAAAAAAACTAACCTGGGCGGCACCATTGATGAAGAGTAGAAAAGCAAACATATAAAAATTACTCCAGAATCCAAAACTGACCTATATCGGAAAATAAAAACAATAAAACAGTTATATTTCCATTATTAAAAAAAAATTGATTTTATAAGCACAGAATGTATATTGTCGGATAGAGATTTCTTTTTACTTGGACAAATAGTTTTGTTGGAATGTAGTTTAAAAAAAATAAAAAGCGGGGTGGCTAACTAACAGTACACACACGTCACAATTTTTCCTTATTCTTGGAAGCATTTATTATCGGAATTTTATACTCTTTTTATAAAAATCAATTTTTTCTATCCATCCAGACAAAATTAAATTTACTTTGCATACCAATAAACAAACTAAAAAAGAAAATGACTGAGTTTGTGCTCTTCAACACAAATGGACACAGAGTTAACACCCATTAGTACCCGGTCTACTGAATCAGTCTACCAAATGGGTTTATGTTAAGAGCTTTAGTTTTACACTAGAGTCAAAAAGGTCGACACATGTCCAGCTTTCACTTTTTGCAAGTGGTCTGCACATGCACTTTTCTTAAGACGTTGACACACGGCACATGCACTTTTATTAAGAGGTCGACACATGGCACACACACTTTTCTTAAAAAGTTGACACTCGGCACAAACACTTTTCTCAAGAGGTCGGCACACACACTGTTCTCAAGAGGTTGATACATGGCACACGCACTTTTATTAAGAGGTCGACACACGCACTCTTCTCAAGAGGTCGACATGCACTTTTCTCAAGAGGTCGACACATGGCACACACACCTTTCTTACAAGGTCGGCGCACACACACCTTTCTTACAAGGTCGGCGCGCACACACCTTTCTTACAAGGTCAGCACACAGCACACATACTTTTGTTAAGAGGTCAGCACACACGCTTTTCTTAAGAGGTGAACATACTTTTCAAAAAGGTCAACATACATCCAGTTTACACCCACATTTGATCAGGTTTATACCAAAATCTGTAAGAATCCACTGGCAAGTGACCTCTTGCAGTGGGTGGAAGAGTTCTTAACCAAACACCCACCCACCCCTGCAGGGCAAGAAATAAATAGAAGGCTAATAAAAGGATACATTTCAAAATATTCCATGCCAGTGAAAAACATAATGTGAACAAAAATGGTTGATCCAAGACTCACCATTGAGAGGCCTGATAAAATCAAACAGATTCCAAGTGTCTTCCTAGCACCAATTTTATCTCCGATGGAACCAAGAAGAATCTGAAATTAAAAGAGTGAGTACTTCATGGTTCTGAAGAGGTTGAAGAATTAAGAAATCAGGATTGTAATCATTTACCAGTTATCTATAGTCACTAAGCCAAGTGATTAGAATGTTTACATTTTGACCATGAGACCCGGGTTTGAATCTCACCATGGTTGATTTGTCAGGAAGGAGACTTCCTGATGTTATCGGACTGGAGGGGTCAATCCTGGCATGTGGCACCTTTGGAAAGTGCCTGAAAACCATACTCCGCATTGACCCAAGCCTTGTGAGTGAAACTGGGTAGATGGAATTCCTGGGGGCCATTGATAGCTGGGCTAGCACGAAGCCACAAGTCAACGTGGCAGAGGGCTTTAGCGTGCTGGCCTTGTTCAAAAAGTTGATCATGTTAGATAACATACGCTTTCCCAGAAACTGTAACTAAGGTCTGCTCAGCATAGTTGCAGTATAAACCACAGGTGGGCTCTGCGGGTGTTGAATAAATACAAATACATCTGAGCAAGCGTCTGCAATAGGGATTGGCTAGCAGCCCTAGTAGACATCCTCGAATACGAGTGGCCAGCTATACAATATAGTCACTGGGATAAGTGTAAAATATTAAAATAACCTCAGGTTTAAATCTGAAGTTGTTATATTGACAAGAGGCTGTGAAAAGTTATTGGCCCAATTTTCACAATTCCTAAATAAAAAGTAAAAAAATTTAAATTAAAAAAACAAAATAGATAACTTTTCTGTCTAAATTTGTGGGATATAGAGTTATCATTATTTACTCAATTTGCATGCTGATTGTCGTCCTCCACAGTTATTGCTTACCCTTTAGCCCACAAGGTTATTCTCCAGAGACTATAGCCTAGTGGGTGAAAGTGTTGATTCATGAATTTGGCAACATAGTAATTGTGAGTTCAATCCCTGGGCTGGGCAGTGTGAACTTGAACTCAGTAAAAACAGGCAGTAATAAAATTAAGAACTAGATGAGATATCCCCAGACATTGGCAGTGGAACGAGAACAGTCTACCCCCTCAGATTAAATAAGGAGTTCGGTTTGGAATTCCATGTAGGTTACTGCTGTCGTTGCTCGCCCTGCTTCCACTGAGTCCAGGTTCCCACTGCCTGCCCCAGGGTTTGAACTCACGATTACTATGTCACTAAGTTCACAATCCGATGTTTTAATCAACTGTAATAGCCGTGGGATAATTTTGTATTAATTGTGAGTATGATCCTAGGTGGAAGTTGGTTGGAATAGAAAAAGTTAACTGACAGTGCAGTGGGAGGTGTGTGCATTCCCCAGTGGGGGAAGGGACACTTTTATCCACGTGCAACCGACATCATACCGCGTAAGAGGAAAATAGAAAAGAAAGGACAACAGAGAATATCATTGCTTATTTAAGGGAAACGCGCAGACTTAGTCTTAGACATCTGTGACAAGCGAGAGTCACATCAATAATGGCCAGCACTCTGGTATATTTGTGTTTGTTTTAAAATTTGTTTCGAGTGGAGTGTGGCGTGTGTGTGACTTAGCGAGATGAAAATTGGTGTGTGGTTAGAGTAAAAAACGAAATCCAACCTTTCGTAGCCGAAAAGACTAGAATGGTATAAAATTGAAAATGGTGCCATGTCTAGAGATCATAATAATTGGCCTCGAATGGTTACAATTGAGGGGAAAAGGGGGAAAATCTGCCTACAAAACACTGGAATCATGATGCTGAAGGTAATATCAATCAGCTATATATATATATATATATATATATATATATATATATATGTCATTTGCAGATAGTTTCACTATCACAGCTCCTCAGTGCGACTAGACATCTGAATGCTTCAAGCCAGGACCAAAACCCAACCAATTTGGCGCCAGTCAGAGTTTCTACGACTCTGCTATTATCATTCAGCAGAGAGAAACAGCTAATTCCAGCATATTGTTTTTACGAATGTAAACAAACACCAATCAGTCAGAGGGCTACAATTCATTTTACTGAAGAGCTTTGCATTAGCGCAAGTGGCTGTTGCTTATAGAATCAGCTTGTGTGTGTGTAGTCCAACGTCATACCCAGGACGCGGATGTAGTTTGTCGTCATACCCAGGACGCGGATGTAGTTTGTCGTCATACCCAGGACGCGGATGTAGTTTGTCGTCATACCCAGGACGCGGATGTAGTTTGTCGTCATACCCAAGACCTGGAAGTTTGGAAAAGACCTGGAAGTTCACTATTTGCCCATAGCTGGGACCCCAACAGGTGCTACCACCCCGGGTCAGGGTGAACCTGGGAACACCAGCAATTAAGAGGTGGTTCATTAGTGGGAATGAAAGTTTTGACATATTTGTTAAATAAATCTTTGCCATTACAAATGTAATCATTAGTGGGGGAAAAAAGTTTCAAAGTATTTGTTTAATAAACCTGTGGTTCGTTTAATAATTAGTCAATATGCTTTAGAAGCGTGCAGTGTGTTATTGACTTTGTATTTTCTATAGAGAAAAGATTTGTATACAAATACTGATGCTATTACATGCACCATATGCACATGGCTGCAACTCATTAATGCATGAATAGTTTGATAACAGAATTTAGTCAGATTGGTTGTTTTTATGACACGTTGCCTAGGTGATGCACTTGGATGAACTTATTTTGGCAAGTTAGGAAACATTATGTCAACTCGTTGTACAGCTCAAGGGATGATGATCATTCCTTTCTCAAAATGGTATTTCTACAGGAATATCATAAAGAATCAAGTACTGTTGAAACAGACAGTTGGCGCTGATCTAAGTCTCCACTAATGTAAGAGCCATAAAACAAACAAACCAACACTTAATATTAACTTTGAATATGGACATAATATCTTGACAGTGTTTTGAAACAAAAAAATGAAACATTTTATAAAACATACATATAACAAACTATTTCTAATTCTAACAGTTGAAATATAATCCTTGAAAATGGCTAAATGTATAGCCGAAAGCACTCAGATAAAAAGAACATTCGGACAGTTTTTATATAATTTATCATCTGAAAAGAAAAACATTATTAGACCACACGAGAAATTATATAAAAAACTAAATAAAAGCACCATGTCAGTCGTTTTTAATGAAATATATATATATATATATATATATATATATATATATATATATATATATATATATATATATATATATATATTTTTAATGAAATATATATTCATGTCAGTCGTTTTTAATGAAATATATATGTGTGTGTGTGAGTGGCTTGGAAGACACACCCTAATATTGGAAAGAAATTTCTAAGAAAAAAAAATGTCATTCTCATACAACACATTTACCATGTGTCCCTCACATATTGGCGCCACGTACTGTTTACATTAATCACTCATCCGATTTTGTTTGTATGGCAATGACATACAAGTCAAGAGTAGAAAGGCTCCGGGTGCTAGTAAACAGAGCATGTTTAAGCTTGTGGCTCTGCTCCAGGAACGTACATCATCTTGGAAATACTTGTAACAGCTAAGTAGTGAGGTTACATTATATAAAAGGCTGAGTTAGATAGCTAACATTATAGTATAATGACTCAACATGTAAATCTACGTTGCTATAAGTCAAGCCAATTAGGTGACCATTCAAGCTTACTTGAGCCTGGGCGTTGTCTTACATTCGTCTTGAAAGACACACACATATTTTTCAGGGTATTTTTAGGAAAAAAAGGGCGTCTTGTAAGCCGGAAAATATGGTAATAAATATTGTATAATAAGAATTTGTAATAATAAAAAAATAGGATTGTATAATAATAATAATCATGTGTAATAATTAATAAATAATAATAATAAATGAAAAATAATAATAAAAAATAATAAAAATAAAAATTTCAAACAGTGTAATAATAATGAGAATAATAATAAATAGTAAAAAATAATAAATAATAAAAAAATAATAATTGCTGTATTTTCAGGCTTACAAGATGCTGCGGCTTGGAAGACACACCCTAATATTGGAAAGAAATTGCTAAGAAAAAAAAAGTCACTCTCATAGAACACCCCATTCACCATGTGTCCATCACATACTGGCACTACATAGTGCTTATATTAATCACTCATCCGATTTTGTTTGTATGGCATTGACATACTAATCAAGAGCAGAAAGGCTCCTGCTGCTAGTAAACAGAGCATGTTTAAGCTTGTGGCTCAGCTCCAGGAAGATTTATAATCTTGGAAATACTTGTAACAGTTAAGTACTGAGGTTACATCATATAAAAGGCTGAATTAGATAGCTAACATTATAGTGTAATGACTCAACATACAAATAAACGTTCCTATCAGTCAGGCCAACTAGGTGACTATCCAAGCTTACTTGAGCCTGGGCACTGCTTTACATTCATCTTGGAAGACACACATATTTTGCAGGGTATTTTTAGGGGTGTGTGTGTATATATATATATATATATATATATATATATATATACATACATACATACATACATACACACACACACACACGTGTGTGCACTCATGAGGAAGAGAGAGATCAGCTTTCAATATGTCACTTTCCACACAAAGAACTGAGCAATAAGGAAACGTAGTAGGTAAGCAAAAAGGCTTGAGAAAAATAAAAAGAAAAGAAGATGACAGAGATGAAAGACGGACAGGTTTACTGTCTTTGGTTTTTAAAAATTCTTTACCAATTTGATTGTTTAAAATGAGTGACGTTTTATTTAAGCTTTGTTTCTTCTAGAGCTTAACATACACTGTAGGTAAGTAGAGACATTGGTATTAATATATAATTTGAGATATATATATATATATATACATACCTGCATGACTGCATAGGGCAAAAGAAGAGCTGTGTCGAGCCAGCCTAACTGTGTTTTGGATAACTTCAGAATGACCTCAAGATCAGTTTTTATCTGATTAAAAAGAAAAAGAAAGTCAGTCACGGACAAAAGAATAAATGAACAGTTTACTAGCAATCAAATGATAATTCACACATTTTTTCAGTTTTAATTAATACATTTGTAAATTCAAATTACAATAGAATCCCTCGTATTCAGAGTGCATCATATCCGGACATGATTTCGATATGTATATTTGAACTATTTGGGTGATATGTAACTGATTTGAAATTTCTGTTTTTCAGGAAATTTACTTTGGATAATTGTTTATGCTTATTTCACCCTAATGGCTTGTATTGGTGCAAAAGATGATGGGAATAAGAGGAAAAGATGACAACGAGACACATCTGCAACAAGATAGCGGCGAGATGCATGATTGTGATGAAACCTGGACTGAAATTGAAAAAGCTATTGAAAAGGTTGTCAGTTTTATGGAAAGAAAGCCAGCATTCAAATATGACGATTGCAATAACGCATGCAGAGTTAAAATGTGTCTTTTGTTTAAAAAAATTCAAGAACAAAAACAAAACGAAATTCGGAAAAAGTTGAGAATGACATTAGAAGAGAAAGAATCATCATGCAACAGCGATTAAAAAATCCTCGTTACATTATTTGTTTTGCATACGTGGCATAATTAATTTAATGAATTTTCATTAACATTACATAATTTAATTCTTTTCCCTTAAAATAAATTCCGTTATATTTCACTCACCATTAGCTTATTTTTTTCTATAAAAAATTGAAAATAAATGCTAAACCTGATTTCAGTTCTTTTATTTTAATCTGAATATAACCCCTCATATTCGGGCTTTGTAACGAATTCCTCATATCCGGACTTTGTAACCAATTCCTCATATCCGAATTCCCTCATATCCGGACTTTGTAACCAATTCCTCATATCCGAATTCCCTCATATCCGGACTTTGTAACCAATTCCTCATATCCGAATTCCCTCATATCCGGACTTTGTAACCAATTCCTCATATCCAGAAGGCCTTCTTAGTCCAGTTGTCAGGGATTCTACTGTAATACACTTGTAAATTCAAATTATTTTCTTTTATTTAGTTAAGTTTGCAAAGGGCACATAGCCAAGTGGTTACAACATTTGCTTTCTGACCATGAGACTCAGGTTTGAATCTCACCATGGTCGATTTGTCAGGAAGGAGACTTCCTGATGTTATCAGACTGGAGATGGCAATCACAGTGTGCAGTACCTTTGGAAAATGACCGAAAACCATACAACCAATTGACCCAAGCCTTGTGCGTCAAACTGGGTAGATGGTACACTTGGTGACCATTGATAGCTGTGATAACACAAAGTCACAAGTCATTGTGATGAAGGTTTTGAGCATGCTGGCCATGTTCAAATTGTTGATCATGCTAGATGGGCTCTGTGGGTGTTGAACAAACACAAATGTGTCTGAGCAAGCGTCTGCAATAGGGATTGGCTAGCCACCCTAGTAGACAGGTATCCTCAAATACGAGTGGCCAGCCATACACTCAGTTAATTTTATTGAAGCATGCATCAAAAGGACACCAAGTCCTCTTCAAGGAAACTGTTCTTTAATTACAATATGTCCATATCGAAACAATTGGCTCTATATAACTGCTTTCCCAGACGAATACTTAAAAATTGATTTGAGAGAGTAAAGCCTGCGGTTCTTGAAGACCATCCTTCCTCAAACTTGGTGAACTGGCACAACAGAATCACAAAGAACTGTACCAAATAACAGAAACTATATCACTTGAGGACTTTCAACAGCTGTAAAAACTAAAATGGATAGCACATGTAACATGAAGAGACAATAATGAAGCTGTTGACATTTCATACCAATTCAAATAGAAGGTTTAAAACAATGATTCCCAACGTGGAACACAAGTCTCACCAGTGGGGCAGAGGGTAATATTTTGGTGGGGGTATGCATAGGATGTGCACCCTTTGGCTTACTATACCAACATGAGCTCAAATTTCATTTTGTATTATTATTTCATGATTAAAATGAACAAAGTATCTTACAGAATAAGCTTTCATTCAAATAACCAAAGTCTACATGCCAGGTCCGAGACCCTTCTTTGGATTTTGTCAAGAATCTTGTGATATATAGCAGTAACACCAGACCAGATATGACAACAATATCCCATGTGCTGACAAATGGTAAAAGATATATGTGTGGTTCTTGCTTCAGGGATAAGTGAATATTTTGGTCATTTACATTTGAATTTAGAAGCATTTATTTGGTAGGTAGCACCTTTCGGAGAGGTTTTACCCCCATTGAAGAGGTTGCAGTCAGCACATTCTAAACCTTGGAAAAGGTATGAATCCACCTTTTCCCCCCAGCTATGGGTTAATTAGTAAGACTTGTATTACTAAAAACCATTCTGTTACCTCCTTCAAAATTAAATGATAAATAAATCCCCAAAAATGTAATATAATTTATTATGTCAATTATTTTTAATTGATAAATTTCAGTTTTTTCATACAAACAAAAAAATACTTTTAAATAAATTATATTGCGTTATTTTGGAATATAATATAAACATCTTATCGTTTTTTTTTTTTGTTTATTAGTTTTTTGGCATAATCTTTCAACCCGACTCAAGAATATGAATAAAGTTAATGTAAGGGAGGTAACTCGTCGTTTGGTATCCAAAAACATTTGTAACGCTAAACTTAACATTTTGTTTTGTTTCTTTTTACAATAAGCTTCACTCTGCACAAGGCCCGAGGGCCACTCGAGGTAAAAGGTTACATTAAGAGGTAGTTTATAGAAGATAACGGTTAATTCTAGACTTGAACAGGTTAAGACTGTAGTGATCGAGAGAAACATCCTCTTGGGAGTTGGTTCCACAGAGTGGTGGTTTATGCGAAGAAGCTGTTTGAATGGAATCAATCTTTGTTGTTTTTAAATTCTTGAGTTATTTTCCAATACTTTCTCCCCCAGCTATGAGCTTATTAGTAAAACTTGTATCATTAAAAACCATTATTATCTCCAAAAAAAATTAAAAAAATAACAAAATTGCACACAAAATACTTAGATTTCAGCATTAAATAACTCATAGAGGTGTTGATATGCCACTTAACAAAAACAATCAAACAAAAACTGACGCCATATTTTGTTTCGTCCTGGCTATTATTAGAAGTATTTTTTTTTTTTTTTTTTTACATACAGGACTTTAAATATACATTTTACTCATTATATATTCTGTAATTTTAATGAGGGATCAGTTAATAAACTTTCTAGCACTAGGCTTTCATTACAAATTACTTACTTACATAATTACATGATTTTCCAACGCTATGGGAAGTGTTCATTTTCAACCCCTGCTAATATATTTAAGAAAACAATGTGGTAGGCAATGACCTTCCTCTCTGAAAAACTATGATGGATTGTAATTTGCTTCTATTATTTTTTCATGGTTGCATAACTTGAATAAAAATGATATTAATTAATAAAAAATGTTCCAGAATTGTGAGTAAACAGGTGACTGACTGATCCAAACAAGAGACCCAATTATGGGTTAGTTAATAAAACAAGGACAAATGAAAAGGTGAAAGGGTACCAATATAATCAGTACAAAAAACATTAAATATTAATTATTAACCATATGACACTAATTAATATTTAATAAATGTTTTTCATACTGATTGGTACCCTTTCTTTTGTCCTTGCTTTATTAACTAACCTATCTGTTTTACATACTATAAGAAGCACACATGGAACCTTTCTTCTAATTATATATATATATATATATATATATATATATATCTCCAAATGCTAATGTAAAGAGAAGAAAACGAATATAAATCCAAATGTTCATAACATTAATTTAAAAGAGAGCTCAATACAAAAAGTAAAGCAATAGTTATTAATTATTTATTTATAAGTTATTACATTCAAACATTCAATTACCACTACAAAATGCATATTTGTTTCGATGTCCAGTTCAGGCATATCATCAGGTGGTGATCAAAGATAAATATAAAACGATTTTTATTTTAAAAAAATCGTTTTATATCATTTTTGAAGAGGATGTTTCCCCCGATCACTAGAAACAATCTTAAACTGTCCAAGTCTAGATTTAACATTTATCTTCTCTTAACTACCTCCTTAACACTCTACCGCGAGTGGCCCTCGGCCTTGTGAAGAGTGAAGCTTATTGTAAATAAAAAAAAAAAGCCAACAAAATGTTAAGTTTAGCGTTACTAACGATTTTTGGATACATAACAACGAGTTATCTCCCTTACTTCTTTAACTCTACTCATATTCTTGTCTCTGGTAGAAAGATCACCCCCAAAAAACTAGTAAATAAACAAAAGCAAAAAAAAAAAAAAAAAAAAAGATGTTTATATTCCCAAATAATGCAATATAATTTATTTAAAAAAAGTATTTTTTGTTTGTATGAAAAAACTGAAATTTATCAATTTAAAAATAATTGAAATTACATTTTTGGGGGATTTATTTTTATCGTTTTACTTTTAGTTTTCTAAGTAACAGAATACGAGGCTGGTTAAAAAGAGTGATTAAAGTAGTAAGTAAATCAATGGCTGTATACAGAAAACGTTTGAAATGCTAAAATTAACAACACCTCCGTGAATTCGTTATTTGGGTTAATTATTGATTTTTATCGGTCATTGTAAAAAGAAAAAAAGCCGAGCGAAAGTCTGTCACCATAAGTGGTTCTGTTCACAGACATTTATCGATTTCTAAACATTTTTCTTTCTCTTCTTAATAATCAAATCAAATCAAAATGTAAAAAAAGAGGAAAACGGTTTGTTTATTCTTTTTTAGGGAAGCTCAATCCAATAAAAAAGCATTTGAAATAAAAAAAATAATATCGTTGTTTTATTGAGTTTTATGACAGAACCTGATTTTTAGGTAGATGTGGACCGATTTACTTTCATCAAAACAAAAAAAAAATGATTTAAATTTCCTCGAAGGTTTGTGCTTTTAATTAATAAATCACTAACTAAAAATGCTTAATTTCTAGAATTTTCATAAAATGTTATGTTGGTCGGGTAATAAATAAACATTAAAAAAAATTACCATGACTTACAAAAAAAAAAAAACATTTAACAATTTCCATCATTTGTGAATAGTTTCTGAAAGTTTCATTAAAATCCGATAATTATTTTTATTTTTGCAAGATTTTCCAAATTAATGACTGTCATTAAAAAAAAAAAAATGAGCTAAAATTTGCTGTTATACTTCCGCAAAGTTTTTTTATAATCAAAAAGTTTTCAGGTTCTTCAAAGACGGAAATTTTTTTAAAAATACTTAAAAAAATACTTTGTTCTTTTCTCTTAAATGGCAACATAAACAATTTGATGATGAAATTTTGGTTTCGTCAAATTTCGGGGTTTTTTTTTTCATCATGCTATGATGTTTTTTAGCGAAATTTGTGGAGGACCCAAAATAAAAACGTTTTAAAAAAAAAAAAAAAAAAAATCTGTTATATTTTTTTTAAAATATCACTCAACTGAATCATAAGTATACTATATATATATATTTTTTAAAATATTTATTTACTTACCACTCCAAGGGGTTTTCTCAAGAAATAAGTGGAGGCATAAGAAATCCAACCGAGAAAAAAAGTCACAAATTGTCGCCATCGAAGAGGTGTCACCCCGCGAAACAACATCTTCCTTTTCTTTTTCAGAAGGTTGCTTTATTTAATAACAATAAAACATCCAGTGTGAGATTATCAAATCAACATTAATACACGCATTTAAACGAAAAATAACGCTTATTTTCCGCTCTAATAACGAATTTACTGACATAAATGAAATGCCAATAAATGTCGATTATTTGTTTTGAAAAACATTGAACAGTTTTTAGTACTGGGCGGAAGAGACATCGTGTTGTGTAAACAAGTCGTTTTTTTTTTCTTCTTTTTCTGTTTAACAGAAAATTAAATTGCTCCGGATTAAGATATCATATCACAAAGTTACCAAAGACAAACATAAGTTTAGAAAAAAAAAAAAAAAAAGAAATTAAAAATTTCCCCTTATCACGATGGACCACGTCGTTAACTTAAATATACACCGGGACATTTTTTTTAAATCAAGGGAGGTAACAAAGTGTTATTTTTTTTCAAGGGGACTTAACTCTAATTTAACCATGCAATCATATGTGGATGTCATATACAGTGATGAGGATATACGGAATTGTTTTGTTTGAGTAATAAATAAATATATAGAGTTGCGGAAATCTCCACTTTTGTTACCTTTTACCTCCCGGTACATTTGCCTCGCAAACAATATCTGGCGGACTTATGTGAGCCCGGGTAAAATCAAGACACAAAAAAACATGATTTTTTTTTTTTTTTTTTTGAGGTTCACCCAGTACACGACCCTACAGCCACTCGAGGAAGAGGGTTACAAAGTAAGAGAAACGGTTTTTATGTGAGTGAATATATAGTAATCGGGAAAACATCCTGTTGGGAGTTACTTCCCACTACTTATAATGGAATACGTAGGAAATTGTTGTAATTCGCTACAATGTGCGTGATATGCTGTGTCTTCTTAGCTGTGAAGCTTAGAACTGGTGGAATTAAGGAATATAGTTTATATCTGAGCACTTTTCATGGAAATAGCGATAGAGCTTTGAGCTGCTTGCGACGTTTTGTCTGTGAGAAAGAGGTTGTACAGCGGAAAATAATCTGTCATCCACAAGGATGAGGAGACGCATTTGGACTCTACTGAGACTGGAAAGTGAAGACTGGGCAGCTCTTGTCCATATATGACAACAGTTCTCTATTTTCAGCCTGATCTGACACTTGTGTAGTGGACTATTTGTTTTCTCGCCCCCATGACAAACGTCGGGGTTACCATATATAGTGGCATATTTGTGGGATATATCACTACCCCCACCTTCATTTTGACGCACGCGCGACTTTTCACCCCTTCCTCTCACGTTCGGTCAGTCATAGTAGTAAACCGTTGTCTTAGCCGAAGATGAGGAAGAATTTATTTTTCGCGCGCTTTTGCGCTGACGTCACGGCAAATTGGCTTTTTCAAATTAGTCGCACCCGTGGTCGTCTAACCATCGGCTGGGCTGGCTCACTTGTCTCTGGCCGGTAACCCCCATATATACAGACAGAGACATTTTATTCGGCAAAACCTTGCCTAGACCTCATGGCTCGTCGCGGTATCTTACACTGTCGTCACCTTAGGACAGAATTTTCATTCCAACGCGAACATCTTTTAGCGAGCCGCTCAACTTCCAGGAACTTTCAAAAACTTCCAACCTGATGAACAAGCATTTTTCACATTCTTCAAACTGTACTTTCTGAACCTGTTACTTTAAAAAGAATTACATACACTCACAATTATAAACTCTCGCAGTGAGTATTTTTTTCCTTGCCGTATGTTATTATGCATTACAACTGACTTTCTGAACTCTTCTTCTTGAAAACCTTTTCCCGCCATTAGCCATCTTGGATTTAAATTTTGGCGCGAAATTTTATCTTGTCAACTACCATATTTCCAGCATCTTACTGAAGGCTTAACTCAAGACAATTAAATTTCATTATTACTAAATTTCCAGTAACCTTACTGAAGACAATCTACTTGGCCTCTTTTTCAACTACATTTTCCAGTACATTTACTGAAGGTCTTCACTGAAGACACTACTTGTTAAACTCTAATAAAATTTTATATTTGTTCTCTTGACCAGGCTTATCTTCGTCATTCCTCCTGCTTATTTATTCTTACTTTGTTTGTGGATTCGGTAGTGGTGTGTGTAGTGTCTGGCACAAGGTCATTTCGTAAACCAGCGCTGCAACGCTATCGTGGTCCGCAACATATTAATAAGAACAGACTGTTGCGATTGCTATGAAATGAGTGTGTAATCAGAAGGTTTTTTGTTTAAGATGATGAGTTTGAAAGCATGTTCTTCATATTAATCACAACAATATAAAGCATAGACATACAAGTTGAATAAATCTCAAGGCAAAATTGAACAAGAAACAACGGTAGTCGTGAATTCAATTAGAAAATATCGAACATTTATATACAATTAATACAATTGGAAAAAGCTTGTGTTTTGGTTATATGAAAGTTGACGAAGTGTGAATTAAGTATGTTAATGAATTACAGTCCAGCAATGTTCAATTGTTGAAGAAATGTTCAAATAGAATAAGAAAAGAAAATTTATCAAAAAGGTAATTTAGGTAGTAAATATGCGAGATTAAAGTAGGATTTGTTTTCTTATTCTTCCAGAGTTGTTCACCTTGGACTGTCTTTTGTTTGTCTTTTGTTGAAATTACAATTTCTATTTAGTAGTGTAAATGAACACTTTTTAAGGAAGTTGTAATGGACTTAGAGAGAGAATGATGTTGGTGGTTGAGTCAGCAGTTGACGCGCGAAAAGTTTCTTAAGTCAAAATAGTGACACGCGTGAATTCGTGTGGCATCTCTCTGAAGCTGAGTTACTGACTGGTGAATTGGGCTGAAATTTGTCCTTTTATTTGTTTTGGGAAGTCAAAGTAGGCTCCAGCGAGCTTGGCGAGAAAGTAGATTTTCGACAATCAATACACACTTTGGTGTCGTCTCGACCAATAAAAAGTCGAGTTTCGCAATGTGAGGTGTTGATTGGTTTAAACTGATTCTAATTGAAGAGGGTATTTTTTATGAAGGTGAGTAGAAAATATGAACGATTCAATAAGACCACACAGTTTATATTCAACGTAAAAATGCCACAAAACATGAAATACAAGAAAGAACAAAAAGGTTTTAAAACAATATAACATTTGTATTTATTTTGTGTATTGATATACATGTATATAAGTTAAAGATCTGTGGGTGTTATGTCTCTTAGACAGTGAATATTTTTATCTGAACTCACAAGACTTGAATTAATTATAAAGCTGAGAAATGCTGAATAAACTGTAGCTTTAGAAGAATGTTTTAAAGAGAAAAATTCTTGTTGCATGTTTGGAAATGTTCTGTATGTTTGTAATGTTGTTTGAAAATTTTCGTACGTACGTGCACGCGTGAATATGCTTTTAACGTCTGACCGTCCATGGTCTAGACGAGAATCCTTAATGGTCACATCTTCGCAGGAAGAGTAGAGAAGTGAAGAAAAGAAAAGAAAAGAAAAGAGAATGAGCGAACTCGTGTCTGCTATTTATAATTAATGTAATCACGTGACAGGCTAACAGAAAATGGCGGGGAAACTTGACTTGGTCACGCGCTGGAAAAATATTTGGACGTGGGTGGATTACAACGCCCATTTGCGTGTTTATTGACCAAATAGAAGCTGATTTTTCCTGAAAATATTTACTAAACTGAGTAGGCTCTCCGATCCACTTTTTTTGCGCAAAAAATGTACAAAATTCAACATTGATAAGAAAGTGGTAGGGGGATGATACACTTGTAATGGTGGAGTATAGCAGGAGGAGTCAGGTAGTTACTGGAACAATACAAGAAACCGACCATTTTCCCAGTATCTTTCGCAATGGATTGTTTGTACGAGTTCCACTTGAGGTTTGGGTTGAGTTTGAATCCAGTAGTCGTTCAAGGCACTGGGCCTCCCTGATGGAACATTCATTCATCGTCATTGGGAATAGTTCAAGGTCTGATCAGCGATGATAGAATGTAACTAGTTTCAAACAAAGAAGAATCAATGCAGGTAGTAACAAAGGAAAACGACATCATTATGTACACCAGGAGATGCAGTTCGTCCAAGCACATTCCATGATAATAGCGATAGAGCAGTGAGAGACTCACCACATCCCGCCTGTGAGAGAGAGCTTGGAGGGTGGAAAATAATTCTTCTCCAACAAGGACTCGGAGACTCTTTTGAACTCTATCAAAACTGGAAAGTGAGGACCCGGCAGCTCCCGCTCAAATATGGCAAAAGTATTCCATTTTCGGCATGATCTGTCTCTTATAAAGGTAGAGGATGCCACGAAGAGTCAGATATTTACTGGAGCGGTACATGGGGCCGATCATTTTACCTGCTTTTTTTAGCGATGGATCGTATATAGGAATTCCACTTGAGGTCAGGTGTGAGTTTGAGACCCAATATCCTCTCAAGGCACGGGGCCTCCTGGAGGGGACATCGGTTCATCGTGATTAGCGGTAGTTCGGGATCTGATCGGCGGTGATGCGATGTAACCAATTTGGTCCACAAGATCTTTTCATCGTTTTCGATCACCTTCTCTGGCTCGTGGCAGTACCGTTTCTCATCGATTTCAAGTTCGTACTTCCTACATAGGCTTGCTCGCGAATACTTGGTTGTTAATTCCATTGTGGTAGGGGAACCCTCTACCTTGGCCGTTGACTTCAATCTAGAAGCCCTTCCGCAAAGTCACCCCGCACTGGCCGCATGCATAGCTATGGGGCCCAATCCACCCCATCGTGCTGAATAGATTAATCAATCAAGTGAACGGAAAACTTAATTGGCGAACCGAATTCAACATCCAGTGTACTCTGTTGCGTTCATTTTCGCACCATTTCTAGGTGAAAAAATACGAACACTTTTCCCCTCAAGCGATGGGTTATATAACAGTGTCAAAGAATCCGTATAGGCAACGCATTCATTTCATGCCTCGGATTTTTCTCCAGGATAAATAATTTTTATGTAATAAAAATGTTGGGTAATTTGCAGTGAAATCCTCCAGCTCAGTTTCTAATTAAAAATTTCCCGAATAGTTACATTTGGGTGTAAATGTAGATGCTTAATTCGAAAATAACAACAAAACTTTGCTAAAATCTACCGTTTTGGAGTTATCGACAATAAAAGTTCGGCCTCATTCGCGTCGACAGGACAGGCAAGGGCCGAATACAGAGACCTGATGGACTACGTTCCACAAGGTCCCCAAACGACCCTACGCAGGTTTTGAATTCAGAGTTGTCCTTCTCCTAGACCAGATGCCATCCAAAGCAACTGGTCTATGAGAGGAACCCTGTCTGTCCTGCAATTTACCCATTGCTAGGGGGAGAAGAAAAGGATTCATACCTTTCCCTAGGATATTAGCACATCAGTGAATATAATGGACTCGACTGAAATTCGAACTCGGCTCTCCGATTCCTCGATTCGAGCCGCCGTGCCTAGTCTCAATTACTGCGCAAAGGTTAGGGTTACGGGTAGGGTTAGGATTTTTGGTAAATTTCCTTAAGTTATTTAGAAAAGCAATGACAAGTGTTGTTGTTTTTTTTATAATAAAACAAATTAAATAACAAAACAAATAATAATTAAATAAATAAAGCAAATTGTAATACTAAAGAAATCTTATAATAACGTATTTAATAATCATGATTTGTAAAACTCAAAAATTAAAAAAAAAATTGAACCTTAAAATTGTTCTTGTTATTATTATTATTTCTTTTCTAGCATTTTTAATTTTGTAAATTTAAATTTCGCGCAAAGTTTGCGCATTAATCAAGACAAGTGAAGCTTCGGTGCCGCATCACTATTCGAGGCAAACGCATGTAAACAACGCCTGTAATGGCTGCTGTGCTGTAGCCGCGACGCGAATGAGTCCGAAATTTTATTATCGATAACTCCAAAACGGTAGATTTTAGCAACATTTCATTGTTATTTTCGAATTAAGCATCTACATTTACATCTAAATGTAACTATTCAGGAAATTTTTATTAGGAAGTGGGATTTGATTTTTGAAGAAGAAAAAGTCGCAATGGGCAAGATCTGGGGAATACGGTAGTTATCAGACCTGGGGAATGTTGTGCTTGGCCCCAAACTGTTTCACAAGCTATGGTCACTGATAGAACGCCTGTGGTGTGGTGAGACGACCACACTCTACACACTTTCTTTCCAAGCACTACTACAAACAGAGAAAGTGAGCGAAAACATTATAATTTAGTGCGCATGCGCAATAGAGTTCAAGGTCAATCTATGCCAAGTGACCTCAATCTAATACTAGAGCAGCAGAATAGAATACCTTTGTTGGAAGTTCACTTCTCAGTCGGTCAAAAGCTTGTTCTTCAGTTAGTGGATTGTTTGAGAAAGCTGACACTAATTCACATAAATTCACGATATGGAGACTAACTTTTGAATAGCCGCTACCTTAAACAGATGTTCAGTTATGGAATTATTGAATATTTATTACAACAGCAACATCTGTATAATTGCTAGTTTTTCTCCCAAATGTTTTTTCAATAAAAAGTATCCTTACTTACTGTTACTTACTTGAGAAATCTACTAATATAAATGATCTCGTAAATTACTATTGTCACCATAACATCAAAAAGAAATCCGGAAAAATTATCGGATTCTGTTTCATTCTTTTCATCAGAAAATCTTTCATATTGATAAGTCTATATTTATAAGTCTACCATTCATCCATGCATTGAATATTGCTGCCACATCTGGTCTGGTGCTTCTGCTATATATTTAGAGATTCTTGATAAAATCCAAAGAAGAATCTATCTTGCATATTTATAAGTCTACCATTCATCCATGCATTGAATATTGCTGCCACATCTGGTCTGGTGCTTCTGCTCTATATTTAGAGATTCTTGATAAAAACCAAAGACGAATCTATCTTGCATATTTATAAGTCTACCATTCATACATGCATTGAATATGGCTGTTAAAATCTGATCTGGGGCTTCTGTTATATATTTAGAGATTCTTGATAAAATCCAAAGAAGAATATATCTTGCATATTTATAAGTCTACCATTCATACATGCATTGAATATGGCTGTTAAAATCTGATCTGGGGCTTCTGTTATATATTTAGAGATTCTTGATAAAATCCAAAGAAGAATCTATCTTGCATATTTATAAGTCTACCATTCATCCATGCATTGAATATGGCTGTTAAAATCTGATCTGGGGCTTCTGTTATATATTTAGAGATTCTTGATAAAATCCAAAGAAGAATCTATCTTGCATATTTATAAGTCTACCATTCATCCATGCATTGAATATGGCTGTTAAAATCTGATCTGGGGCTTCTGTTATATATTTAGAGATTCTTGATAAAATCCAAAGAAGCATCTATCTTGCATATTTATAAGTCTACCATTCATCCATGCATTGAATATGGCTGTTAAAATCTGATCTGGGGCTTCTGCTATATATTTAGAGATTCTTGATAAAATCCAAAGAAGAATCTATCTTGTATATTTATAAGTCTACCATTCATCCATGCATTGAATATGGCTGTTAAAATCTGATCTGGGGCTTCTGCTATATATTTAGAAATTCTTGATAAAATCCAAAGAAGAATCTATCTTGCATATTTATAAGTCTACCATTCATCTATGCATTGAATATGGCTGTTAAAATCTGATCTGGGGCTTCTGCTATATATTTAGAGATTCTTGATAAAATCCAAAGAAGAATCTATCTTGTATATTTATAAGTCTACCATTCATCTATGCATTGAATATGGCTGTTAAAATCTGATCTGGGGCTTCTGCTATATATTTAGAGATTCTTGATAAAATCCAAAGAAGAATTTATTTTGCATATTTATAAGTCTGCCATTCGTCCATTCATTGAATGTTGTTGCTACATCTGGTCTGGTGCTGCTGCTTTGTATTTAGAGATTCTTGATAGAATTCAAAGAAGAATCTACAATATTATTGGTCTTGATCCGACATCTCGGCTCTAGTCAATTTCCCACCGCCATAATGTAGCTTCCCTTCTGACTTTACTCTATATACTCTCGTGGTAATTGTTCGGGTGAAATGTCCTCTATAATTCCTAGACTTTATGAATTTAAAGATATAACCACCCCCCTTGCGTCTCAGTGGCTTTATTACTTTGCTTGGGGAGACATCATTAAAACAATACGTCTATGCAACTTCCACCTATAAACTGTCGTGTCGCATACATTTTTCCTACACGAACTGGATGATAGACCAGCTTCAACGTCATCACCAGCAAGCTGAGAGACGCGTCATAAACCAGCCTTCATGTCAACACCGACGGGCTAAGAGAGAAAGAACAACGACAGCCAACAGCAATGTCCATTTCGCTTCTAATTTCGCCATTCATTCTCTCTGAGCAACACCAATAAGTTACTAATTTTGTATATATGTGAATAAATTTGATGTAAAGGAATAACCAGTCACCCCCATGAATGATTATACCAGTGGTTCTCAACCTTTTTTACATGGCGGCACACTATTGAGTTCTTTACATTTTCGCGGCACACCTATCACAAAAAATAAATATTTTCCACTCATAAAGCCTTTTTGCAATAAAATAATAAAAAACAAAGAATATTATATAAGAAGAATTTTTATTCCCATAAATCAAAATATCCTGTATTCAATATCCGGCATAAAATAATAATGGTGAATATCAGTGGGACAGTTGTGCCTGGTGCTCCTTGACTACTGCTGCAATATTTGGGCGAATGTGAGACAGACACACTCTTAACTCTTCTTTAATATTTTTAAGTCTTTCACATTTTTTATTTTTAATGTTGTTTAGGTAAGAAAATCCCAGTTCACACAGGTACGAAGTTGAGAATTGCAGTCAGACTTTGATGGCTTTTTTACTTAGACTTGGATACTCTTCCATAACAGAAATCCAAAAGGCGTCCAATGGCAGTTGTGCGTACTTCAATTTGAGACTACGATCACTGGAAAGGCTTGCTAATTCTTCCTCTTCACATAACTCAAAATTGAAAAGGTTGATGACTGATAAAGGTAATAAGTACCTATAAAGTCGACTGTCTACGAGAGACTCGAGGACACAGCGAGAGAGGGATAGCGAGCGAGCGAGACGACGCAAGCACGTTCGACCTTCCAATTCGTGGCACTCTCTACTAGATTGACCTGTGTGTATAACTGTACCGTATTTCATATTGTACTTGTTGTATACAATAAAGCTTTCTTCTTGTATCCACTTGGTGTTGTGTTTATTCCCTTTGCACTAAATATAACAAAATTATACAATAAATTACCCATAATCAATGTATTCTTTTGACTTGAATTTACGTTTGCAGAGGCGAAACAGAAGGTAGGGGGGGGCACCAAGAAGAATGATGATGATGATGATGATGATGATGATGATGATGATGATGATGATGCTGGTTACACATTTTCGTCTCCACGGCAAAACTTATGTCCGAGGTCACAGTTGAAAGTTCAACGGCCACTCTCTGTGTGAAAGAGAATCTCCTCTTCTTCTGTATGCAATTTTTTTCTTTGTATATAAAATCCCTCTCTTCTTTTCACGCACATACGAACTTTTTATTTAAACTCTAACACCTGAAAAGAGTAATCATCTCACACAAAATTTTCTTTCGTCGGCCATCTTTAAATTACGAGAACTTGTAAAAGGCAGACAAAACTATCGCTGTTATTCTAGGTATCTATTATTCTATGTATCTGATTATATTTATGAGGTGAAGTATTGTAAACTATCTACACGATAAGGATTTGTTGGCCTCGTCTTTATTGCCTTGTTCATTTCTGCCTTCTTCAGGTGATATATGTTTCGAACCCTTATTTTAGTTTAAGGGGTAGATTGTTCTAATTCCACGTGCCATGCCTTTTCTGGATATATGTAGCGGATCCCCTGGAGATGGCGAGTGGGGGGGGCGATATGAAACCACAGCCCGAACGCCCCCGTATCGTAGATGATGAGTCGCTGTGTTATGTTAAGGGAGACCAACAACAGACACGGTCTCGCAAAAATGCTAAAAAATCTCTCTAGAAATGAGTTGAGATTTGCTACGCAAAAAACAAAGGTCTAAAAATGCTAAGAGGTGTATTAGGACTAGTTTCGTGACACAAACGGAACTAAAAAGTAATTAGCTCAATTCTGAAACGAAATGAGACTAAATTACACAGTGTGTAGGGAACACGATCAGAAAGGTGAAGGTGCTCTATTCTCTTCCGTTTTAGGGAGCGGCCAAAGCGGCCGCGACATATCTCAGTTTCAGTTAATTCCCCTTAGTAACTTGTTGGGGATGTGCGGTATGAACTAGGATTTTGCTTGAGTGTTAGAATTTATCAGAAGGATTTTTTATCAGGTTGCGTGATCTGTTCATGCATCCACAACAATAAATATTTTACAATATAAAACAAGACAAAAACATGTATGCAATTCAAACAAACAAATGCATTTATGTACAATTTAAAGATTATTTACAAAATGTTGCTTCAAGGTATTTTATGTCTTGTGTTGGTTAGTGGACGAAGGTTTGCCTATTTTTGGTGTGTTGGTATGTTTGCATTACAGTCCACAAGGAATTGGAATTAACGTTTTTTTTATGTTCGTATCGTTTTGTACTGTTTAGAATGAAGTTAGCAAAAGTAGTCTACCTTTAACTGTAGATATGTGTTATGTTCGATAATAGTTTTTTTACTTAAGTTATAGTGAGTGTTGAATAATCACTTTGGATAAGTATGTAGTTGACCGGGGTGTGAATGTGTGAGAGATGAGGAGATCTCACTGGGTTAAGATTTCCCGCTGGCCGGTCCAGCTACATAAGAATGTTGGACTATAATGGAGTCCAAAGAAGATAAAGAACAAACAAGACCGATATACATGTATGCAAACAAATATATATTAATAACAAATTACAATGACATGAAGGGTTACAGAGTGTTGTATGGAGAAGTTATGGTGAGTGAGATGAGTGTCCGTACGAACGCGTATATTGTTTTTAGCGTGTTCCCAGAATATGGGAAACGCTGTATGTGTGAGAGGTCACATATTGGTGTAAGTGAAAAAGAGAAAGTTTTTTTTTACCTCGCCTCACGCGCGAGGTTGCGGCCTGAGTCGAGGCAGCTGGCCGCACGTGTGCGTAAGCCGTAAAAAAAGAGGAAGAGGCGATAGGTCAGCCAGTATTTATACTCGTGGGAGAGAGACCCCTGTTGAAGGATTAAGGGAATGAGGAGGAGCTAACTGCGACAAGTAAAGTTTCGTAAGTTGAAATTCGTTGTAATCACAGAGTAATCTTCGAGTCGAGTTTGTGAGTGAGTCAGTTGTGTTCTTTTCGCGCGGAAAAATTACAATCGTAATCTTCCTTATATAAGGATTTGGGTGTGAAAATCGGCTCAAGTTGGTTTTGGCGCAATTTATCTTCTCCACGTGAAGTTTCTGAATTATCACGCTGCGAGCCAATAGGATTCGCTGTTTAACACTATAGGGTTTTGATTGGTTATGTTAGTTCGCGTAGGCGTGCAAAATGGAATGTTCTTGTTGCTAGGGGGATAAAATAAATAGACGAGTCCACAAACTCAACTGTCCAAATATTCTTCACCGCTGTGGCCTGGTATTGAACTCTTTGAATCAAGTCACCTGCTGGATCACTTCACCCAACCACTTTACCCACTGAGCCACATATCCCTTGTTGAGCACGACAGTCCGAACTATGTAATTAATCTTTGTATGCTAATAATTTATTTTGCGAGAGAAAAGTTTTACCGAATTTTGTTATGGGGAGTTAATTAAACGATTCTATGTATAAATATTAACTTTGGCTTCCTTACAAGAGAATTGATGGTAGAATATCTGAAGACATGCCAGAAGGCCAAAAAGACATAAAAACAGAATAGCATGAAGAACATTTATTCAAATTCTTTTAATTCTGCAGAAGACAAAGGATATATCCAGGGATATTTTTTTAAATTCTGTTTATTCCTTAAAAATGAAAAAAAAAAAAAGAAATATATAGAAGAAAATATTTCCTCAAAATTTCCATGTCTTTTTGGGTTCTTTTCTGTTGATTTCTTCCGTTTTTTTTATTCTTTATCCACGTCTTTCAGGGATTTCTTTTCACCAGACTTTTGGTTATAGCATTTTTCATTCTAAAAGGAAATAGAAAAAAATACTATTATATTGATGGATTGGTTTGATTTGTTTCTTATCAACCTTTCGCAGATTATTTAAAGCCAGAAAATATTTTTAGATTTTAAGAGATTTTTGGAGATAATAATGATTTTTACTGATATATATTCTAATAATTAACCCATAGCTGTGGGGATGAGCGATGGATTCATACATTTCCCAAGACCGATATACACTGCAGACTCTTCTTTAGATTTTGTCAAGAATCCCTAGACACATACCAGAAGCTCCAGACCAGATGTGGCAGCAATATTCAATGCAAATTGATTTTAGGTTTTAGCCACTAATTCTGTAATGCCATATTTCTTAGTCAAACAGATTAAAAAGAAATAAACACCTACCTCTCGAAGTAGTTTCTTGGCCTCTTTATAATCTTCCTTGTAATCCTGTGGGTTGCTAAAAACTTCAGATAAAGGTATTTCTTTCACAGCAGTGTTCTGCTTCAGATCTCCAAGGGCATTTGTTACCTTTTGTTTGTAGGTCAACACTGGCATTTTGGGTGGTAGTGGGTGCTGCAATAAAAAAATAAAGAAATATTAATTAAATCCGGAAGTATTCGAGGATATCTGTTTACTAGAGCGGCTAGCCAATCCTTATTGCCGACTCTTGCTCAGGCGCATTTGTGTTTATTCAACACCCACAGAGCCCACCTGTGGCTTATACCTCAACCATGCTGAGCAGACCTTAGTTATAGTTTCTGGGAAAGAGCGTGATCAACAATTTTAACAAGGCCAGCATGCTCAAGCCCTCAGCCACGATGACTTGTGATAGCACAGCGATCGACGGCCGCAAGGGTTCTGTCTACTCAATTTCACTCACAAGGCATGGGTCAACCAGTGATATGGTTTTCAGGCACTTTCCACGCTGTTCCAGTCCGAAAAAATCAGGAAGTCTCCTTCCTGTCAAATCGACCAGGGTGAGATTCGAACACGGGTCTCATGGTCAGAATGCGAACTTTCTAACCACTCGGCCACATGCCCATAAATCCGGAAGTAAATCTATAACAAATAACTCTCAATGAAATTTATACAGTGCTTTTTTTTTTAGACTTAACATGTGCAGAACACATTCACGCATTTAGGCGAACAAAAAAAATGATATATACACCCTCCACTCTATAAGATTTGATAAGATCTCAAATTTTATTGTAACTTATGTACAATAATGGATCATATGCAATATAGGTGGAAAATTCAACTAGAAAAATTGAAAATACATACACTATATCTAAATACAAATTAGAGACATGTCATAATAGATCATTCCATCTTAAATAATTAGAGACATGTCATAATAGATCATTCCATCTTAAATAATTAGAGACATGTCATAATAGATCATTCCATCTTAAATAATTAGAGATATATCATAATAGATCATTCCATCTTAAATAATTAGAGAGATGTCATTATAGATCATTCCATCTTAAATAATGAGAGACATGTCATAATAGATCATTCCATTTTAAATAAATCAACAATGTTTTGCAGTAATTTTTAAAATCAACTGGAATAATTTGAATAATATCAATTTGAATAATTATAACACATTCAACATTATGGATAAAAAATAGTGAATTTTCTATAGTGTTTTTTTCGGTCTGGTTTCGGTCTAGCCACACTGATAAGGTGTGATACAGCGAAACAGTCTTCCTGTAGATGACTATATATATATATATATATATATATATATATATATATATATATATATATATATTATGAAATGGACCGACAGTTATTTTTAAGACATTTTCTTATGTTTATACGTTTTTTTTATAGATACAAATATTTAAGTAAATGCTCTGTTTATAATAAACAGTATTAACGACATTTACCGGCCTGAAAGTCCGAAAAATTTTCATAGAAAATATGCGTCCTCCGACAGGAATCGAACCTGTATCCTATACGGAGCCGTCATATAGCCTGACGTGCTTTACCGATTTAGCCACAAATGAGCGTTTCGCTTAGCAAGGTCGATTTTACTGTTTTAAACTCCAATTCTCCATGATTGTCTCTCATACATTCATATCTGTTCGATGCGTATCCAAATGTAAACAAATGACATCACACATTATGAAATGGACAAAGTCCGACAATTATTTTAAGACATTTATTATGTTTATACGTTCTTTTTATAGATACAAATATTTAAGTAAATGCTCTGTTTATGATAAACAGTATTAATAACATTTACCGGCCTGAATGTCCGAGAAATTTTCATAGAAAATATGCGTCCTCCGACAGGAATCGAACCTATACCCTATACGGAACCGTCATATAGCCTGACGTGCCTTTACCGATTGGGCCACAGAGGAGCGTTTCGGTTAGCAAGGTCGATTTTACTGTTTTTAAACTACAATTCTAACCGAAACGGTCCTCTGTGACTAAATCGGTAAAGCACGTCAGGCTGTATGGCGGTTCCTTATAGGATACAGGTTCGATTCCTGTCGGAGGACGCATATTTTCTATGAAAATTTCTCGGACATTCAGGCCGGTAAATGTTATTAATACTGTTTATTATAAACAGAACATTCACTTAAATATTTGTATCTATAAAAAGAATGTATAAACATAAAAAAATGTCTTTATATATATATATATATATTAAAGTAATTCATCGAGTCTAGAAGAATCTTCAACTGAATGCCTTTTGGGACTCATCAGCAGTGCGCATCCATTACCGAGAATCGAACTAGAACCGTTACGATACGTCAAATCCTTTGATAGTGCTTAGTTTAATTTGTAACATATTTTAATGTTGGTAGAAAAAAAAACAGATGTTGGTAAGATGTTGTTCGTTACTCTTAATCAGGTCCCCCCGGCCAGGTGGGGCGTGTAGGTGAGTACGCACCTGCTTGCTCTTATTTTACAACTGAATAATTTTTTTAAAATTATCATTTCTCTTTAATTTTGTAGCAATGATATAAATTCTCGACTAAATAAAGAGATTCATTTTACATTGTCAATTGATTAAGAATACATACCTTGGGTGACACCGGACTGCGATTATTAATATTTTTTATATTAGCCGCCTGATCCCAAACAGTGCATTGATGATCCAAAGCATAGCGTAAAGCGTTGACATTTTGCTGAATATCTAAAAAGTGAAAAAGGAAAACGTTATTTTTTTCTTTATTAACTTCATTTGATCAAAGACAGACACTGTTATATTTCACATATAAATTTTCAAAAAAAAACTTTGCATTTGTTACAAATTTTGTTACAAATATCACGTCTAAGTTGGCTACAATTTTAAATCTGTGTTTCATGACCTCTTACTTGGCATAGGCCATTTTGATTGGTTGAACTGATTTTAAACATAACAAATTCTGCTGCTACCACTCTCTCTGCTTTCCTGCTCTTTTTTTCTTATTCTTCCTTTTCTCTCGAAAAGAGATTGTATCTTCTGTCTTTCTTTCTTACCTTTTTTCTATCTTTCTTACTGTTTTTCTTTCTTTTTTTGCGCGTGAAAAAAGAGGTTGTATGCGGTTGGAATCCTACTACATTGTACTAACCAGTCATTTACTAACACCTGGTGAGATGTGTTGATACATATCGAAACATGATTGCATTTGTGTAGCGTTATTTACAAATATTCAACCATAAATACTACAACCTCCCAGTAAAGCTCTCCGTAAATTGACAAAATACAAGCAGCCGTCGACTTACGACCACGATTGTCTACGACTAACTGGTCGTAAATCGATCTGGTCGGAAGTCGGCCTGTAATTTTGCTATCTTTTATCTTTCCTTAGTCATTATTCTATGCAAGCTTACAGTAACATCACATTGAATCATCTGTTCGCGTACGATCACCAAAGTTAAGCAACGTCGAGCCTGGTTAGTACTTTGATGGGTGCCGCTTGGGAATACCATGTGCTGTAAGCTTGGATGTACGGGTGGTTTGACTGATAATAGTTTTGTGAATCGAAGAATCTAATTCCAATTCACGTTGGGTCCGTTATACTCACGTACGCGCAAATACCCTTGCAAAAGGTATAAATCCATCTCTGCTTCCTCCAGCTATGAGTTAATTAGTAAGACTTGTATAACTAAAGACATTGTTATCACTAAAAACTATTCTTACAATTTAAAAATATTTTCTGGCTTTAGATAACCTGCAAAGAGTTGATAATCTGCAGAATAAACATCCTCAGCGTCCTTCTGTAGAACTACATTTCTGTTGTTTCAAGTCTCTCCTTCATCTGTGAAAAGATTGTTTAGCATTCACTGCCATATAAGAGGATCGATATTATATAACATTCAACTCTTTTCTTTGTTTCTAATGATATTTTTCTGTTTCTTAATATTTTGCTTAGCTTTTGGAAGGCATTATTCCAATGTGCCTTCAGATTTCAGTGCCACGCTTTCCGTCCGCTGTTAAAACTCTTCCGAGTTTGGTATCTCCGATTTGCAATTCACACTTTGGGCTCATCCTTTCCATCAATTTTTTGGCGCAAAAATGACTATGCCGAATCACGTGATCATGATCATCCAATCATATTGCATTTTAAACAGATATCACAAAACGGAAAGAATTCTGAAAATCCAGACAGATGCGAAAACATACCATGGCATAGCCACACGTTTCTCAATCTCAATTTAACTTTTTGAAAGTCATGGAACTGTGAAATCTGTAAAGTTATTCTAAATACATATATATATATATATATATATATATATATATATATATATATATATATATATATATATATGTATGTTTATCCGAATCTAAAAATAAACATATATATATATATATATATATATATATATATATATATATATATATATATATATATATATATATATATATATATATATATATATATGTGTGTGTGTGTGTGTGTGTGTGTGTGTGTTTATCCGAATCTAAAAATAAACACGCTAAAATTCACCTCCATTCCGTACCGTACGCTGATGGCTTAGCGGGTAGAGGTTCCGACTGACGCAAATTCAGTCGGGTTTCGATCGTAGCTAGAGGCACACTGATGAGCTGTGAAACAGCGAAACAGTCTGTCTGTGGATGACAAAAATATATATATATATATATATATATATATATTTCAAATGCCCCTTAAGGAACTGCGTTCCTAACGAAACAGGACTCATAAATAATTACATCGGTTACACAACCACATGCTAATCCAGACGTCTTACGTTACACCTATCCGATCACCCATTTAAACACACACAAAAATTTACCAAACCAAACTCCATTAGAAATATACTAGTAGAAAACACAAATATATTAATTGCTTCCACTTGTAAAAAAGGTTAAAAATAATGGAGGCTTTAATAATAAAAAAGAAAAAGCCTACCCTTAACAATATTAACTACGAACAAAGCCACAACGTTCTAACCGCATTTGGAAATTAAAACACCACTACTACACACTAAGATATATACATAATGCACACACTCAATTAAGCTGAAAAATCAAATCATTCTTGATAATGGCTAAAGGTATAGCCGAAAGCGCTCGGAAAAATAAAACATTTGGACAGTTCTTACACACTCTTTGTCCAGCAAAGAAAGCTCTTGTTCGTACACAAGAAAAATTAAATAAAAAACTTAACCGTAGTACCTTGTCTGTCGTTTTTAATGAAACTTGCATAAAAGAAGGATTGCTGCCTAAATATACAACTATATATATATATATATACATATATATATATGTATATATATGTATATATATGCATGTATATATATATATATATTGTGTGTATTTAGGCAGCATTTTTTCATTTATACATGTTTCATTAAATAATATAGACAAGTGTTGTTTGTTTATTTTATGTAAATTCTTTTCATATCGTCTGTTAAGCTTAATAACATTATCATTAAACGAAGAAAGAAAATCACAATATTGATACATATTTTTTAATCCAATCTAAGCTTTCGGCTTGCATAAGCCATCATCAAAGATGACAATTAGAGTTCAATATATTAAGCAATACACGGACGAGAAAGTGACGATAGTCTGTTTCTGTTTACATGGATGATTTCCAAGCAACGAGAAACACGTGCATATAAGACGCTGGAAGCTAAAATCGCACCGCAGCTCATGACGTCACACATGACCACGCGAGAGTGAATTCGAGAAGTATTAAGTATGGGAAGCCGTTGGTATAAACCAGTGGCTTCTGTTACCAATTATAGGCATTTAAGAATATTTGTAGAGATTTCATATACATATATATATATATATATATATATATATATGAAATCTCCACAAATATATATATATATATATATATATATATATATATATATATATATATATATATATATATATATAATACAAATAGTTATACTCGTTTGGAAAAACCTTAGGTATTTTGGCTTGCAATTGAACAAACCAATACCCAAGGGAAAATATATATATAAAAAAGAAAGAACTAAGAACATGAAATTGAGACGAAAACAATCGTCCAGAATTCAAGCTCAGAGTCAAAAGAAAAAAACCCTCCAAAACGAATAAAGCAAAAGTAACTATGTAAAGTGCTCAATACACTAAGTAGAGCAAACCTAAATATGAACCTAAAGAGCCAGGTAAACCTACCTAGGTATCACCTACATGGATCGTCAGGGAACTGGCCCTGACGATCAGTGTAGGTGAAACCAAGGTAGGTTTACCTGGCTCTTTAAGTTTATATATATATATATATATATATATGTGTGTGTGTGTGTGTGTGTGTGTGTGTGTCTGTGTGTCTGTGTGTGTGTGTGTGTGTCATTCGCAGACAGTACTGTTTCGCTGTATCACAGCTCTTCAGTACGACTAGACAACCGAATGCCTCAAGCTTGGCTTGAAACCTAACCGATTTGGTGTCAGTCATTGCCTCTACTACTGAACTATCTTCACTCGACAGAATGAGTCAGCCAAATCTAGCATATTGTTTTTACAAATGTAAACAAATGCCCGAAGTGCTCCATTCATTTTACTGAAGAGCTTCGCATTAACGCAGGTGGCTGTTGTTTATAGAATTTGCTTGTCATTCAACAGTGCTCAACTGAAAATATATTTTCAAGAGCTAAATTATGTTATTCGCAGACAGTACTGTTTCGCTGTATCACAGCTCCCCAGTGCGGCTATATATGGATATAATGATATACAAACTGTTCTATAACAGAACAATGTTAGGAAAATTAATGACAAAATAATCATGCCCAGCAAATTTATGTCCAGGTTCTTATAAATTTCACTTATTTTGATAGTGCTTTTGTTACCACAAGGTGGGATGCCTAATAAAAAAGTGATAAAGACGCAAACAAAAAGAAACAGAGATTAAGTGCAATTGGCTAGATATCTATATATATACGCAAACATATATTTAAAAAAGATTATTAAATTTCAAAGTTTAAAATCCGTGTAAATGTGTAAACATATGAATTTCTAAAGGACGAAGCGCGTCACACGAAAAAAATGTCCACTTTGTCATTAAAGCGAGCTTAAACGAATACAATGTTCAAGCGGCCAGGAAGGATATTAAAAATATATATAAATATATTTCACTATCTTCCCTGAAAGCCTGAAGTTTGTGTTTCTTTAAACTCAACTCTCTGCATATGAAACTTAAAACCACGGAGGCAACTGCTGAAAAATCAAATTAAATTCATTTTATATATATATAATTTCAAGAAAGACATTAGGATTACCAACTCAAAAACAGAGAATGTCTCGTATCAAGAATATTTAAACATTGAAAAACATAAAGAAAAAATTAATTATTTTTAATAATATGTGGAAATCTCCACCCTTTACCTGAAGACGGTCGCGAGACCAGAAACACGTGTTGTAAAATTATGAAACCAAAAAGGTTTGCGGTACCTCTTCTTTTTAATATACACACTTTTCTCTCGTTGGACCCATTATAACCTCTTCATTTTATATATATATATATATATATATATATATATATATATATATATATATATATATATATATATATATATATATATATATATATATATATCAAAGTGAACATTGAGGTCAACACTCAGCGGCGACGGACTGTTTCATGTTAAACGCAGTCATCAGGGCCTGTTGATTGCGGTTAGCATGAAACAGTCTGTCGCCTCTGAGTGTTGACTTCAATGTTCACTTTTATATTACGCTCTATCTCTGATATTGAGCACTGTAGCCCATAAATATAGCATACCTTAAAACTATATTTTCATATATATATATATATATATATATATGAAGATAAAGAGATAAAGTGGAATAGCTATAAACGACGTGTTTCGCCAAGAACACCTGCTGCTTCTGAACTGAAGAAGTTGATAGCAGCAGACGGTCTCGGGGAAAAACGCAACGTTTATAGCTTTTCCACTTTGTTTCATTATCTTCACTTTTGTTTCGGATACTATTATACAATCCCTCCCATATATATATATATATATATATATATATATATATATATAAAAAGAGAGAAAGAGAGAGATATGTGTGTGTGTGTGTGTGTGTGTGTGTGTGTGTGTGTGTGTGTGTGTGTGTGTGTGTGTGTGTGTGATACTAATTTCGAGCGAGTTGCCCCGGATAGAAATAATTGGAGATATTTGTGCCAGAGTTGTATCAGAAATTTTGAAATCAGTCGTATTGACGGGCGAAGAAACGAAAGACAACGACGAAAGGCGTCAGCAAATATTTCTGTAAGCTATGTCCCTAGATCCTTGCTGTTACACAATATGTGGACTTGAAAGCAGTTCACGATCGGGACTTAAGTGTCACATACAACACAAACATAAAAACAAAATCAGGTTGCCGGATACTCATACGTCGAATTCGACGGGATCCATGGTCATCATATCTATCTATCTATCTATCTATCTATCTATCTCTCTCTCTCTCTCTCTCTCTATATATATATATATATATATATATATATATATCACTTATGTCAAGTATCTGACCATAAAAAAGTGTCACTTAGCTGACAAAAGTGCCATAAAAAAAGATTTAGCCAAACACAAAGTACAATAACCGATAAGGAAGATTCTGGTTGTTAACACAACCAATCTTCATAGGACTCGTAATCGAAAGCATCTCGCTGTGAGAGAGACCCTTTACATAAAACATCAGACACCCAGTATAAATGTCACCTTATTCAACAAGGGAAATAGTCTTTTGAAGGTGTTTTAAATTAGAAAGACGTCAAATCGATTTCTAGCCATGTTCATTTTGCGTGGCTCGGAATAAACGCTACTACTATTTATGAAACAAAAACTACATCTTAAACAGGCAAATATGATAAAAATGAACAATAAATCCCCTTGAAAATGGCTGAAAACGTGACCGAAAGCGCTAGAGACAATAGACTCTACGGAAATTTTTAGACTCCCTTACCCAACAAAACAAAAAAATGTATGAATATTCGAAAAAATAAATAAATATGCATCAAATTTTCTTTGTCACATTCAATTAAACACATTTGAAAGAAAGATCTCTGTTCATATATATATATATACATACATACATACATATATATATATATATATACTTTATTAAATGGACAAAGTCCGACAATTGTTTTAAGACATTTTTATGTTTATACATTCTTTTTATAGATACAAATATTTAAGTAAATGCTCTGTTTTATAGTAAACAGTATTAAACAACATTTACCGGCCTGAATGACCGAGAAATTTTCATAGAAAATTTTCGTCCTCCGACAGGAATCGAACCTGTATCCTATACGGAACCGTCATATAGCCTGACGTGCCTTAACTGTTTCGGCCACAGAGGAGCGTTCGGTTGGCAAGGTCGATTTTACTGTCTTTAAACTTTAATCTTCTATGAATCTCTCACGTACATTCATATCTGCTCATGGCGTATCAAATGTAAACTAATTGTCGGACTTTGTCCATTTCATAATGTGTGACGTCATTTGTTTACATTTGGATACACTTTGAGCAGAAATGAATGTACGTGAGACATTTTTATCAGAGATACAATCTCCCAAAGGACATTTAAATTGATATATAATGTTGGCCTTTTGTAAGATGCTAGTTGATGAAGAAGAATTTTTTTGACAACTAGGTTGGTTGTATTAAATTTAGTATAGTATATAATTAATTTTATTTTCTTAATCAAATCAGTTGGGGATACATTAGTGTTTATGATTACTGTATAGTAATTTGGTATGTTTAGAGTTATTTGATGTATTGTATTCATTTTTATTTATGTTAATATTCCTAATAGCTCGTCTATTTTGTTCATCAACAATGCAATTAGGAAAGTCATTATTAATGAGAGTTTTTTTTTTAATTTAGTATCGAAGATCTTTCTTGTTGGAGAAATTGATTCGGTTTATTAAGTTTCGTATAATAGGTATTTTGTAATAGGGCATTAACTTTGAGAGGACGTGTGTTTATACTAGTTGTTTTCTTTATAAGGACAGGTAGTAAATGTATTATTATTATTACAGTATAGAGGGAGATGTAATTGTGGGCGCGGCCTGCTCTCATGGACTCCCTGGGTATAGCGTCAAGGTAGGGCTGACCAACTATGTTGCTGTATAGCGTGCTGGACTTCTTGCCAGAAAAATCTTAAAGAAATTTAAACTCGATTCTCTTTAACTCTTTCTCTATAAAACTTTTAATATGGTAGATGACTTGTGATAATTTTTTATCACAAGTCATCTACCATCGCCTGAAGAAGTACCGTCTTATTAATGAAACATAAAAGTTTTTGTGTAGCGATGTAAAATGGTTTTATTGTAATTCATTATAATAAAAATATAATATAGATTTAAACAGACCATTTACTTAAATATTTGTGTATATATAAATTACGTGTGACAATAATATATATATATGTGTATATATATATATATATATATATATATATATATATATATATATATATGGCCTGACGATTGCATCTAGGATGAAACAGCCTGTCGCCTCTAAGTGCTGACTTCAATGTTCACTTTTATATTTACACACGCTCTATCTCTGATATTGAGCATTTTATCCCATAAATATAGCAAACCTTAAGAGTATATTTCTTCATATATATATATATATATATATATATATATATATATATATATATATATATATATATGTATATATGTATATATATATATATATGGAGAGAGAGAGAGAGAGATAGATAGATAGATAAATAGATAGATATATATCATATATATATATATCATATAAATATATATCATATATATATCATATATATATATCATATATATATCATATATATATCATATATATATCATATATATATATCATATATATATATCATATATATATATCATATATATATATATATTATTGTTATACGTTATTTACATATACACAAATATTTAAGTAAATGCTCTGTTTATAATAAACAGTATTAACAACATTAGCTACAAAGGATAATCTCGTTAGCTAAACTGGTATAGCACGTTCAGCTATATGACGGTTCTGTATAGGATACAGGTTCGATTCCTGTCGGAGTATGCATATTTTCTATGAAATTTCTCGGATGTTCAGGCCAGTAAATGTTGTTATTGTTTATTATAAACAGGGCATTTTCTTAAATATTTGTGTGTATAGAAATAACTTATAACAACAAAATATATTAAGATAATTGTCGGACTTTGTCCATTTCGTAGAATATATATATATATATTATATTGTCGGGCTATGTCCAATTCAAAAATATATATATATAATTTCTTCAGTCCTTTTCTTTTCTTTCCTCAAAGTAAGCTAATCCTAAAAATCGTTAAGCAATTACCCTAGGGCGAAATTAAGCAGCTCATTGGCTAAGAAGAATTAATATAGACATCATGCCAATAATATCTGGGAAAATAATCAGACTAAAAGAGGAAAAAATAGTATTTAATGAGAAGTAATTTTTTTTTTTGACGAAAATACCTTTTGAAGGTTGAATAGAACTGATATTCTTTGCATCTTCCTCATCATCTTCAAAGAGGATTTCATATTCCTTATATTGCCGTTTCAGGAATTCGTTAGCCAAGGAATATTTATTTGCTTTGGAGACGGGTTTCACATTAGCTTTTGGCGCAGATTCATCACACGGCTACAAGAAAAGGAAGACAAAAATAAAAGCAGGAGGAAAAAAAACGATTTGCTTTCATTAATCAAACAGACATTGATTAGAGAGGTCAAGGGTAGGATCGGAAAAGAGTTTCAATAACAGGACCGGAAGTAGACAAACAGACAGACAGATAAACATTGTGCTTCCATTCTTTCTTTCCCTGGAGGTTGCAGATGTCAGATAATCTTCATGTTTTGATTTTGGAAACATAAACCTAATCGTCTTGGGTATGACGATAAACTACATCCGCGTCCTGAGTAAGTCGATAAACTACATCCGATAGCAAGGCCTTTGATCAGAAGATTTAGAGGAGTGTGGAATCACTGATGTTCCCATGTCCACCCTGACCAGGGGGTGGTAGCACCCGTCAGGGTACCAGCTATGGGCAAAAAATTAACCCTCCAAAACGGGTCAAAACACTATGAAAGTATAAAAATAGGTTTTAATACCAACAATACTTTCTTTTTAATTTTTTTACCAGCAATAAATTTTTGAAAAAAAAATATAACCAGCAATAAAAATCATCACTATTTACAGAGGGGAATTAATAGGAGATAACTGACATCCATTAGACATGGCACGTGGAACTAGAACAGTCCACCCCTGTGAGCGAAATAAAGGGTTCAGTTCGACATTCCAACCACCTGAAGAGGGCCGGAGCGTACAACGGCCGAAACGTTGTGATAAACATGGTGACAAAGATGAGGACAATAGTCCGAATAATGTAAATAGTGTACATAATACCTCATCTCAGAAATAGAGATAGATACTGAAAGGTCGAAACGTTGTGATAAATATGGCGACAAAGATGAGGACAATAGTCCGAATAATGTAAATAGTGTACATAATACCTCATTTTAGAAATATAGACAGATAATAAAAATCTTGTCGGCATCAAATAACTCATTGAGGTTGATATGCCGTAAAACAAAACAAGAAAGGGAAGTATGTTAGATTAATTAACAGCTTAAAATATATTTTCGGGTATGTCGAGGAAGCATCTTTCCCGGAAAATAAGTTTTGAAAAGGAAATTAGAAGAGACACGTAATGGCTAAACATCCGGTTCATATCTATTCTTTAATATTCGAGAAAAATTAAATATTTTTGTGAAATATATGTACGACATTGAGATTTGAATGGATAATAAGGTAGGGATTAAAAATATATACATAGAGATGACTGTAATTCGGGGTCGTATTATACTCAAAGATATAAGTTATTCTCTGCTTTTTAGTTTCAGAAACACGAAGAAACTAGTGTTATATATAGCCGTATTATACAAAAGAATTGAATTAGTTATTTTTTTTTTTTGGTGGGGGTGAGTCGGCTTGAAAAAGGGGCGATAACTCCGATGCTGTGCAGTTTTGTTTCATATTCCTCTGTTTGCTGACGCATGTCTAAAATTAGAGCAGTTTTGAGCACAAAATAATGCTTGTGTTTATATATATATATATATATATATATATATATATATATTGTATAAAGTTTTCTCTCTTCATTCTTAATGAAAGACAAGATTGTTTATTTTCATTTATTATTTATATATAAATACCATAAAATCATATAAAACAGAAAAGTATGATAGATTAATTAACATCTTAAAATGTATTATCGGGTATGTCGAGGAAGCACCTTTCCCCGAAAATAAGTTTTGAAACGGAAATAAGAAGAGACACTCAATGGATGAACATCCGGTTCTATTCTTTAATATTCGAGAAAAATTAAATATTTTTGTGAAATATATGTACGACATTGAGGTTTTAATGGATAATAGAGTAGAACTTTAAAAATATATATATATATATGAGAATGGCTATACTACGGGATCATATTATACTAAATGATGTAATTTATTCCCTGTTTTTAGCTTCAGAAACACGGGTTCGTGTTATACACAAGTCGCGTTATGCACAAGAAAATACGATATATGATTAACTAGCAAAGACATCCAGATTTTTTACTGAATATTTCGGGTGTCTTCTTTTATATGCCGTGTCCCTTCAGAAAGTGGGTGATCGTGGCTCTCCACGATTTCCAGTTCCTTGTAGCTCAAAGCAACTAAAAAGAAACGTCTTCTATTGTGTTTGAACGGCTTGGAGAGAGAGTCACATCTCTGCTGCTGAAAGTTGAAATCTGTGGGTTTGTACATGAAACTTTCCTTGAAAGTAGGCTCGAGAAAAATAGGGTTTTGTTTTCTCTGATTGGTCAAATATTTCAAAGGTGATGTTAATTTCTAACCAATAGACATTTTGATTTAAATCGTGTGTTGCATTGTGAAATCTGTTTGGCATGTTTGTAATATTGTCTGTTATTGAATAGAAAATAAAATTTGAGCGTGTTTTGATATGGTATGTATGTAATTGTTTTGGAAAATAGTTTTTTTTCCCCAATATACTCAAAGCGTATTATACACAAGGAAATACGGTAGTTAATCTTGGTTAGTTCTCGCTCCAAATCGTCATTAGACATTTTCATTCAATAAAACTTTGAACAAGGTTCGCCATAGTCGTATCCGCTCATGCAGTAAAACGTTACTACCCTGTCATATGAAGAATTTTTTTCAGCATCTTTAGCGACATAAATCTGACCTTTTGGCGCAAGTATAAAACCGACCAGTGTTATGGAATTTAAATAAAAACAGATTTCGACATTAAATAGCCGAATAGACGTTGAGGGGGGTCGTAAAACACACCAACCCACCCAAGGAAATCTATTTTCTTTTTCTTTTATGATATTAACTATATATATATATATATATGACGTGTCCCCAGTAGCTCAAAGCAAAGTCTGACTTTTTACCATCTCTCTTCATCCTTTTCCGTTATCCATTCATACAAACTTTTTACGTAGGTTACTTCAGGACATAATGGATCATGGCTCTCCACAGCTTCCTGTGTCTTATATCACAAAGCAACGTCACTTTTTTTACCATCCATTGATGTGGATATGACATTAAAATTTTAATAGATAATATGGTCGAACATTTTTTTAAAAATTGCATATAGATAGCTTTAATAAGGGTGGGGGCGTGTATTATACTTAAAGATGACATTTATTCCCTATTTTTAGCTTAAGTAAAACACACCAACCTACACAACAAACCAATGATATCTGTTTTGTGATATTAACTGCTTTCTGGACATGTAGGCTGTTGACAACGCGTCATTAATAAAATAATAACATTTTAATTGATAGCGAACGTTTAAAATTAGCCTTACTAAATTATACATTTCGTTTTATGATTTTTTTTTCGACTTGGATATCAATAAAATATGGAACGTCTTTACAACATAAAGTTTTACCCTGAGATGTGAAGGTAGCGTAATGGTTATTGGGATAAAAAATGGAATCAGAAAATAAAGTTCAAATTCCAGCCTATTTAGTTGCATTCACTTTCACACTATTTCTATGGCTAGTCCGTAAGCTAACTGTCTGAAGTCAAGATACATGAGTTGTTCGTTCTGCTGAGCCAAACAGCTGCCACGTGGTGCAGGTTACATGCCCATGGCTCCATTTGTGGAAGATATCTTCACCAGGTATAGACACTATCTCCGGCTCGCAGTTCTCATGTGGAAAAACCCATAGCTAGCCATTTTTCGTTTGAAAGTAATATGTCCCCGCTAAATCCGGGTCGCTTGAATCTGGAATCCTGAATATGAATTCTCTAGAAACACAGAAGTATCTCCGCAGCTCCAATTCCTGTTGTGAATTATTACTCTTTTCATTACTTTTCAAACTGCTTATTGTTGCGTATATGTGTTATAGTTTCTCTGCATGGGAAAAATGAGAATATGTATATATAATTTTGTATATGACTTAGCGGCATACGACTCTTAGTGAGAACAAAACACGTATGTCATTTCATTTCTTTCAGCTATTCCGTTCCCTCCGTAAAACAATCATGGATATAATAATGTCCTCAATGGGAGAAACGCAAATGGGAGAATATCCCTCTCTGTTATAGCATACCCACTACTTGGTTACTTAACCAGCATGATGCGAAATCATTAAACTCCATGAAACCTATTTTTCATTTCCAATGATTCTCGTTTTCCCTAGTAGAGTCTACCACATGCAGGGCCGGAGCATACAACCCCTGACCAAGATGATTGGGGTAACCTGATTGGCGACCGGGAAGTGCTTTGTGACGCATGCTATCTCATCAACATATACTTTTTCTACCTACTTTTATATACATTACAAAGTAAACTAAGCACTAATTAAATTCCGATTATTAAAGGATGAAAGATTTTGATGTCTTTCTGGGATGTTTTCTTTTTCGTTCAAATCCGTAATTTTTTTTTAAACGGATTAAATGCGACATTATTCTACTGTGCCCCGCCAGCCGTCTGCTTTGCTCTTTGATCCATAATAAATTAGACACTAAACATCGAGAGATTAAAAGAGCCTTGTCTCAAAGATTATAACTAGGAACTTTGACAACGCAAGTTCCACCTACACACTCGGTGAAAATAGCACTCAAAATATTATGCCGGAATTTCGAAAAGAATATGAAAATGGAGATATAATAGAGATAAACGTATCATAGATTTCATCGGGACTGGCCACATGTCACGAAAATGCGCGTAGAACGTGTGTGATGATGTATTTTTCATGCAACGAGGAATGCTAGGTTGTTTTTTGTCTGATGCAATTGGTTTCAATAATTCTTAGTCTATTTTTGCTATGTATTATTCTGGTGGTGTTTGTAAGAAGCGGTCTATTGTTTAAAATTCTTGCAGTCACGTGGAAGCTATACCAGAATGCTAGTCGAGTAATGATCTCTCTCGGCTAGGCCCATGGGAGAGAAAGTCTGATGTCATGGAGGCCCGAAAATTTGCAAAAAAACAAAAAAAAAAACAAAAAAAAAACGAGTAGACATTCCTGAGGAAAAATTTCTGGTGCGCAATGTCTGCATGTAAAACAAACTTTATATCAGCCTGACTCAACCGATTACTCTATTATGAGTCGAAGATGAAACCCTCCATTTAAGGCTTCTTTTCATTTTGTCACTCGATCACCCACAAATAGATAGACAGATAAACATGACAAGGAATTAATAATGGCTTCTTTTTTTTATTATTAGGGCTTCCATAATTTTTAATTAATTCATTCATTTATTGTAAGTGGATGAGGTTTTTATACGCTTTCTGTCCAGAAAAGAAAATACATTTTCGACCACAAGAAAAATAAAATAAAAAGCTTAAATCGGAGTACCTTGTCAGTCGTCTTTAACGAAACATATATATATATATATATATATATATATATATATATATATATATATATATATATATATATATATATATATATATATATGTCTAGCCACACTGGTGAGCTGTGAAACAGCGAAACAGTCTGTCTGTAGATGACAAAAATATTGGCTCCTGAAAAATTAATTTCGGTTGAGCTCTCTGGTTTGAGGTGTGAATTTGTAAACAGTGACTATTTAAGCTAATATTGCACGACTCTTCGGCAGAATTGAGTCACTGTCAGTCACTGTGTGTTTATCTAAATCTAAAAATAAAACACGCTAAAATTCACCTTCATCCCTGACCGTGCGCTGACGGCTTAGTGGGAGAAGTTCCGACTGACGCAAAATTCAGTCGGGTTTCGATCCTAGCTAGAGGCAACCGGACGTCTAGCCACACTGATGAGCTGTGAAACAGCGAAACAGTCTGTCTGTGGATGACAAATATATATATATATATATATATATATATATATATATATATATATATATATATATATATATATATATATATTATAATATTTTTAGTATAAGGGTTCATGATAAAATCATTTTAAATCTTTACACAAAAGCTCTCATGCTTCAATGCTATGATTGCACTTCCTCAGGCGATGGTTGGTAACTGGTGATGCAAATGATTCTTTAGGGAAATTTAAAAACAAATCGTTACCTCTTTTCCAAAAGTTAAAGTTATGATCTTCCCCTTTAACTTTTGGAAAAGATGTAACGGTTTGTTTTTAAATTTCCCTAAAGCACCATTTTTATCACTAGTTACCAACCATCGCCTGAGGAAGTGCAATCATAGTATTGAAACACGAAAGCTCTTGTGTAGTGACTTAAAATGTTTTCTTATAATCTCTTATAATAAAAATATATAATATTTTGCTCTACTTTGTATTGAGCACTTTTTTAAAAGTAAATGCTGCGAACTGTGGATTTTTACTCCATTTCCTCTTTCGCTTATTTGTATATATATATGCATATATATATATATATATATATATATATATATATATATATATATATATATATATATATATATATATGTGTGTGTGTGTGTGTGTCTGTGTGTGTGTGTGTGTGTGTGTGTGTGCTGTAGCATACCTACGGACGATAATGGGTATGTTCCCATTCACATAAACACAATAGTAAATACTGTATGTTGGTTTGCAGTTGGAGATTCATCTCCAGCTGTGCTGGTCAAACACTCTGCCGCCGGACAGAAGGGATCTCCAGACGAGGCTATGTCGAAGAGCAGTGTCTAGTCTCGGGAAACAGCTACCCGACCACGTTTTATACGTGGTTTAAGAGGAATTGTTGGCCGAGCCTACGGGCATGGATACCCCACATTAAATTCGGCCTTGTGCCACATCTGACCGCGTGCGGTGGTTGGTAGATACGCTGCAATTGGAGACTCATTGCGGATTTCACTTGACTCACTTCTTCTACGCACCGCTGGCGAATCTTATATGTGTTGTTCGTGTATTATCGTTCATTAACAATATTCGTGTGAGTTTTCTATTCAGTAACCTTTATATATATATATATATATATATATATATATATATATATATATATATATATATATATATAGCATAAAGTCGCATTGCACATCACGTGACATGCACGCTTCACGACAAACGCTGTAAACAAACACACAAACACAGTATCTCATTTGATTTCTGAGGAAAGACCTAGGTGGTCTGAAATATTAAATAAATAAATATATACAAAAACACAGAAATAAATACTTTCATAAAAAAAACACCCAATTTTGTTTCATTTATTTTATCCAGATATTATTTATATATATATATATATATATATATATATATATATATATATATATATATATATATATATATATATAAAATAATATCATTTATAACATACATAGATATAAAATATATCTTTTAATTATATTTATATATTAATTTGTTATTTCTATTTATTCATATATATATATATATATATATATATATATATATATATATATATATATGTGTGTATATATGTATGTATGTATGTATGTATGTGTGTGTGTGTGTGTGTGTGTGTGTGTGTGTGTGTGTGTGTGTGTGTTCGTACAATTAATTTGAAGAATATGTGCAAAACAAATAGTAACATACCTGCGTCATAAAGAAGGCAGTTTCTTGGTTGGCGTCGTATTCCTCAGACATCTTCTGTTCATCAGCATCACCGTCGCTCTCAGCTGTCCCCTCACTGTCAATTCTTTCCTCTTTCTCATAGTAACCCCCTGAATATTGTTTGTTTGACACCCTTGAAAATGATTGATCACTGCGTTCGCTTGGGGCAGCAGGGGATCGTCCAGAAACAAAAGCGGAAGCGGGTTTGGAAGATTCCAGCGACAGAATTTGGTCCACGGTTAGTTTCGGAAGCTTACGAACGCCGTCTTTCACCTGCGAAATATAAAGAACAAATATTCTTAGACAAAATTCTACAGAGTTTCTTTTCCTCGACGGAACAAATTCTCTCCTCATCTTCTATGAATTTATCATCATATTTATAATACCATTTTTTTTTTAAATTTGCTGTGTCTTTTTTTTTAAATTTTGACGATCAAAGATTATTATAAAGCATGGATCTGGAACCTGGAAGGGAGATCCACAGGTGACAAGTGCGAGAACAGAAGCTGTTAGCATAGAACCTATGGTTACATCCAGCCAATTCAACTGTAAATTGGTGAAACCCCGTCGCCAGTCCAGTACGGCGCTTAAAGAAGATTAAAGTTGATGGGAAAGCCTGGGAACCAAAGGGAGATCCACAGGTGACAAGTGCGAGAACAGAAGCTGTTAGCATAGAACCTATGGTTACATCCAGCCAATTCAACTGTAAATTGGTGAAACCCCGTCGCCAGTCCAGTACGGCGCTTAAAGAAGATTAAAGTTGATGGGAAAGCCTGGGAACCAAAGGGAGATCCACAGGTGACAAGTGCGAGAACAGAAGCTGTTAGCATAGAACCTATGGTTACATCCAGCCAATTCAACTGTAAATTGGTGAAACCCCGTCGCCAGTCCAGTACGGCGCTTAAAGAAGATTAAAGTTGATGGGAAAGCCTGGGAACCAAAGGGAGATCCACAGGTGACAAGTGCGAGAACAGAAGCTGTTAGCATAGAACCTATGGTTACATCCAGCCAATTCAACTGTAAATTGGTGAAACCCCGTCGCCAGTCCAGTACGGCGCTTAAAGAAGATTAAAGTTGATGGGAAAGCCTGGGAACCAAAGGGAGATCCACAGGTGACAAGTGCGAGAACAGAAGCTGTTAGCATAGAACCTATGGTTACATCCAGCCAATTCAACTGTAAATTGGTGAAACCCCGTCGCCAGTCCATTACGGCGCTTAAAGAAGATTAAAGTTGATGGGAAAGCCTGGGAACCAAAGGGAGATCCACAGGTGACAAGTGCGAGAACAGAAGCTGTTAGCATAGAACCTATGGTTACATCCAGCCAATTCAACTGTAAATTGGTGAAACCCCGTCGCCAGTCCAGTACGGCGCTTAAAGAAGATTAAAGTTGATGGGAAAGCCTGGGAACCAAAGGGAGATCCACAGGTGACAAGTGCGAGAACAGAAGCTGTTAGCATAGAACCTATGGTTACATCCAGCCAATTCAACTGTAAATTGGTGAAACCCCGTCGCCAGTCCAGTACGGCGCTTAAAGAAGATTAAAGTTGATGGGAAAGCCTGGGAACCAAAGGGAGATCCACAGGTGACAAGTGCGAGAACAGAAGCTGTTAGCATAGAACCTATGGTTACATCCAGCCAATTCAACTGTAAATTGGTGAAACCCCGTCGCCAGTCCAGTACGGCGCTTAAAGAAGATTAAAGTTGATGGGAAAGCCTGGGAACCAAAGGGAGATCCACAGGTGACAAGTGCGAGAACAGAAGCTGTTAGCATAGAACCTATGGTTACATCCAGCCAATTCAACTGTAAATTGGTGAAACCCCGTCGCCAGTCCAGTACGGCGCTTAAAGAAGATTAAAGTTGATGGGAAAGCCTGGGAACCAAAGGGAGACCCACAGGTGACAAGTGCGAGAACAGAAGCTGTTAGCATAGAACCTATGGTTACATCCAGCCAATTCAACTGTAAATTGGTGAAACCCCGTCGCCAGTCCAGTACGGCGCTTAAAGAAGATTAAAGTTGATGGGAAAGCCTGGGAACCAAAGGGAGATCCACAGGTGACAAGTGCGAGAACAGAAGCTGTTAGCATAGAACCTATGGTTACATCCAGCCAATTCAACTGTAAATTGGTGAAACCCCGTCGCCAGTCCAGTACGGCGCTTAAAGAAGATTAAAGTTGATGGGAAAGCCTGGGAACCAAAGGGAGATCCACAGGTGACAAGTGCGAGAACAGAAGCTGTTAGCATAGAACCTATGGTTACATCCAGCCAATTCAACTGTAAATTGGTGAAACCCCGTCGCCAGTCCAGTACGGCGCTTAAAGAAGATTAAAGTTGATGGGAAAGCCTGGGAACCAAAGGGAGATCCACAGGTGACAAGTGCGAGAACAGAAGCTGTTAGCATAGAACCTATGGTTACATCCAGCCAATTCAACTGTAAATTGGTGAAACCCCGTCGCCAGTCCAGTACGGCGCTTAAAGAAGATTAAAGTTGATGGGAAAGCCTGGGAACCAAAGGGAGATCCACAGGTGACAAGTGCGAGAACAGAAGCTGTTAGCATAGAACCTATGGTTACGTCCAGCCAATTCAACTGTAAATTGGTGAAACCCCGTCGCCAGTCCAGTACGGCGCTTAAAGAAGATTAAAGTTGATGGGAAAGCCTGGGAACCAAAGGGAGATCCACAGGTGACAAGTGCGAGAACAGAAGCTGTTAGCATAGAACCTATGGTTACGTCCAGCCAATTCAACTGTAAATTGGTGAAACCCCGTCGCCAGTCCAGTACGGCGCTTAAAGAAGATTAAAGTTGATGGGAAAGCCTGGGAACCAAAGGGAGATCCACAGGTGACAAGTGCGAGAACAGAAGCTGTTAGCATAGAACCTATGGTTACATCCAGCCAATTCAACTGTAAATTGGTGAAACCCCGTCGCCAGTCCAGTACGGCGCTTAAAGAAGATTAAAGTTGATGGGAAAGCCTGGGAACCAAAGGGAGATCCACAGGTGACAAGTGCGAGAACAGAAGCTGTTAGCATAGAACCTATGGTTACATCCAGCCAATTCAACTGTAAATTGGTGAAACCCCGTCGCCAGTCCAGTACGGCGCTTAAAGAAGATTAAAGTTGATGGGAAAGCCTGGGAACCAAAGGGAGATCCACAGGTGACAAGTGCGAGAACAGAAGCTGTTAGCATAGAACCTATGGTTACATCCAGCCAATTCAACTGTAAATTGGTGAAACCCCGTCGCCAGTCCAGTACGGCGCTTAAAGAAGATTAAAGTTGATGGGAAAGCCTGGGAACCAAAGGGAGATCCACAGGTGACAAGTGCGAGAACAGAAGCTGTTAGCATAGAACCTATGGTTACATCCAGCCAATTCAACTGTAAATTGGTGAAACCCCGTCGCCAGTCCAGTACGGCGCTTAAAGAAGATTAAAGTTGATGGGAAAGCCTGGGAACCAAAGGGAGATCCACAGGTGACAAGTGCGAGAACAGAAGCTGTTAGCATAGAACCTATGGTTACATCCAGCCAATTCAACTGTAAATTGGTGAAACCCCGTCGCCAGTCCAGTACGGCGCTTAAAGAAGATTAAAGTTGATGGGAAAGCCTGGGAACCAAAGGGAGATCCACAGGTGACAAGTGCGAGAACAGAAGCTGTTAGCATAGAACCTATGGTTACATCCAGCCAATTCAACTGTAAATTGGTGAAACCCCGTCGCCAGTCCAGTACGGCGCTTAAAGAAGATTAAAGTTGATGGGAAAGCCTGGGAACCAAAGGGAGATCCACAGGTGACAAGTGCGAGAACAGAAGCTGTTAGCATAGAACCTATGGTTACATCCAGCCAATTCAACTGTAAATTGGTGAAACCCCGTCGCCAGTCCAGTACGGCGCTTAAAGAAGATTAAAGTTGATGGGAAAGCCTGGGAACCAAAGGGAGATCCACAGGTGACAAGTGCGAGAACAGAAGCTGTTAGCATAGAACCTATGGTTACATCCAGCCAATTCAACTGTAAATTGGTGAAACCCCGTCGCCAGTCCAGTACGGCGCTTAAAGAAGATTAAAGTTGATGGGAAAGCCTGGGAACCAAAGGGAGATCCACAGGTGACAAGTGCGAGAACAGAAGCTGTTAGCATAGAACCTATGGTTACATCCAGCCAATTCAACTGTAAATTGGTGAAACCCCGTCGCCAGTCCAGTACGGCGCTTAAAGAAGATTAAAGTTGATGGGAAAGCCTGGGAACCAAAGGGAGATCCACAGGTGACAAGTGCGAGAACAGAAGCTGTTAGCATAGAACCTATGGTTACATCCAGCCAATTCAACTGTAAATTGGTGAAACCCCGTCGCCAGTCCAGTACGGCGCTTAAAGAAGATTAAAGTTGATGGGAAAGCCTGGGAACCAAAGGGAGATCCACAGGTGACAAGTGCGAGAACAGAAGCTGTTAGCATAGAACCTATGGTTACATCCAGCCAATTCAACTGTAAATTGGTGAAACCCCGTCGCCAGTCCAGTACGGCGCTTAAAGAAGATTAAAGTTGATGGGAAAGCCTGGGAACCAAAGGGAGATCCACAGGTGACAAGTGCGAGAACAGAAGCTGTTAGCATAGAACCTATGGTTACATCCAGCCAATTCAACTGTAAATTGGTGAAACCCCGTCGCCAGTCCAGTACGGCGCTTAAAGAAGATTAAAGTTGATGGGAAAGCCTGGGAACCAAAGGGAGATCCACAGGTGACAAGTGCGAGAACAGAAGCTGTTAGCATAGAACCTATGGTTACATCCAGCCAATTCAACTGTAAATTGGTGAAACCCCGTCGCCAGTCCAGTACGGCGCTTAAAGAAGATTAAAGTTGATGGGAAAGCCTGGGAACCAAAACTAGAACCTATGGTTACATCCAGCCAATTCAACTGTAAATTCGTGAAACCCCGTCGCCAGTCCAGTACGGCGCTTAAAGAAGTCGTGAAACCCCGTCGCCAGTCCAGTACGGCGCTTAAAGAAGATTAAAGTTGATGGGAAAGCCTGGGAACCAAAGGGAGATCCACAGGTGACAAGTGCGAGAACAGAAGCTGTTAGCATAGAACCTATGGTTACATCCAGCCAATTCAACTGTAAATTGGTGAAACCCCGTCGCCAGTCCAGTACGGCGCTTAAAGAAGATTAAAGTTGATGGGAAAGCCTGGGAACCAAAGGGAGATCCACAGGTGACAAGTGCGAGAACAGAAGCTGTTAGCATAGAACCTATGGTTACATCCAGCCAATTCAACTGTAAATTGGTGAAACCCCGTCGCCAGTCCAGTACGGCGCTTAAAGAAGATTAAAGTTGATGGGAAAGCCTGGGAACCAAAGGGAGATCCACAGGTGACAAGTGCGAGAACAGAAGCTGTTAGCATAGAACCTATGGTTACATCCAGCCAATTCAACTGTAAATTGGTGAAACCCCGTCGCCAGTCCAGTACGGCGCTTAAAGAAGATTAAAGTTGATGGGAAAGCCTGGGAACCAAAGGGAGATCCACAGGTGACAAGTGCGAGAACAGAAGCTGTTAGCATAGAACCTATGGTTACATCCAGCCAATTCAACTGTAAATTGGTGAAACCCCGTCGCCAGTCCAGTACGGCGCTTAAAGAAGATTAAAGTTGATGGGAAAGCCTGGGAACCAAAGGGAGATCCACAGGTGACAAGTGCGAGAACAGAAGCTGTTAGCATAGAACCTATGGTTACATCCAGCCAATTCAACTGTAAATTGGTGAAACCCCGTCGCCAGTCCAGTACGGCGCTTAAAGAAGATTAAAGTTGATGGGAAAGCCTGGGAACCAAAGGGAGATCCACAGGTGACAAGTGCGAGAACAGAAGCTGTTAGCATAGAACCTATGGTTACATCCAGCCAATTCAACTGTAAATTGGTGAAACCCCGTCGCCAGTCCAGTACGGCGCTTAAAGAAGATTAAAGTTGATGGGAAAGCCTGGGAACCAAAGGGAGATCCACAGGTGACAAGTGCGAGAACAGAAGCTGTTAGCATAGAACCTATGGTTACGTCCAGCCAATTCAACTGTAAATTGGTGAAACCCCGTAGCCAGTCCAGTACGGCGCTTAAAGAAGATTAAAGTTGATGGGAAAGCCTGGGAACCAAAGGGAGATCCACAGGTGACAAGTGCGAGAACAGAAGCTGTTAGCATAGAACCTATGGTTACATCCAGCCAATTCAACTGTAAATTGGTGAAACCCCGTCGCCAGTCCAGTACGGCGCTTAAAGAAGATTAAAGTTGATGGGAAAGCCTGGGAACCAAAGAGAGATCCACAGGTGACAAGTGCGAGAACAGAAGCTGTTAGCATAGAACCTATGGTTACATCCAGCCAATTCAACTGTAAATTGGTGAAACCCCGTCGCCAGTCCAGTACGGCGCTTAAAGAAGATTAAAGTTGATGGGAAAGCCTGGGAACCAAAGGGAGATCCACAGGTGACAAGTGCGAGAACAGAAGCTGTTAGCATAGAACCTATGGTTACATCCAGCCAATTCAACTGTAAATTGGTGAAACCCCGTCGCCAGTCCAGTACGGCGCTTAAAGAAGATTAAAGTTGATGGGAAAGCCTGGGAACCAAAGGGAGATCCACAGGTGACAAGTGCGAGAACAGAAGCTGTTAGCATAGAACCTATGGTTACATCTAGCCAATTCAACTGTAAATTGGTGAAACCCCGTCGCCAGTCCAGTACGGCGCTTAAAGAAGATTAAAGTTGATGGGAAAGCCTGGGAACCAAAGGGAGATCCACAGGTGAAAAGTGCGAGAACAGAAGCTGTTAGCATAGAACCTATGGTTACATCCAGCCAATTCAACTGTAAATTGGTGAAACCCCGTCGCCAGTCCAGTACGGCGCTTAAAGAAGATTAAAGTTGATGGGAAAGCCTGGGAACCAAAGGGAGATCCACAGGTGACAAGTGCGAGAACAGAAGCTGTTAGCATAGAACCTATGGTTACATCCAGCCAATTCAACTGTAAATTGGTGAAACCCCGTCGCCAGTCCAGTACGGCGCTTAAAGAAGATTAAAGTTGATGGGAAAGCCTGGGAACCAAAGGGAGATCCACAGGTGACAAGTGCGAGAACAGAAGCTGTTAGCATAGAACCTATGGTTACATCCAGCCAATTCAACTGTAAATTGGTGAAACCCCGTCGTCAGTCCAGTACGGCGCTTAAAGAAGATTAAAGTTGATGGGAAAGCCTGGGAACCAAAGGGAGATCCACAGGTGACAAGTGCGAGAACAGAAGCTGTTAGCATAGAACCTATGGTTACATCCAGCCAATTCAACTGTAAATTGGTGAAACCCCGTCGCCAGTCCAGTACGGCGCTTAAAGAAGATTAAAGTTGATGGGAAAGCCTGGGAACCAAAGGGAGATCCACAGGTGACAAGTGCGAGAACAGAAGCTGTTAGCATAGAACCTATGGTTACATCCAGCCAATTCAACTGTAAATTGGTGAAACCCCGTCGCCACTCCAGTACGGCGCTTAAAGAAGATTAAAGTTGATGGGAAAGCCTGGGAACCAAAGGGAGATCCACAGGTGACAAGTGCGAGAACAGAAGCTGTTAGCATAGAACCTATGGTTACATCCAGCCAATTCAACTGTAAATTGGTGAAACCCCGTCGCCAGTCCAGTACGGCGCTTAAAGAAGATTAAAGTTGATGGGAAAGCCTGGGAACCAAAGGAGATCCACAGGTGACAGTGCGAGAACAGAAGCTGTTAGCATAGAACCTATGGTTACATCCAGCCAATTCAACTGTAAATTGGTGAAACCCCGTCGCCAGTCCAGTACGGCGCTTAAAGAAGATTAAAGTTGATGGGAAAGCCTGGGAACCAAAGGGAGATCCACAGGTGACAAGTGCGAGAACAGAAGCTGTTAGCATAGAACCTATGGTTACATCCAGCCAATTCAACTGTAAATTGGTGAAACCCCGTCGCCAGTCCAGTACGGCGCTTAAAGAAGATTAAAGTTGATGGGAAAGCCTGGGAACCAAAGGGAGATCCACAGGTGACAAGTGCGAGAACAGAAGCTGTTAGCATAGAACCTATGGTTACATCCAGCCAATTCAACTGTAAATTGGTGAAACCCCGTCGCCAGTCCAGTACGGCGCTTAAAGAAGATTAAAGTTGATGGGAAAGCCTGGGAACCAAAGGGAGATCCACAGGTGACAAGTGCGAGAACAGAAGCTGTTAGCATAGAACCTATGGTTACATCCAGCCAATTCAACTGTAAATTGGTGAAACCCCGTCGCCAGTCCAGTACGGCGCTTAAAGAAGATTAAAGTTGATGGGAAAGCCTGGGAACCAAAGGGAGATCCACAGGTGACAAGTGCGAGAACAGAAGCTGTTAGCATAGAACCTATGGTTACATCCAGCCAATTCAACTGTAAATTGGTGAAACCCCGTCGCCAGTCCAGTACGGCGCTTAAAGAAGATTAAAGTTGATGGGAAAGCCTGGGAACCAAAGGGAGATCCACAGGTGACAAGTGCGAGAACAGAAGCTGTTAGCATAGAACCTATGGTTACATCCAGCCAATTCAACTGTAAATTGGTGAAACCCCGTCGCCAGTCCAGTACGGCGCTTAAAGAAGATTAAAGTTGATGGGAAAGCCTGGGAACCTGGAAGGGAGATCCACAGGTGACAAGTGCGAGAACAGAAGCTGTTAGCATAGAACCTATGGTTACATCCAGCCAATTCAACTGTAAATTGGTGAAACCCCGTCGCCAGTCCAGTACGGCGCTTAAAGAAGATTAAAGTTGATGGGAAAGCCTGGG
>OZ038500.1:17054444-17150097 GCA_964036315.1 Acanthosepion esculentum | reverse complement strand
GTACGGCGCTTAAAGAAGATTAAAGTTGATGGGAAAGCCTGGGAACCAAAGGGAGATCCACAGGTGACAAGAGCGAGAACAGAAGCTGTTAGCATAGAACCTATGGTTACATCCAGCCAATTCAACTGTAAATTGGTGAAACCCGTCGCCAGTCCAGTACGGCGCTTAAAGAAGATTAAAGTTGATGGGAAAGCCTGGGAACCAAAGGGAGATCCACAGGTGACAAGTGCGAGAACAGAAGCTGTTAGCATAGAACCTATGGTTACATCCAGCCAATTCAACTGTAAATTGGTGAAACCCCGTCGCCAGTCCAGTACGGCGCTTAAAGAAGATTAAAGTTGATGGGAAAGCCTGGGAACCAAAGGGAGATCCACAGGTGACAAGTGCGAGAACAGAAGCTGTTAAAGAAGATTAAAGTTGATGGGAAAGCCTGGGAACCTGGAAGGGAGATCCACAGGTGACAAGTGCGAGAACAGAAGCTGTTAGCATAGAACCTATGGTTACATCCAGCCAATTCAACTGTAAATTGGTGAAACCTCGTCGCCAGTCCAGTACGGCGCTTAAAGAAGATTAAAGTTGATGGGAAAGCCTGGGAACCAAAGGGAGATCCACAGGTGACAAGTGCGAGAACAGAAGCTGTTAGCATAGAACCTATGGTTACATCCAGCCAATTCAACTGTAAATTGGTGAAACCCCGTCGCCAGTCCAGTACGGCGCTTAAAGAAGATTAAAGTTGATGGGAAAGCCTGGGAACCAAAGGGAGATCCACAGGTGACAAGTGCGAGAACAGAAGCTGTTAGCATAGAACCTATGGTTACATCCAGCCAATTCAACTGTAAATTGGTGAAACCCCGTCGCCAGTCCAGTACGGCGCTTAAAGAAGATTAAAGTTGATGGGAAAGGCCTGGGAACCAAAGGGAGATCCACAGGTGACAAGTGCGAGTACAGAAGCTGTTAGCATAGAACCTATGGTTACATCCAGCCAATTCAACTGTAAATTGGTGAAACCCCGTCGCCAGTCCAGTACGGCGCTTAAAGAAGATTAAAGTTGATGGGAAAGCCTGGGAACCAAAGGGAGATCCACAGGTGACAAGTGCGAGAACAGAAGCTGTTAGCATAGAACCTATGGTTACATCCAGCCAATTCAACTGTAAATTGGTGAAACCCCGTCGCCAGTCCAGTACGGCGCTTAAAGAAGATTAAAGTTGATGGGAAAGCCTGGGAACCAAAGGGAGATCCACAGGTGACAAGTGCGAGAACAGAAGCTGTTAGCATAGAACCTATGGTTACATCCAGCCAATTCAACTGTAAATTGGTGAAACCCCGTCGCCAGTCCAGTACGGCGCTTAAAGAAGATTAAAGTTGATGGGAAAGCCTGGGAACCAAAGGGAGATCCACAGGTGACAAGTGCGAGAACAGAAGCTGTTAGCATAGAACCTATGGTTACATCCAGCCAATTCAACTGTAAATTGGTGAAACCCCGTCGCCAGTCCAGTACGGCGCTTAAAGAAGATTAAAGTTGATGGGAAAGCCTGGGAACCAAAGGGAGATCCACAGGTGACAAGTGCGAGAACAGAAGCTGTTAGCATAGAACCTATGGTTACATCCAGCCAATTCAACTGTAAATTGGTGAAACCCCGTCGCCAGTCCAGTACGGCGCTTAAAGAAGATTAAAGTTGATGGGAAAGCCTGGGAACCAAAGGGAGATCCACAGGTGACAAGTGCGAGAACAGAAGCTGTTAGCATAGAACCTATGGTTACATCCAGCCAATTCAACTGTAAATTGGTGAAACCCCGTCGCCAGTCCAGTACGGCGCTTAAAGAAGATTAAAGTTGATGGGAAAGCCTGGGAACCAAAGGGAGATCCACAGGTGACAAGTGCGAGAACAGAAGCTGTTAGCATAGAACCTATGGTTACATCCAGCCAATTCAACTGTAAATTGGTGAAACCCCGTCGCCAGTCCAGTACGGCGCTTAAAGAAGATTAAAGTTGATGGGAAAGCCTGGGAACCAAAGGGAGATCCACAGGTGACAAGGGCGAGAACAGAAGCTGTTAGCATAGAACCTATGGTTACATCCAGCCAATTCAACTGTAAATTGGTGAAACCCCGTCGCCAGTCCAGTACGGCGCTTAAAGAAGATTAAAGTTGATGGGAAAGCCTGGGAACCAAAGGGAGATCCACAGGTGACAAGGGCGAGAACAGAAGCTGTTAGCATAGAACCTATGGTTACATCCAGCCAATTCAACTGTAAATTGGTGAAACCCCGTCGCCAGTCCAGTACGGCGCTTAAAGAAGATTAAAGTTGATGGGAAAGCCTGGGAACCAAAGGGAGATCCACAGGTGACAAGTGCGAGAACAGAAGCTGTTAGCATAGAACCTATGGTTACATCCAGCCAATTCAACTGTAAATTGGTGAAACCCCGTCGCCAGTCCAGTACGGCGCTTAAAGAAGATTAAAGTTGATGGGAAAGCCTGGGAACCAAAGGGAGATCCACAGGTGACAAGTGCGAGAACAGAAGCTGTTAGCATAGAACCTATGGTTACATCCAGCCAATTCAACTGTAAATTGGTGAAACCCCGTCGCCAGTCCAGTACGGCGCTTAAAGAAGATTAAAGTTGATGGGAAAGCCTGGGAACCAAAGGGAGATCCACAGGTGACAAGTGCGAGAACAGAAGCTGTTAGCATAGAACCTATGGTTACATCCAGCCAATTCAACTGTAAATTGGTGAAACCCCGTCGCCAGTCCAGTACGGCGCTTAAAGAAGATTAAAGTTGATGGGAAAGCCTGGGAACCAAAGGGAGATCCACAGGTGACAAGTGCGAGAACAGAAGCTGTTAGCATAGAACCTATGGTTACATCCAGCCAATTCAACTGTAAATTGGTGAAACCCCGTCGCCAGTCCAGTACGGCGCTTAAAGAAGATTAAAGTTGATGGGAAAGCCTGGGAACCAAAGGGAGATCCACAGGTGACAAGTGCGAGAACAGAAGCTGTTAGCATAGAACCTATGGTTACATCCAGCCAATTCAACTGTAAATTGGTGAAACCCCGTCGCCAGTCCAGTACGGCGCTTAAAGAAGATTAAAGTTGATGGGAAAGCCTGGGAACCAAAGGGAGATCCACAGGTGACAAGTGCGAGAACAGAAGCTGTTAGCATAGAACCTATGGTTACATCCAGCCAATTCAACTGTAAATTGGTGAAACCCCGTCGCCAGTCCAGTACGGCGCTTAAAGAAGATTAAAGTTGATGGGAAAGCCTGGGAACCAAAGGGAGATCCACAGGTGACAAGTGCGAGAACAGAAGCTGTTAGCATAGAACCTATGGTTACATCCAGCCAATTCAACTGTAAATTGGTGAAACCCCGTCGCCAGTCCAGTACGGCGCTTAAAGAAGATTAAAGTTGATGGGAAAGCCTGGGAACCAAAGGGAGATCCACAGGTGACAAGTGCGAGAACAGAAGCTGTTAGCATAGAACCTATGGTTACATCCAGCCAATTCAACTGTAAATTGGTGAAACCCCGTCGCCAGTCCAGTACGGCGCTTAAAGAAGATTAAAGTTGATGGGAAAGCCTGGAACCAAAGGGAGATCCACAGGTGACAAGTGCGAGAACAGAAGCTGTTAGCATAGAACCTATGGTTACATCCAGCCAATTCAACTGTAAATTGGTGAAACCCCGTCGCCAGTCCAGTACGGCGCTTAAAGAAGATTAAAGTTGATGGGAAAGCCTGGGAACCAAAGGGAGATCCACAGGTGACAAGTGCGAGAACAGAAGCTGTTAGCATAGAACCTATGGTTACATCCAGCCAATTCAACTGTAAATTGGTGAAACCCCGTCGCCAGTCCAGTACGGCGCTTAAAGAAGATTAAAGTTGATGGGAAAGCCTGGGAACCAAAGGGAGATCCACAGGTGACAAGGGCGAGAACAGAAGCTGTTAGCATAGAACCTATGGTTACATCCAGCCAATTCAACTGTAAATTGGTGAAACCCCGTCGCCAGTCCAGTACGGCGCTTAAAGAAGATTAAAGTTGATGGGAAAGCCTGGGAACCAAAGGGAGATCCACAGGTGACAAGTGCGAGAACAGAAGCTGTTAGCATAGAACCTATGGTTACATCCAGCCAATTCAACTGTAAATTGGTGAAACCCCGTCGCCAGTCCAGTACGGCGCTTAAAGAAGATTAAAGTTGATGGGAAAGCCTGGGAACCAAAGGGAGATCCACAGGTGACACGTGCGAGAACAGAAGCTGTTAGCATAGAACCTATGGTTACATCCAGCCAATTCAACTGTAAATTGGTGAAACCCCGTCGCCAGTCCAGTACGGCGCTTAAAGAAGATTAAAGTTGATGGGAAAGCCTGGGAACCAAAGGGAGATCCACAGGTGACAAGTGCGAGAACAGAAGCTGTTAGCATAGAACCTATGGTTACATCCAGCCAATTCAACTGTAAATTGGTGAAACCCCGTCGCCAGTCCAGTACGGCGCTTAAAGAAGATTAAAGTTGATGGGAAAGCCTGGGAACCAAAGGGAGATCCACAGGTGACAAGTGCGAGAACAGAAGCTGTTAGCATAGAACCTATGGTTACATCCAGCCAATTCAACTGTAAATTGGTGAAACCTCGTCGCCAGTCCAGTACGGCGCTTAAAGAAGATTAAAGTTGATGCGAAAGCCTGGGAACCAAAGGGAGATCCACAGGTGACAAGTGCGAGAACAGAAGCTGTTAGCATAGAACCTATGGTTACATCCAGCCAATTCAACTGTAAATTGGTGAAACCCCGTCGCCAGTCCAGTACGGCGCTTAAAGAAGATTAAAGTTGATGGGAAAGCCTGGGAACCAAAGGGAGATCCACAGGTGACAAGTGCGACAACAGAAGCTGTTAGCATAGAACCTATGGTTACATCCAGCCAATTCAACTGTAAATTCGTGAAACCCCGTCGCCAGTCCAGTACGGCGCTTAAAGAAGATTAAAGTTGATGGGAAAGCCTGGGAACCAAAGGGAGATCCACAGGTGACAAGTGCGAGAACAGAAGCTGTTAGCATAGAACCTATGGTTACATCCAGCCAATTCAACTGTAAATTGGTGAAACCTCGTCGCCAGTCCAGTACGGCGCTTAAAGAAGATTAAAGTTGATGGGAAAGCCTGGGAACCAAAGGGAGATCCACAGGTGACAAGTGCGAGAACAGAAGCTGTTAGCATAGAACCTATGGTTACATCCAGCCAATTCAACTGTAAATTGGTGAAACCCCGTCGCCAGTCCAGTACGGCGCTTAAAGAAGATTAAAGTTGATGGGAAAGCCTGGGAACCAAAGGGAGATCCACAGGTGACAAGTGCGAGAACAGAAGCTGTTAGCATAGAACCTATGGTTACATCCAGCCAATTCAACTGTAAATTGGTGAAACCCCGTCGCCAGTCCAGTACGGCGCTTAAAGAAGATTAAAGTTGATGGGAAAGCCTGGGAACCAAAGGGAGATCCACAGGTGACAAGTGCGAGAACAGAAGCTGTTAGCATAGAACCTATGGTTACATCCAGCCAATTCAACTGTAAATTGGTGAAACCCCGTCGCCAGTCCAGTACGGCGCTTAAAGAAGATTAAAGTTGATGGGAAAGCCTGGGAACCAAAGGGAGATCCACAGGTGACAAATGCGAGAACAGAAGCTGTTAGCATAGAACCTATGGTTACATCCAGCCAATTCAACTGTAAATTGGTGAAACCTCGTCGCCAGTCCAGTACGGCGCTTAAAGAAGATTAAAGTTGATGGGAAAGCCTGGGAACCAAAGGGAGATCCACAGGTGACAAGTGCGAGAACAGAAGCTGTTAGCATAGAACCTATGGTTACATCCAGCCAATTCAACTGTAAATTGGTGAAACCCCGTCGCCAGTCCAGTACGGCGCTTAAAGAAGATTAAAGTTGATGGGAAAGCCTGGGAACAAAAGGGAGATCCACAGGTGACAAGTGCGAGAACAGAAGCTGTTAGCATAGAACCTATGGTTACATCCAGCCAATTCAACTGTAAATTGGTGAAACCCCGTCGCCAGTCCAGTACGGCGCTTAAAGAAGATTAAAGTTGATGGGAAAGCCTGGGAACCAAAGGGAGATCCACAGGTGACAAGTGCGAGAACAGAAGCTGTTAGCATAGAACCTATGGTTACATCCAGCCAATTCAACTGTAAATTGGTGAAACCCCGTCGCCAGTCCAGTACGGCGCTTAAAGAAGATTAAAGTTGATGGGAAAGCCTGGGAACCAAAGGGAGATCCACAGGTGACAAATGCGAGAACAGAAGCTGTTAGCATAGAACCTATGGTTACATCCAGCCAATTCAACTGTAAATTGGTGAAACCTCGTCGCCAGTCCAGTACGGCGCTTAAAGAAGATTAAAGTTGATGGGAAAGCCTGGGAACCAAAGGGAGATCCACAGGTGACAAGTGCGAGAACAGAAGCTGTTAGCATAGAACCTATGGTTACATCCAGCCAATTCAACTGTAAATTGGTGAAACCCCGTCGCCAGTCCAGTACGGCGCTTAAAGAAGATTAAAGTTGATGGGAAAGCCTGGGAACAAAAGGGAGATCCACAGGTGACAAGTGCGAGAACAGAAGCTGTTAGCATAGAACCTATGGTTACATCCAGCCAATTCAACTGTAAATTGGTGAAACCCCGTCGCCAGTCCAGTACGGCGCTTAAAGAAGATTAAAGTTGATGGGAAAGCCTGGGAACCAAAGGGAGATCCACAGGTGACAAGTGCGAGAACAGAAGCTGTTAGCATAGAACCTATGGTTACATCCAGCCAATTCAACTGTAAATTCGTGAAACCCCGTCGCCAGTCCAGTACGGCGCTTAAAGAAGATTAAAGTTGATGGGAAAGCCTGGGAACCAAAGGGAGATCCACAGGTGACAAATGCGAGAACAGAAGCTGTTAGCATAGAACCTATGGTTACATCCAGCCAATTCAACTGTAAATTGGTGAAACCTCGTCGCCAGTCCAGTACGGCGCTTAAAGAAGATTAAAGTTGATGGGAAAGCCTGGGAACCAAAGGGAGATCCACAGGTGACAAGTGCGAGAACAGAAGCTGTTAGCATAGAACCTATGGTTACATCCAGCCAATTCAACTGTAAATTGGTGAAACCCCGTCGCCAGTCCAGTACGGCGCTTAAAGAAGATTAAAGTTGATGGGAAAGCCTGGGAACCAAAGGGAGATCCACAGGTGACAAGTGCGAGAACAGAAGCTGTTAGCATAGAACCTATGGTTACATCCAGCCAATTCAACTGTAAATTGGTGAAACCCCGTCGCCAGTCCAGTACGGCGCTTAAAGAAGATTAAAGTTGATGGGAAAGCCTGGGAACCAAAGGGAGATCCACAGGTGACAAGTGCGAGAACAGAATCTGTTAGCATAGAACCTATGGTTACATCCAGCCAATTCAACTGTAAATTGGTGAAACCCCGTCGCCAGTCCAGTACGGCGCTTAAAGAAGATTAAAGTTGATGGGAAAGCCTGGGAACCAAAGGGAGATCCACAGGTGACAAGGGCGAGAACAGAAGCTGTTAGCATAGAACCTATGGTTACATCCAGCCAATTCAACTGTAAATTGGTGAAACCCCGTCGCCAGTTCAGTACGGCGCTTAAAGAAGATTAAAGTTGATGGGAAAGCCTGGGAACCAAAGGGAGATCCACAGGTGACAAGTGCGAGAACAGAAGCTGTTAGCATAGAACCTATGGTTACATCCAGCCAATTCAACTGTAAATTGGTGAAACCCCGTCGCCAGTCCAGTACGGCGCTTAAAGAAGATTAAAGTTGATGGGAAAGCCTGGGAACCAAAGGGAGATCCACAGGTGACAAGTGCGAGAACAGAAGCTGTTAGCATAGAACCTATGGTTACATCCAGCCAATTCAACTGTAAATTGGTGAAACCCCGTCGCCAGTCCAGTACGGCGCTTAAAGAAGATTAAAGTTGATGGGAAAGCCTGGGAACCAAAGGGAGATCCACAGGTGACAAGGGCGAGAACAGAAGCTGTTAGCATAGAACCTATGGTTACATCCAGCCAATTCAACTGTAAATTGGTGAAACCCCGTCGCCAGTCCAGTACGGCGCTTAAAGAAGATTAAAGTTGATGGGAAAGCCTGGGAACCAAAGGGAGATCCACAGGTGACAAGTGCGAGAACAGAAGCTGTTAGCATAGAACCTATGGTTACATCCAGCCAATTCAACTGTAAATTGGTGAAACCCCGTCGCCAGTCCAGTACGGCGCTTAAAGAAGATTAAAGTTGATGGGAAAGCCTGGGAACCAAAGGGAGATCCACAGGTGACAAGGGCGAGAACAGAAGCTGTTAGCATAGAACCTATGGTTACATCCAGCCAATTCAACTGTAAATTGGTGAAACCCCGTCGCCAGTCCAGTACGGCGCTTAAAGAAGATTAAAGTTGATGGGAAAGCCTGGGAACCAAAGGGAGATCCACAGGTGACAAGTGCGAGAACAGAAGCTGTTAGCATAGAACCTATGGTTACATCCAGCCAATTCAACTGTAAATTAGTGAAACCCCGTCGCCAGTCCAGTACGGCGCTTAAAGAAGATTAAAGTTGATGGGAAAGCCTGGGAACCAAAGGGAGATCCACAGGTGACAAGGGCGAGAACAGAAGCTGTTAGCATAGAACCTATGGTTACATCCAGCCAATTCAACTGTAAATTGGTGAAACCCCGTCGCCAGTCCAGTACGGCGCTTAAAGAAGATTAAAGTTGATGGGAAAGCCTGGGAACCAAAGGGAGATCCACAGGTGACAAGTGCGAGAACAGAAGCTGTTAGCATAGAACCTATGGTTACATCCAGCCAATTTAACTGTAAATTGGTGAAACCCCGTCGCCAGTCCAGTACGGCGCTTAAAGAAGATTAAAGTTGATGGAAAGCCTGGGAACCAAAGGGAGATCCACAGGTGACAAGTGCGAGAACAGAAGCTGTTAGCATAGAACCTATGGTTACATCCAGCCAATTCAACTGTAAATTGGTGAAACCTCGTCGCCAGTCCAGTACGGCGCTTAAAGAAGATTAAAGTTGATGGGAAAGCCTGGGAACCAAAGGGAGATCCACAGGTGACAAGTGCGAGAACAGAAGCTGTTAGCATAGAACCTATGGTTACATCCAGCCAATTCAACTGTAAATTGGTGAAACCCCGTCGCCAGTCCAGTACGGCGCTTAAAGAAGATTAAAGTTGATGGGAAAGCCTGGGAACCAAAGGGAGATCCACAGGTGACAAGTGCGAGAACAGAAGCTGTTAGCATAGAACCTATGGTTACATCCAGCCAATTCAACTGTAAATTGGTGAAACCCCGTCGCCAGTCCAGTACGGCGCTTAAAGAAGATTAAAGTTGATGGGAAAGCCTGGGAACCAAAGGGAGATCCACAGGTGACAAGTGCGAGAACAGAAGCTGTTAGCATAGAACCTATGGTTACATCCAGCCAATTCAACTGTAAATTGGTGAAACCCAGTCGCCAGTCCAGTACGGCGCTTAAAGAAGATTAAAGTTGATGGGAAAGCCTGGGAACCAAAGGGAGATCCACAGGTGACAAGTGCGAGAACAGAAGCTGTTAGCATAGAACCTATGGTTACATCCAGCCAATTCAACTGTAAATTGGTGAAACCCCGTCGCCAGTCCAGTACGGCGCTTAAAGAAGATTAAAGTTGATGGGAAAGCCTGGGAACCAAAGGGAGATCCACAGGTGACAAGTGCGAGAACAGAAGCTGTTAGCATAGAACCTATGGTTACATCCAGCCAATTCAACTGTAAATTGGTGAAACCCCGTCGCCAGTCCAGTACGGCGCTTAAAGAAGATTAAAGTTGATGGGAAAGCCTGGGAACCAAAGGGAGATCCACAGGTGACAAGTGCGAGAACAGAAGCTGTTAGCATAGAACCTATGGTTACATCCAGCCAATTCAACTGTAAATTGGTGAAACCCCGTCGCCAGTCCAGTACGGCGCTTAAAGAAGATTAAAGTTGATGGGAAAGCCTGGGAACCAAAGGGAAATCCACAGGTGACAAGTGCGAGAACAGAAGCTGTTAGCATAGAACCTATGGTTACATCCAGCCAATTCAACTGTAAATTGGTGAAACCCCGTCGCCAGTCCAGTACGACGCTTAAAGAAGATTAAAGTTGATGGGAAAGCCTGGGAACCAAAGGGAGATCCACAGGTGACAAGTGCGAGAACAGAAGCTGTTAGCGTAGAACCTATGGTTACATCCAGCCAATTCAACTGTAAATTGGTGAAACCCCGTCGCCAGTCCAGTACGGCGCTTAAAGAAGATTAAAGTTGATGGGAAAGCCTGGGAACCAAAGGGAGATCCACAGGTGACAAGGGCGAGAACAGAAGCTGTTAGCATAGAACCTATGGTTACATCCAGCCAATTCAACTGTAAATTGGTGAAACCCCGTCGCCAGTCCAGTACGGCGCTTAAAGAAGATTAAAGTTGATGGGAAAGCCTGGGAACCAAAGGGAGATCCACAGGTGACAAGTGCGAGAACAGAAGCTGTTAGCATAGAACCTATGGTTACATCCAGCCAATTCAACTGTAAATTGGTGAAACCCCGTCGCCAGTCCAGTACGGCGCTTAAAGAAGATTAAAGTTGATGGGAAAGCCTGGGAACCAAAGGGAGATCCACAGGTGACAAGGGCGAGAACAGAAGCTGTTAGCATAGAACCTATGGTTACATCCAGCCAATTCAACTGTAAATTGGTGAAACCCCGTCGCCAGTCCAGTACGGCGCTTAAAGAAGATTAAAGTTGATGGGAAAGCCTGGGAACCAAAGGGAGATCCACAGGTGACAAGTGCGAGAACAGAAGCTGTTAGCATAGAACCTATGGTTACATCCAGCCAATTCAACTGTAAATTGGTGAAACCCCGTCGCCAGTCCAGTACGGCGCTTAAAGAAGATTAAAGTTGATGGGAAAGCCTGGGAACCAAAGGGAGATCCACAGGTGACAAGTGCGAGAACAGAAGCTGTTAGCATAGAACCTATGGTTACATCCAGCCAATTCAACTGTAAATTGGTGAAACCCCGTCGCCAGTCCAGTACGGCGCTTAAAGAAGATTAAAGTTGATGGGAAAGCCTGGGAACCAAAGGGAGATCCACAGGTGACAAGTGCGAGAACAGAAGCTGTTAGCATAGAACCTATGGTTACATCCAGCCAATTCAACTGTAAATTGGTGAAACCCCGTCGCCAGTCCAGTACGGCGCTTAAAGAAGATTAAAGTTGATGGGAAAGCCTGGGAACCAAAGGGAGATCCACAGGTGACAAGTGCGAGAACAGAAGCTGTTAGCATAGAACCTATGGTTACATCCAGCCAATTCAACTGTAAATTGGTGAAACCCCGTCGCCAGTCCAGTACGGCGCTTAAAGAAGATTAAAGTTGATGGGAAAGCCTGGGAACCAAAGGGAGATCCACAGGTGACAAGTGCGAGAACAGAAGCTGTTAGCATAGAACCTATGGTTACATCTAGCAATTTCTTCCTTGCCGTATTTATTTATTTTCTTTCATGTTTGGGTAAATATCCGTACACACGCAGGTATGATTAGGACCCCCTACATATACAGAGTGTGGCAGAAGTACCTCCCACATATACCTCCCAGATAAAGGTAAGACATTAGCTTCAAGTTGCAGCAGAAACAACTCTCACATTTTAGACGGTTACCTGTGTAGTGCTAGATAACTTAGGCAAGTGGCAATGGTGTCTTTTTAATTTCTTACCATTATGTGGGAGGTATTTCTGCCACACCCTTTAGCTAATGTCTTACTATTAGCGGAGAGTTATTTCTGGGAGGTAATTGTGGAAAGTATTCATGTCGCACCGTGTATATGGCAAACCAAATACGTGTAAAATATGGTTAGAATTTAGTTGGGCGATTTCTTGCAAAGACAAGATAATCTAAACAGCTCATGTTCTTGTGCCAAACTTAGCAAAAATTAATCAGTATGAGAATTGATTGATTTATTTTCTGTGGCTTATAAACCCATTGCAGGTTATTTAAGGCCAGAAAATATTTTTAGGTTGTAAGAATATCTTTTGGGAGATAATAGTTTTAGTAATAGAAGTCTTAATAGCTGGGGGCAAAGAGGTAGATTTATACCTTTCTCAAAGGTATTCGCGCGTAAATGAATATAACGAACCCAATCGGAATTGGAACTCGGCTCTCCGATTAATAATTCCGAGCCATTATCCTTTACACCAGCCGCACATTCAAGCTTGTAGCACTTGATATTTCTCAAGCATTCACCCATTTTGTTGCTGACCAGGACCGACATTGCTTAACATCGGTGAAAGTACGACAACCGGTGTTTCAATGCTATATAGTTGTAAGCCAATCAATATGAAATGTATGTTTGCTTATGTTTAGATAACTGAAATCAATATATCAATTTGCGTTTCTCGACCGGATTTCTCAACCCTGAAAGGTAGCCAGATGCACTCAACGTTAACAAAAGTGTAATTTGTGAATTAGTTTTATATTTTTTTTTAATCTTTATTTTTAAAAGGCTACCTACACCAAGCACATGTTTTCCGTGCCTTTGTCAGTTGATGTTTTAAACTGGATATTAGATCATTAATCTTTCTATTATTGTTTGATATAAAATTGTCTCCTGCGGACATCCACTACGTTTCATTGGAACATCGGTAAACAATCTTCAGGCAGCCAACAGGAGGATTGTATTCTCATGCTGCTTGTGGAGTGTGTGCCAACAAAATTATATATACAGGATGTATCAAAAATACTTTTACAAACTTTGGGCGGCAAGTTCTTCACAACAAAACAAAGACAAAGTCCATATAAACATATGCCCGCAAATCCTTCGTTTATGAGTTAAGTTTCAAGTTTACAGTAGACGCTGTTAAATGTACAATCCAAGTGCAAAAATATTTTTACAAACTTTGGGGTGAGTTCCTCGCATCAAAACAAGGTAAAATATTCATGTGTCCGAAAGGTCATCGATATACCTCAACGCAGCAAATCATAATAAATGTTCAAAATGCCCTCCGCTTTCGTGTGCACACGCATGCACCCGTCGGATCATTGACTGGCGGACCTTTTCAAATATTCCCACACGGTGTCGAATGGTTTTGCAGGCCCCCATGACACATTGATGAATAGTCTCTGCATTATTAATGTCTGCTGCATAAACCATTTATTTTTGGTAGCCCCACAGATGCAAATCCAAAGGATTGGGGTCGGGGAAACTGGCTAGCCATGGAACCGGTCCTCTCCTATCGTCTATCTTTCATGGTACAGCCAGTGCATCGCGAACAATATGACTAAAATGTACTGGAGCCCCATCATGCATGGACCACAAGCGTTTTCGTATGAGCAGGGGTACATCCTCTAGCAAGTTCTGGATGTGTGTTCTAAAGACAGCTCATGTAAGACGTGCTGGAAACATATGGACCTACCAGACAGTCACTTATAATTCCAGCCCACACATTAATCGTAAACTGATGCTTGTGTCCATGGGGATTCCAATCCGTCCACAAATGTTGGTTGTGTAAATTTGTTATTCCATTTCTTCCAAATATTGCTTCATCCTAAAACAATACTGAAGAGACAAACAACGGATCAGTAGTTTGTGCAATAAACCATCGCTAACACTTCTCCCGTAGTGAGTGATCAGAGAACTAAATATCTTGAACACGTTAAAAATACGGATACAGGAGCTGCTCGTGAAGTACCCTCCATGTGGTACTATGAAATGTACGACGTGCAAGGGCCACTTGATGTGTGCTGATACCTGAATCGTCCCTGACAGCCTGTAAAATGTGTTCTTCGTGGTCAGACGTACGAGTGAATCTCGGTCTTCCTCAATCCATAGTTTGTGATGCCACGGATCCTGTCTCAGCAACGTGACGATAAACAGCAGAATAGGTTGGATGACTCGGCTGCTTTTGTTCTGTAAACACATTTCTGATACAACCGTGCAGCCTCACGTCCATTACCGTTCGCGCGGCCGTATGTTAAAATCATATCTGGCTGCTCACGATATGAATATCCTGCCATTGTTAAACGGAAGACTTCTCAGTAAACTCACTACTACACGTTAAACGTTGAAGACAGACTAACCATAAGTGTACACGAATGACAAATGTAACCTAATCTATTGCCAACGGAGCGTCGTCTACAGCTATCCCAGTGCGCCTTTGGAAAGTTCTTGGTTTTATTTTATCAGTGAAGAATTAGAAACCAAATTAACGGCTATTAAGTCACAATTGGAAGAAAGTGAGAAAAATTAAAAAGAAAGCTGTATTTAAATTATGCTTACCGTTCGCAGTGACTTGGGATAAATTTCTGTGTGGTGATGAGATGGAACACAGGGTTGCTGACTGGAGAATAAAACAAAACAGCAGAGAAATAATATCAGACTTCAGTAATGGTGTTTTTGTTTTTTAATATACTGTACTTTAATTTGTAATGTATATAAATGTATATAAATGTACGTAGAAAAAAGCAAATAATGATAAGATAGCGAGGGTTACAAAGCACTGCCCCGGGCCGCTAATCAGGCTTCCGCTCGCTGGAAATGCATGAAACAAACACCGCAAAACTTTCATTCCCTTGAATGATTACATATTTAACGGCATTGAGAAAAATGAAGAGAATCAAAAGATTAAAACCAACCTGATTACACTAATTCCAAGTTTTTGGACGAAGACTTTCCTCAGCAAAGTCAGCCTCTTCACCTGTTGTTTCTTTATAAGTGGATTCCCTTGAATAGAAAGGGTTTGGATTGTGGGCCAAGCTGCAATCGCTATCAGATCTTCCTCGTCGTAAAACTGCAAAATTGAATATCACGGTTAAGCAACTTTTTCTATTTTTATTTCAAAAAATCATTTAACCCCCAAGTAAGACAATAAAGTCACTAAAACCCAAGTGGTTACTGAGTGCGGAAGAAGATGAGAAAAAGAGAAAAAAAAAACATTATTCAGGAAAGCGATTAATAAAAGAACAGGAATTAAGAAAACAGAACGTAACGATTGGCACTGCATTTCAATGTTTGAAGCTGAAAGTTGACTGAAAAGCAAGAAGCCAGAATTGAGTTCCACAAGCGAGAAGTGCGAGTAAAGAAACTGTCACCATAGAATTTACGGTTATATCTATCAATTTCAACTGTAAGATGATGAGACCTAACTGCCAATCTAGTGGTGCGCTTAAATTCGTAAAGTCGATGTACGAAAGAGGAAATCTCACTAGAATAATAAAATGAAAATATTTATTAAAAAAGGCACAGGGAAGCTACGTTACCGCGGTGGGAAAGTGACTGAAGACGAGATGCCAGGTCAGGACCAATGACATCGCAGATTCTTTGAATTTTATCAAGAATCTCTAAATATCTATAGCAGGAGCACCAGACCAGATGCGGAAGCAATATTCAAAGTAATGACGAATGGTAGACTTATAAATATGTAAAATATAATCTGGTGAGAAAAACTGTCTAGCACAACACTGTGAACCAACTTTTCTAGCAGTAGTCCTAGCAATTGATTCAGTATAATCTTTCCAATTCGTGTCAGCGGAAAAACGTTAAGCTTTGAATTCGCAATGGAATGCAGAAAGTGTTCTCTTAAACCGTTAATAGACATTAGTTTCGTTTTTATATAAAAAAAATCCTATATTAATTATAGGCTTATAAAATAATTATTTTTTTAAAAAAAAGAAAAGAAAAGGCATTTCACTCTAGGCAATGCAATAAGGTCACTAAGGAAAGCGCTCGGACGAACTACATTTCCTGGTCTCACCAAATCAAACCTTCACAGCAAGAACACACCATGCCACTTACTAATAAACCACCCACAGTCCCGCATGGCCGTATCTCCAAATAATATTAATACTATTTAAAATAGTACCTAGTTCATGCTTTCGAAGTTAAAAAATCCTAGTTACATTCTAACGTCGCCGATTGGACCCCGAACAGTCACGATGAACAGATGTCTCCTCAGGGAGGCACCGTGCCTTGAGATACTATTAAATTGACACCTGACCTTAAGTGAAACTCGTCCATACGATCAATCGCTAAAGATGCAGCTAAAATGCACCCCCGCGTACCGTTCTAGTAAGTACCTGACTCTTCCTGTTACCCTCTACCTTTACCAGAGCCAGATCAGAAGCGAAAATTGAGTCCTGTTGTCTTATTTGGGCGAGAGCTGCCAAGTCCTCACTTTCCAGTGCCCATAGAGTTGAGAACTGTCTATTTTCCACGCTTTAACCTCTCTCTCTCTCACTCTCACTCTCTCTCACACACACACACACACAGGTTGGATGTGGCAAGTCTGTCTTTGCACTATCGCTACAGCCATGGAAAGTGTTCGAACGAACTACATTCCTTGCTTCTACCAGTTTTAACCTTCATGGCTTGGACCCGCCAAGCCACTTACATAGTATCAAACCACCCACATTCCCTCCGTATTCCATCAGTTAAAAGTAAGTTCCAGTGGAGCAGCTTCTTCCCACGAACCACTGCCCTATGGAACCTACTCCATATGGAACCTACTCCCAATAAGATGTTTCCCCAATCACTACAATCTTAACCCGTTGAAGGCCAGGTTTAACCGTTATCTTCCACTGCTATACACACAAATGGCTTCCTAACGTAACCTTCTAGCTTTAGTGTCTCCCGGGCCTCGTAAAGAGCGAAACTTAGTGTTAAAACAACAGTTAAAGGGATACTGAATCTGAGAGAATGTGAGAAAACACACAAACACACATTATTAAAAAGTGAGGACAATAAAAGAAGGGGAGTTAAGAAGACAGACGATAACGATTGACATTGTATTTAAATTTTTGAAGATCAAAGTTGACTGGGAAGCAGGAAGAGAGTTCCACAAGCGAGAAGTACGATAGAACTTAAGGTTACATCTAGCCATTTAAACTCTGAAATAATGAGACCTAACTGCCAATCTAGTGCTGCGCTTAAATTCGTAAAGTCGAAGTGCCAAAGGGGAAATCGCACTAGAATAATTATCATAAAAAATATTTATAAAAAAAGGCACAGGAAAGCTACGTTACGGCAGTGGGAAAGTGACTGAAGACGAGATGCCAGGTCAGGGCGGATAACATTGCAGATTCTTCTTTGGATTATATTAAGAATCTCTAAATTATTAGAATTATTATACATTAGAAGAATACAGCATGTAAAAGAATTAAGTGAAACCATGCAGGCACAGTAATACCTATACGGGTCATGTAGCACTAAGATGTTTTTGTGAAATTCAGAACATTGGAATTGTACAACATTTCTGGAAATATTTTAATTTATTAAATGTTTACCCAATGCAATGCCGAAGGTAGAGCGTTGCTGAATCAAGTGCATAATATGAACGTACGAGGTGGAATTAAGATTATGAGAATATGGCGGATATATACCGATCGACCTTAGACTTACAGAAGTTAATATTCTGTGATCGGAGAAGTATCCTATCGGGAGTCTGTCCTACTGTCTGAGCAGAACTTATTTCTTACAAATGGAATACAGAGGAAATGACGATGATTCGACAATATGTACATGATATGTGAAGGTCTGTGGAATTGTATTTTCTTCTTTCATTGTGAACCGGGTCGACGGTATTATTGAGTTGACATGGCCTCGCATTGTTTGTAAAGCTTCCTGATGTGACTAGAGAGTGACGGTGTCATCCACGTATCTCAGCTATACTGTTGGCAGTAGCGGTGCCGTTTCTAAAACCATTTCCTCGAAGTATTTCATGTATATATTTGCCATCACTGGTGATAATGGTGAACCCATAGCCAAGCCTTCCTCCTGTTGTTATATTCTAAGCGTAGCTTAGATGTGCCACAAATCTAACTGACTAATCAGTTGTAATTGTTCTAGCCAGACAAGCTTGCTGACCATTACACCACGTGGAGATCCCCATCAAGCCTGTTGGTATATGTCTAGTTGGAAAATGATGTCTGTACACAGAACATCAATATTTCCATTTTCTATTGGAATGTTGGTCTAATTCCAATCGGTTTAAAAATAATAATCAGCTAGCCTTCCTGGGTGTACTGATAACTCGCACAGAGAATGTCTTCAAAACATCCGTATATCACTAGCCAGCCCTCACCTCACCAATGCCTCAAATTCAATTCCACCATCCATATAGTGTGAAGAAAAGGATCGTTCGATGCCTGCAACACTGGGCAAACATCATAAGTGGAGACCCTGATACTTACCAACAAGAAATGATCAGCACCAAACGTAACTATCAATGAAATTGGGCATAGCTGATCATGTATGGAGGGAAAGGGTTTTTTTCATTAGCCCCTGTGGAATGAAGTGAGAATACTGAACAAGGGAGAACACTGGAGATTAAGACTTCTGCAAGAATCAGCGTATATGTTAGACGATGGGGACCTCTTTAGTAGGCCTCGCATGCAAATGAATACAATATGGGAGAAAGAAAGACACGTGACAGCAAGTCTTCAACTACAGCAGCAGGAGCAGTAGTCAAAACAGGACAGCCAACAGCAGCAGCTGCAGTAGCAGCAGCAGCAACTGCAGCAGCAGCAGCAACTGCAGCAGCAGCAGCAACTGCAGCAGCAGCAGTGTGAGGTTAGGTTTAAAGCTCTAAGTTTACCCCAGAAAAGGTTATCAGTTTTATGGAAATAAAACCAGCATTCAGCTATGACGATTGCAATAACACACGCAGAGTTAAAAAGTCTTTCGTTTAAAAAAAATTCAAGAACAAAAGCAAAACGAAATTCGGAAAAAGTTGAGAATGACATTAGAAGAGAAAGAATCATCATGCAACAGCGAGTAAAAAATCCTCGTTACATTATTTGTTTTGCATACGTGGCATATTTAATTTAATGAATTTTCATTAACATTACATAATTTATTTCTTTTTTCCTTAAAATCAGTTCCATTATATTTCACTCACCATTAGCTTTATTTTGTTTACTATAAAACATTGAAAAGAAATGTTAAACCTGATTTCAGTTCTTTTATTTTAATCTAAATTTAACACCTCATATACGGACTTTGTAACCAATTCCTCATATCCGGAAGGCCTTCATATCCGGACTTTGTAACAAATTTACTCATATCCGGAATCTCTCATATCCGGACTTTGTAACAAATTCCTCATATCCGGAATCTCTCATATCCGGACTTTGTAACCAATTCCTCATATCCGGAAGGCTTTTTTAGTCCGGTTGTCAGAAATTCTAATTTATTCCAAATTTGCAATGTCAGAAAAAAAGTCGGGGAGAATGTATTTATATGCAAATCTCCACCATATAAGTAGCAGCTCAACAGTTGGTGTTTGAACTAGTACAGACCTTGAAGACTAAACTACTAGAGAAATAGGAGTGAATATTTCTCAGCTAATTATAGCTTACAATATTAGTCAAACAAGTCTTTCAGGTTCTGTTAACAATGTATTTAGCGATGGTTTTTATTGATTGGTTGACGTGTTTTTACGACTTATCAACCCTTTGCAGGTTACTTAAAGCCATGAAATAATTTTAGATTGCATGATTTTAAAAAATAATAATAGTCATACAAGTCTTACTAATTAAGCTATAGCTGGGGGAGGGTGAGAAATGTTAGATTCGTACCATCTCTAGGGCATATGCACGTAAGTGAATATACAGAACACAACGGAAAATGGAAATCCTACCTCCGATTCACAATTTCGAGCGATTAACCATTACACCACCTGAACACCTCGTCTTACAGTAACTGATATTTCCAAGCAGTTACCCATCAAGTTACTGACCAACAGAAACTTTTTTCCCTCTATGTCATATATATATATATATATATATATATATATATATATATATATATATATATATATATATATATATATATTAGTAAAAAAAGGAAGATATGTAATCCGGTGTTCTTATTGATATTTTTATTTTTACAAATTCGTTTGAAGATGAAACAGAACTTATGCTTTTAATTTAATATAATTGAATTTGAAGTTTTTGTTTTCTGTTTTTGAAACTAATTCATGTGTAGCGATGAAACCATAATTATTTTTAGATCAGTTAATATATATATATATATATATATATATATATATATATATATATATATATAGAGAGAGAGAGAGAGAGAGAGAGAGAGATAGATAGATAGATAGATAGATAGATAGATATGAGTATAAGATTGGTGTTTATGGAATAAATTCCAATAACCAAGAAATACTATTTTTAAAAGAGTGCTCAATACAGAGGAGAGAATATAATTTATTCGAAAATTATAATATAAATATTTTATAAAATCACTTCAAAAATAGCCATTTTGTTTAAACACTTCTGGTGTTTTATCAAGTGATGGTGTTGAATGTAGAATAAAGGGTTTTAAAATGTTCAAATCAACCAAACACCCCCTCACTAGGGGAAACGCTGTTACATAAGCTGCAATAACCAATCAAAATACAAGTATATGAGAATTCAAAAAACTTGACAATGAACCTTGGTTTTAATAATTAATTAATGCTTTAATGTTAGTGTTAGACTAAAATAGAATTCACTCTAACTAATAAATATTAAATTTTACTATAAAATTGAAAATTAAAAATTACCATTTTTAAATTTTAAATTTAATCTGTATTAAGTTTAAAATATTATAAAATTATTTAAAGAAAGTGAGGAAAAATACATATATTTTATTATTTATTTTATTTTAAGTGAAATTCAAAAATCTCTGAAAAGGAATGTAAAACTCCGTTACAACTTAGATACATTTGAAGTGGTGTTATTGGTCGGGGAGGATGAAATCTTGCAAAAGACAATACATACACAATCAGATTATGATACAAAAAGACGTAAAGATATTTAGATATATAAATACGCAAAAATACGAACAAAACCGGAAATAGATGTCCACGACCCCACAAAAAACTGACAGCATATACATACAATGAAAGGTATATATAACCGATTATACACACATATATTAATAAAGACACACACATATACACACCTACAAAGATTCAAGTTTGAAAGTGTTATTAAACGAATTCAAGCAAACAATTAAAATATTACTTACAGGGGCAAATATATATATATATAAAAAGAGGGTTCAATAGATAGAATTTAAGAGGGGTAGAATAGGAAAACAAATATTCGGCAATGAACAACGCAAAGAAAAAAGACAATTAAATATATAGAAATGGACAGAAAAAATAAATATATATGCATACACACACATAAAAAAATTATATTTGCTCTACTCTTTTTTAAGAATAGTTTTATGGTTACTGGAATTTATTATTTCTTTTATTTAAGTGAAAAGCCAAAATCTCAGTTAGAATAAACGTTAATCTAATGTGGATGTAAATCATCGTCACAGCTTAGATACATTTGAAGAGTAGGGGAGGACGAAATATTGCAAATGACAATACATACACAATCATATTATAATATACAAACACGTAGACATAGTTAGATAAATAAACACACAAAAACACGGACGAAACAGGAAATAGATGTCCGCAACAATATATATATATATATATATTAATAAAGACACACACATATACACACCCACAAAGATTCAAGTTTGAAAGTATCAGTAAACGAATGCTAACAGACTACTAAAATATTCCTTCCATGGGCAAATATATATATATATATATATATATAAAGAGGGTTCAATAGATAGAATTTAAGAGGGGTAGAATAGGAAAACAAATATTCGGCAATGAACAACGCAAAGAAAAAAAGACAATTAAATATATAGAAATGGACAGAAAAACTAAATATATACGCATACACATACATAAAAAACACCAAATTCAAATATCCTGACAAAATGCAACACTTAAAATAAAACCAGTGATAATTTTGACATTTCAGTGGGTTCTTTAGATTCTGACTTGGTGGGATTATTTCTTTTCTACAATTTAAGTGCCTTTGAATGTCTAGATTCTGATATTTAACTCTACTTATTATATTTTTAAAAAATTTTCAGAATATTTTCAAAATGAAAATAATTTTTCAGAACAAAATTTTGCGTATGATAATTTTTTTTTTTTTTTTTTTTGGCGTGTAACTCATCTATGCATATGCATGTCGGATATGTTTATTGTAAAGAATAAAAGAAAAAGTATACAGATTCTAACTTACACTGTTATTTGCCAGACTCAGTGAAATGAGTCGACTAAAGGGTGGGCGTGTTTTATCATATAACCGAACTGGCCTGGTTTGATAACAGGAAGACTTTAGGCAGTCGAGTGTCTCAATCGATGTTGACACAGGTAGAATGGAATTCTCGCCGTGCTGATCCCTCTCCGTCTTCAGATTCGCAAACTTTTCCTGCCCAACTGAAATTACATCATCATAATTTACATGTTTTCATTATATGAACACACACACACACACATACATATATATATATATATATTGTGTATTTAGGCTGCAATCATTCATTGATACATGTTTCATTAAAGGCGACAGACAAGGTACTACGATTAAACTTTTATATAATTTTTCTTGTTTTCTGCACACAGAGTGTGCAGAAATTGCCCAAATGTCCTATAATTTCGGCTATACTTTTAGCCATTATCAAAGATATATTTTTTTTTAATTGGCTGTATCGGATTTGTGCATATTTCTAGAGTTATAGGGATGTTTTATTTTCCGAATACAGATAGTACATTATAGCCGTGTTCGTAGTTAATATTATTGCGTCATGGCTTCCATTATTTTTAATCTTTTTTTTTACATGAGGATGGGGTTATTATGTTTGTATTTTCTACAATTATGTTTCGGATGGTGTCTGGTAAGTTTGTGGGGGTGTTTTAATGGGTTCTAATGGAGCTGTGGTCAGATAGGTGTAACGTAAGACGTCTGGATAAGCATGTAGTTGTGTAACCGATGTAATTATTTATGAATTCGGTTTGATCAGAAACACGGTTCCTTAAGGGGCATTTGAACTCATAAATAATATTTGTTCGTTGTAATTTTGATTTGATGGTGTGTTGCTATTTTTGAGTTGCACCGCCACAATGCAAATGCGGGGACTGTCTTCCTGTTTCGATACACGAGATTTGGCGATTCATGGAGAAGTGAACAAACTCTTCTTGGGGTGATGGGTAAATTCTGAGATTTTTACAGATCTCTTGAGCTTGATTGTCTTTTAGAAGCTTCTCGAAAAGGTCGACATCTGGCTGCATTTGTAATTTTAGGAGGACAACCTGGACGTTTTCTGGTGCCATACAATTCAGGGTCCTTTAGATAATTTCTCGACAGTTCTCTTGCAATGAAACTTATAGATTTTCCTTCCAGTTTATAGCCAGAAATTTGCCCTTTTTTATTTTCATTAAGGGGAGAGTTCCTAGGCATTTTGCAGTGACTGGATTCAATTATGAAATGTTTCAATAGGGCTCACGTGGCTTAAAATCATGATAAGAGTCTTTTTATAATCTGTGCATGCATTTATTCTTCCTTCGGCATTCTGATGCAAACTAGATAAGCAAATTTTCAAAACTGTCTTATAATTATTTCCACCCTTGAAAACTGACGGGCCCGACGGCTACCAGTGTTATTGGTATGATTTAAGAAAGGAGAAGCAGCTGTTTTCAAAAAGACCATTTGGGGGAGGATCTGCTATGTTTTGGGGAGATTTTCCTGCATCTGAAAAGGCTAGTTTAGTAGTGATGGAAGAGAAACAAAACTCTGCTCATTATATCAATGTGTTGGGAAAAAAATCTGGTCCCATTTATTTTTTTGGTGGAAAGTTGTTATAAAATCGAATATGGATACTAATACCCATCGGAGAGAGAGAGAAAGGGAGAAAGAGAGAGAGAGAGAGAGAATTAATATATTATAAAATCCAACATCACCTCATATAGGGAATAAGGTTATTTTAACCGACGAAAAAATAAAATTCGTCAGTTTTATTCAACCCCACTATAGACGAAGTTCGTGTCGTAATTAGAAATTTAACTGTAAAAGCTAAAAAAAAAAAGAAAGAAAAACGTCGAAAAACTAATACAGAATTTATCTATTTCAATAGATAAATTCTATATAGGTAAACAAAAACTTGGAGTGTTGTTAAAGGGAGATAAATTATACTGAGACACCCGGAATAGGCATGGCACATGAAACTAGAACCATACCAATGGACGAAATAAAAGGTTCAGGTCGAAATTCCAATAACCTGAAGAAGGCCAGAGCGTACAACGGCCGAAACGTCGTGAATATGGTAACGAAAATGAGGACAATAGTCCGAAAAATGTAAATAGTGTAAATAATTAGAATACCTCACCTCAGAAATATAGACAGACGCCTAATATTTATTTAAGTTTTCTTAAGTGAAAATGTCTAACAAACGCTTGAAGCACACACACGCGTACGCGCGTTTAGGTATATATCAATAAGTAAACGAGAGCATCTTATAACTTACAGAAATCTGTTGGGAATTCATCACTCATCAACTCAGACTCTTCATCATCGATGTCACTGAGCAGGTTATCTAGGAACTGATTTGTGTCTCCTTGCGTCGGTTCAATTTTTACTTCCTCGTATATGGGTTCCGTTTCCGCTTTTACTGTCTCTTCTTCACTCAGTTTATCTGATTAAAAACAAAAGTAAAGAAAAAGCTTCACTTATGAAAATTAACAAACAGATGAAATAAAAACAAAATAAACAAAAATAACAAATAAAATAACAAATAGTTAAAAAAAAAAAATTAACAAAAATGAAAATTAAAACAAAATAAACAGATGTATGTGTAGCGTAGCGATTATCAGCGCAAAAAGTTGGATCAGCCAGCCGAGTTCAAATTCCAGTCTAGGTAGTGGGTAAAGGTATGAATATATATCTCCTCGCGACAGCCATAGGTTAAACAGAAGAACAATCTAGCCTTGGTTGGCAACCAGTCTAAAAGAACAACAAAACCTGAATTCAAAAGCGGTTGAAAAAAAAACCCCGAGTCGGTACCTCAAAGACAGATCGTGGTTCTTATATACACTATTTATATTCAAACTAATCTCCGTATATTTGTTGTTGTTCTTACAGCGTTTCGACTGTCGTTTCCTTCTGCCTTCATCAGGCGTATACTGATCTGGGTAACCGACAGGAAATTCGAACAGGTTACTAGAAATGAAAGAGAATAGGAAAACTTTAGTCGGGAGAAAGAACGTAAAAGGACAGGGTTCAGGAAGACAGAAGATGGCGATTGGCTTTGCATTTAAATCTTTGAAGGTAATAGAGGACAGGGAAGAGGGAAATCGGAAGAGAGTCCCAATCACAATAGTAACCACCGAATAGTCATCAGTATAGAGAAATAGGAATAGAGGATAGAATAGAAATGGCGATCCGTGTAGTAATAGAGGATAGACTCGAAATGGCGATAGTTTAGACGTCACGCTACTTTCTACTTACGCGTTTCCCACATGGTCACGTGATCCACTTAATTCAATAATGGGATCGCCTGTGTTTGCTCACTGGCGATCTATGTTCAAACTCAAGTGTCGGTAGCAGCGACACTTTATTCCTATATAACAAGATGTCGACTCTGGGCTGTCAGATGTCAATTTACCAGGATAGAAACAACGCAGTTATTAATAAGAAGAGTTGAAATTTCGCTGCTCTAGTATTATTCCTTCATAGTCAGTCAGCCCCGTACAGGATATTATGGTTTTATTTCTTTAATTGCTTTCATATATTCCTACATAGCCCGGTGTTTAACGAACGTTGTAGAGAGAGAGAGAAAGAGAAAATAACTTTAAGAAGTAATATCCTTCATGAGTTGAAGCGAAAGGACTTTCTTTAGCTTGCATATCACGTATCACGGAGTTCCTGGCATTTATGCATATAGAATCCAAGAGTCGCTTTAAAAATCAAACCTTTCTTGACTACTGATTCTAAAACAGATCTCTCTATATGTCTTTTAATAGCAGAGAAGATTGTCCAGACAATGTACCCCGATAACCGAATCGAACATATATTCAGAAATAAAAGACGCTTGCATATCAGTCCGTCGTATTTATGTAGACATCAAGATCCATGTAAAAAAAAATAAAATCGATCTCACCTAGGTAATGACGGTAAAACAGTTCCCTGTGTCGTGCCAGACATGTTTATCGTCAGAATATTCGTACCTTACACATTTAAAAGTCAACTATAGGCATTTTCTCTTTCCCAAATTATAGTTCATAACTTCAGTTTACTTGAGCATTTAGACGTGGTGTAATGGTTACCAAGTTTGTCCCGCTAGATTAGTTACGACTGAGTAGTGAGTTCGATCCTCACTGAGTACTCCATACTTTCCGGCCTTGTGCCACATCTAAGCTACGCTTAGTAAAATGCTATACTTATAATTTAGTATCTTACACAGTTCTAAATTTACTATTCATCCATGCATTGAATATTGCTGTCTCATCTGGTCTGGTGCGTTTGCTGTATATTTAGACTTTCTTGATAAAATCCAAAGAAGAATCTGCAATGCTATTGGTCTTGACATGGCATCTCGGTTTCAGTCGCTTTCCCATCGTGGTCACGTGTCTTAGCTATGACATATTTAGAAATGCTTTCATGGTAATTGTTCTGGTGAAGTTTTCTCTGCGATACATAGACTTTATGGATTTAAGCGCTGTACCAGATTGGCGGCAAGGTCTCATTTTACAGTTGAAATGGTCAGATGTAGCCGTAAGTTCTATGCTAACAGTTTGTTCTCTCGCACTTCTCGCTTGGGGAATTCTCTTCCGGTTTCCTGCTTTCCGGCCAAGTTTGATCCTCAAAAATATAAATGCAATGTCAAATGTTATCTTTTGTCTTCTTAATTCCAATGGTTAACCCTTAAAATAACAGACACGCCCATTTTGCAAGTTGAACATTTCCCGCCGGCATGATTCTTCCAGCTATTTGTATTTGTTTCAAACGAGCGAAGAAATTCTTATACAATAAAATGAATGCAAAGGTTTCTTTATCAGTGAAAATCAATACGGAAACGAAAATGCACATGCTCACACCAAATAAAACAAAAATGTATTAAAAATAAATTTGTGAGCATTAAAATATATTAGGCAAGTAACCAAGAAGAAGGAAAGACTTTTTAGTGACATTAATTATTAAACTAATTTCGGAATCCTCACCGGTAAGTTTACGTCCAGGATCATACAACGCCGTGGCTTTTCCCACAAAATCATAATACGCTGTGGGATAATAATAACGCGAAAAAAATGATAAAAGATCTGTATAGAAAAATCTAACATCTAGTTACGTCAGACGCCAAAAATTCAATATAAATGCTAAGTGTCTCGATATCGCTTTTCGATATGTAACTGTAAATGTGGTTTACTGTATTTCTCCCCTAACCTTTTGCCTCACTTTATACATATATATATATATATATATATGTGTGTGTGTGTGTGTGTGTGTGTGTGTGTGTATGTGTGTGTGTGCGTGTGTGTTTGTGTGTGTATAGTAAATTGATTTTATCAATGAAACCGTTAGTAGACTGAAGACGTTCCTTCTAGTAAGGGTAGGCGTCACCAAAAAGATTTTTCCATCTTCTTATTTACATAGTAACTCTTATATATATATATATATGTGTGTGTGTGTGTGTGTGTGTGTGTGTGTGTGTGTGTATGTGTGTGTGTGTGTCTGTATATATACATATATATATATATATATATATATATATATATATATATATATATATATATATATATATATAGTAAATTGATTCTATCAATGAAACCGTTATTAGACTGAAGACGTTCCTTCTAGTAAGGGTAGGCGTCACCAAAAAGATTTTTCCATCTTCTTATTTACACAGTAACACTTATATATATATATATATATATATATATATGTGTGTGTGTGTGTGTGTGTGTGTGTGTGTGTGTGTGTGTGTGTGTATATATCACAAAAATAGCCAAACTTACTTTATAACAGTTTTATAAAAAAAAGTATAAAAAACAAACCGTTCAATAATGAAAATACTTGATTGTTGACACTATATTTTGAACAGAGTTTGCAGAATAAGATAATTCTTTTCTGAAAATGGTGCGAATAGAAACTGAAATATCATCATGAATGTTAATCTCTTACATAGATATATTAGATCTATCCAGAAAGCATCTCGCCATTTTGTGTATCTCAGTTAATAGTTGTGGGATCTTCATTTAACTTGGCATTCACACCAGACTCCGTTGCAGCTACATAAACAGAAATTATCCTGTATGCTTTCTAAGTTGTCGTCGGTGAGATGCCATAGTATAAGTGCCAATTACTTTGGCCCTTCCTTTCATTCATTCGTCATGACAATGATCCTGCCTATTTTTTTTACCTCTTAGGCTGGATTTTATGGGAAAAGATCATAAGAGCGAAACTTGTCAGCCCATATTTTGACTTCCTGGCTTTTTTTCAAAACCTAAACTCGCCATTGAAAAGAATCACTCAGAAAGTGGAAGAGATTAAGGAGAATGTTCAGAGGCAAATGATGGCCTTGTCGGAGTTAGCTCCTCCTCATTTCCTTAATCCTTCAACAGGAGTCTCTATCCCCTGACTATAAATACTGGCTGACTCTTCTCTCTCTCTTTCTCGACTCAGGCCTTAGGCCGCAACCTCGCGCGGAGGCGAGGTAAAACTTTTTCTTTTTCACTTAGGCCAATATGTGACATCTCACAGATACAGTGTTTCCCATATTCTGGGAACACGCTAAGGGCAATACACGTACGTACGGACACTCAACACAACACACACACACATACACACATAACTTCTCCATACAAACACTATGTAACTTTTCATGTCTTCGTGTATTAATATATTTGTTTACCCATGTATATCGGTTTTGTTTGTTTTCTTTATCTTCTTTGGACTTGATATAATGTCCGACATTCTCATATAGCTGGACCGGCCAGCAGGAAAGTTTAACCTTCTGATATTACTTCACATCTTCACCCCCAGCGGTCGGCTACAGTCTTCTTACAATCACCGGTTAGTGTTTTCTTCAAATCTAAATATGGCCAAAACAGATGCTGTTTTGGACAAGAGTAAAAAAAGAAAGATATAGTAATGGTAGTATTAGCCTTTTCCCTACTAGGAAACATTCAAGGTTCATTGACCGAGCAGCCAGTGATGCTTTTGATTGAAATATATAAAATCTTTCTCTTAAAACAATTTTTGCAGGAAAATAGTTTTCTCAAGTCCACTACCAGTCATCGCTCTTTTCAGTATTGATGGGGGTTTCCATCCTAACTTTTTGTTTGAAGTGGTGTGGAATGTCATCATCTTGATTATGTCATTATTTTATCTTCGAGTTATATGCGCTATCCATTTTAGTTGTTGCTGCTGTTGGCAGTCATCAAGTGATGTGATTTATATTATTTGGTACGGTTCTTTCTTTGTGATTATGTAGCGCCAGTTCGCGATGTTTGAAGAAATATCATCTTCACCAAGACCTTCTGGCTATACTCGCTCAAAGCCTTTTTCACTATCGAGCTTAGGAAGCAGTTGTATACGGCTTACTGTTTAGATATTGATGAAAGGGTTTAGTGCCAGGCATGGCATCCATAAGAAAGTTTCGATCTGACAAGGTTATTTAAGAACATGACTTGATTTTTCAGGTTGATGTTTTGGTTTTGTAGCTAATTGCGGTGTTGAGAGAAACTACTTCTGGCGCTATACATTCTATGTTCAATTCTAAGAATATGACTCGATTTTTCAGGTGGATATTTTGGTTTTGTAGCTAATTGCGGTGTTGAGAGAAACTACTTCTGGCGCTATACATTCTATGTTCAATTCTAAGAATATGACTAGATTTTTCAGGTTGATGTTTTCGTTTTGTAGCAAATTGCGGTGTTGGGAGAAACTACTTCTGGCGCTACACATTCTACGTTCAATTTTATTTTCTCGTATGCTAAATTTGTTATAAATGATCCATACGCCGATGTATTTGAAGTGTTTAATATTTAATAATTCCGCAGCCTGAATTTTATAACAGACTCAAGGTATGTACGATGGCAATCCCTAAAGATGATATTGCAGAGTTTTTTGACAAGCGGAAAGATCGCTTGGTTAAATAAGTTGGCAAGTGGCTTATTTGTAAAGAGACTAAGACGCCATTACCCTAGGTAGGCTGTTTTTATAACTCTTATATTTGCAATAGCATTTCAGCATTTGATGTTATTTACATCTGTCAGTAATCCTCCTTGGACTTAAATTATTTTCTAAAGAAATTTTCAACAGTTTATAGTTCTTTGAGCTGTAGTTCTATTTTCTCCTGTCCAAAAATGATTTATTTATTTAGTATTAATATTAAAAGGGTGGATGCTTTCCAGGTAGATCTCGGGTATTTTAAGCTACTGTCATCACTATTTTAAGCGCAGTGTCTAAATACGGGTGAATCGAACACACAGTCAGTGCAAGTGAATTAATTTTTCAGAAAGCAAGAAGAAGAATGATAAAAAATACATTTCTGAAGCATTTCTATATGGTGTGCTTGCCAAAAATCAAAGAGAACTGTACACTTCGTGACGACAGTGGACTTTCTTCCGAAGAAATAATGACTAACCAAAGACAGACGTGTTTTCAAAGTTCTCCACTCGTTGTAAGAGTTCATCAACATACTTGCAGAAGTCTAAAATTGCGAGAAATTAAAAATAAAACAAAAATAAATAAAAGATAAATTTAAGTTCAAACTGAACAATCCCTTTTAGGATTTATTTCCGGAAAAGAAACTTGCTAACATAGATAAAATAAAAATGATTTACAACGAAAATTACACTGAAAAACTCATTTTCATTCATAATGTTCGCAAAATTACACGCCATAGGATGTCGTCAGTCAGGGCCGGTGCGAGAGTCTCGTACCTATTTTTTTTTATATATAATTTTAACCACCCAGTAATCTTAAAAATTTAGAATAATATATTTTGTAATCAAATGTTTTATTGAATTTTAGGTTTTTGGGGTTTAAATTTACTATAGTTATCGGTCTTATTTTCAGATTATTTTTTTCGGCAATTTTCGATTTTTGCAAGAATTTACAAAACAATGTGTCTTTCACGGCAAATAAGACGGTGAAATTTGCTATGACCTTTGACACCCACGCCCTGCTGACGCAAAATTTCGAAGGTCCTAAAAAGGATTAAAAATATAGGATTTTGACGATAAAACATCGTTTTTATTAAGTTTGGGGAATTGTTTTTTATTATGGTATGCTTATTTTTAATGAATAAATGGAGCTACCTCATATACATACACACACACACACACACACACACACACACACACACACACATATATATATATATATAAATAATTATATATCTATACATATATATTTATATATATATATATTCATTAAAAAATAAATATATATATATATATATATATCGTATGCGCTTCTTCATAGGATATACATACATACATATATATATATATATATATATATATATATATATATATATATATATATAAATAATTATATATATACATATATATTTATATATATATATTCATTAAAAAAATAAATATATCGTATGCGCTTCTTCATAGGATATACATATATATATATATATATATATATATATATATATATATATATATATATATATATATATATATATATATATATATATATATATATATATATATATATATATATATATATAATATACGGTTCCTTATAGGATGCAGTTTCGAGTCCTGCCTGAGGACCCATATTTTCTACGAAATTTCTCGAAAATTCAGGTCTGTGAATGTAATTAATACTGCTTTATTATAGAACAGAATTTACTTAAATAAGTGTATCCATGAAAAATAAAGTATAAACAGAAAATATATTAAATATTTGTTGGATTTAATTCATTTCCTATGATATATATATATATATATATATATATATATATATATATATATATATATATACATATATAATATTAATGGTCAATATATATATATATATCAATATATATATATATATATATATATATATATATATATATATATATATATATATATATATATATATATATATATATATATAACGAATAAACAAGAATTTATTGAAACAAAGCAAGTTCAGTTGACCATTGATGACAATTCCAGAACAACGTAACTATAAACATTTTTTTTCTATCCTCTGCTAGCAGCAATGAGGGAGAAAGCATTACCTCGAACCATCGCCATTGAGATTTCTAAAATCCGAACTCAGAGAATCAGCAATTTTTTGGCATAGAATGAATACATTTCCTGACTTCATTCTTTCTCCCATGATGATGATGATGATGTTGTTGTTGTTGTTGTTGTCATTATTATTATAATTATTACTATTATTATTATTATTATTATTATTATTATTATTCAACTTTTTACAGATCGGGACAGCTATTAAGGAGATGTAATTAAATATATTGTAATGTTTAAAAATGATTTATTAAGTATTATTATTGATTAACCAATAAGCACAAAGCTATATTGTAGAAAAAGGAACTTTCGACAATATACTCATTTTTACGTATTTATCGTTCAGTATTTACATTATTCGGACTATTGTCCTCATCTTTGTCGCCATATTTGTCACAACGTTTCGGCCGTTGTACGCTCCGGCCTTCTTCAGGTGGTTGGAATTTCGAACCGAACCCTTTATTTCGATCACTGGGGTAGACTGTTCTAGTTCCACGAGCCATGTTTGATGGATGTCAGTTATCAGTTATCTCCTGGTAATTTTCCCTCTGAAAGTTCTCCACTGCCTGAACCGGGTATTGAACTCACACTCTTTGGGTCTGTTACTGGATCTAACCAACGCCTTTATCCACCGTACCATGTGTCCTTGAGGGCATCTGGGTATGAATTTCTGAGTATTATAAACCTAATTTTTCAGCAACCATTTTTTTACCAGTACTCATATTGCAATTTTGCTGTTATCATTGCATGTTTTTACCAGATCTCGTATTGCAACTTTTTGTTATCATTGCTGTTCTCTGGCACTCCTTATTACTGGTTCCCATATTGTATTTATTTCTATGCTTGGCCGACTCAGAAGATTTTTGTGGCCTAGCATATGTGCTGATTCCTTAAGTTTACGAATTTTCCAATGGTGTTCCCTGTCTATGATCTCAACCTGATCCCACAGGGGGCGGTGATCTCCCTTCTCTCTCCATATGTGGTCAGCCACGCCTGATTTTTCTACTTCCCTCGCATTACAGCTTTCTGGTGTTCTTGAAGCCTTCATATGTCCGAAACTCAGCCCACTTCGTGGAAATAATCAAAGATGCTCCCATCCTATCCAACCAGATGGTGAGCTTGGACGTGGTGAGTTTGTTCACCAAGGTACCCACGGAGGAGGCACTCTCGGTAGTCAGAGATAGATTGACCTCTGACACTTCCCTAGAAGAACGGACCAGTATTGCAATAGATAATCTGATGGAGATGTTGACTTTCTGTACACAAACAACACACTTCGGATTGGGATCACACATATATCGACAGGATGAGGGCTTAGCAATGGGCTCGCCATTATCACCAGCAATGGCGAATATATACATGGAATACTTTGAAGAAATGGCATTAGAATCATATCTCTCAAGCCAACTATATGGTTAAGGTACGTAGATGACACCTTCATACTCTGGCCACACCAGGAAGATGTTCAGGTTCTACTGGACCATGTGGACTCAATAAGACCATCGATACAGTTCACAATGGAGAAAGAGAGTAACAACACACTCCCATTCCTGGATGTACTAATATCTCGAACAGAGCATGGGTTCAAGACATCCGTATACCGTAAACCAACATTCACTGGACAGTACCTCAATTTCAACTCCCACCATCCATACAGCGTAAAGAAAGGGATCGTCCGTTGCTTACAACACCGAGCAAAAGTCATAAGTGGCGACCCAGAGACATTAGATAAGGAATTGGTCAGTATAAGTAGTACCCTACAACGTAACAACTACCCTGGGTACATGGCAGCAGCCCCCCAAAACTGGGATAGGCGGGTACAAGAGGAGGAGGATGAGGAGGACAACAACAACACTCAGAAAACGGTCTGCCTGCCTTATGTGAAGGGGTTATCAGAGAAAATACAAAGGATCTGCGGTCCATATAACATCAGGACAACCTTCAAAAGCGTGACAACACTTCGCAGATATCTCTCTCGAGTGAGACCCCCCATAGAGGAGAACGGGACTGAAGACTGTGTGTACGCTATCCCGTGCAGCTGCGGAAAGGAATATAAAGGAGAAACAGGCCGCCCCCTCAAGGTAAGGCTTCAAGAACACCAGAAAACTGTAATGCGAGGGGAAGTAGAAAAATCAGGCGTGGCTGACCACATATGGAGAGAGAAGGGAGATCACCGCCCCCTGTGGGATCAGGTTGAGATCATAGACAGGGAACACCATTGGAAAATTCGTAAACTTAAGGAATCAGCACATATGCTAGGCCACAAAAATCTCCTGAGTCGGCCAAGCATAGAAATAAATACAATATGGGAACCAGTAATAAGGAGTGCCAGAGAACAGCAATGATAACAAAAAGTTGCAATACGAGATCTGGTAAAAACATGCAATGATAACAGCAAAATTGCAATATGAGTACTGGTAAAAAAATGGTTGCTGAAAAATTAGGTTTATAATACTCAGAAATTCATACCCAGATGCCCTCAAGGACACATGGTACGGTGGATAAAGGCGTTGGTTAGATCCAGTAACAGACCCAAAGAGTGTGAGTTCAATACCCGTGGAGAACTTTCAGAGGGAAAATTACCAGGAGATAACTGATAACTGACATCCATCAAACATGGCTCGTGGAACTAGAACAGTCTACCCCAGTGATCGAAATAAAGGGTTCGGTTCGAAATTCCAACCACCTGAAGAAGGCCGGAGCGTACAACGGCCGAAACGTTGTGACAAATATGGCGACAAAGATGAGGACAATAGTCCGAATAATGTAAATACTGTACATAATACCTCATCTCAGAAATATAGACAGTATTTATCGTTATTTTTTTTTAACTTTTATCAAAAACTACATTCTTGTACATGTATTTATGGATAATATTATGCATTAATTATTAACTTTTATTAACATATCGCGACAGCTAATTAAGGAGATGTGATTAAATATACTTTAATGTTTAAAAAAGATTTATTCAGTAATATTGTTTTGGTAATAAGCATTATAACATAATACAAATAACTCTATTGTGGAAAAAGGAATTTTTGACAATAGACACATTTTTTACCTATTTCTGGTTATTTTTTTATCTTTTATCATAAACGACATTCTTGTACATGGAGTTATGGATAATATTGTACATTAATTACTATTTTTTAAATTATAACTATTTGTGCTCAGTTGTTGACATTAATAGCTATCTGCTGATGTGTTAAACGTTTGGAAGAATGCAATAATAAAAATTAAAATTTCATCACTTTGACAGATATCGCGACCTGTTAATTTTAGATAATTGGTTAGTATCCGTGTGTGCGCGTGTATTGACATATATATCTGTTTTTGAGGCGCTCGTCTCTGCAAATACATATTTATTGTAGTTCTTTCAGAGAGACATTAATTGCAAAGACCAGGAGGATATTAAATCTGAGTACTTTATTGGTCAGTAACCAATAATATATATATTTATTTAGGTAACTCCACGAAATCGCTAAAAACAAATGGCATAGCATGATAAAAAACACGCCAAACTTGACTAAAACAAAATTTTATCGTCTAAATGTTAATGTTATTATGAAGACGAAAGACCAAAGTTTTTTTAAATTATTTAAAAAATTTTTTACTTCTTTTTAGAACATTCTACATTTTTATTAAAAAAAAAACCTTGTTTCTCTTTGTATCACCGGAACTACTAAATAACATATAAAATTTTAGCACGTTTTTTTGTATGACCCACATTAATTTGGAAAAACTTGCAAAAATAAAAATAATTGTCGGAAGTTAATGAAACTTTCAGAAACTATTCATAGATGATGGAAATTATTATAAATGTTTTTTTTATTAAAGTCATGGTAGAAATATATTTTTTTATATCTATTACCCCCCACCCCCAACTAATTTTATGAAAACTCTAGAAATTCGATAGCATCGGGTTTAGTGATTACAATAGTTAAAAGCAGAAGGCATTGAGGAATGCAAATCATGTTTGTTTGTTTTTTATTGGACTCCACCTACCAGAAAATCAGCCCTTAATTGTAACATACAAAACTCAATAAAAAAAAAATATTATTTAATTTCAAATGCTTTTATTTGCTTTTAGTTGTTTTTATGAATATGAACAATATTTTCTGAAAGCAAAAAAATTTTTCGATGAAAAATGAATTTTTACTACAATAATTTGTTATTTCTTTAATTATAATAGATTTTTACATTTAAGTTGTTAAAATATTATAAAATTAGTTAAAAGCCGCATCGGGTTTCCTAAGTGTCCTCATGAGATAGATCTTTTTTTAGCGCGTTGTATACTGTATCGTTTTGACTAATCAGAAGATCCGCGGTAATTAAGAAATGTAATTTTGTATTTATAATCGGGCTGTAATTATAAAGTACGGAAGACCAACCAGAATACAATTAAGTTGCGTTATTTGAGTTAAGCATTGTTCTCCGCTGTTAAGGCCTTTACTTTTGCGAAACACGTATGGAGAAATTAATTTGATTTTTCAATTTCAACTGAGAAGGGTACCTACAAGTATCAGTATCATCTTATGAAATTTATATGATCTTATTTTTATATTAATCTCAGTTATGACATTTTTCCATGAATGAAATATCAAAATTAATAATAAAACTAATGGAAATACAAATAACACAGTAAAATGTAATAAATGTACATAAAATTATAGTATTTCATTATTATATATTTTCCATAAAGCATCGTAAACGTAAAGGTGAAAGCTAAGTACAAAAAAAATTAGAGCGCTGAAAGTTTTCATTAAAAATAACAAGGTAAAAAATTTGTTCACTTAAATGTAAATAATTTCACTTCCCTGCATCCGTAGAAAGAATTATCCTCCAGTAAGCTATCTAAACGTCATGGAAATGTCTTTCGTCACCTGTCAAGTGACGCGAATTGGTTATGAGTTGCTTTGTTTTATTTTCAAATTACATTTTTTCGGCGCAGAAGCGAAGATAAGCTTGGTTCAAAATATTTTAAATAAACATTATAATTTCTGATTTTATTAAAATAAGTTTTGAAAAAATGATAATTGATTTCTAAAAGAATTTCAAAATGAGATTTCCATCTTTTTTATAAAATGGAAAAAAATGATTGAAAATGATTGATTATCTGTCAGTTTTGATGGCAAAAAAAAAAAACAAGATTTTTAACGAAAATGTCGGACGTACTAGGAACGATTAGAAAATGTAAAAAAATACCCCCAAAATACTTTTATCTTTTCTCTTTAATAATAACATGAACATAGACGATAAAATTTTGTTTTCGTCAAGTTTGGCGTCTTTTACATCATGCTAAGCTCATTTTGTTTACATTTTGTGGAGGTTCAATATTTATACATGTAGCCTTCATATTACAAAGATCAGTTGAACACAATGTCATAAAGTAGACATTGTAATCGCAGTCTAGCGTAAACAATCTAAATTAAAAAATCCCTTGATCTTGTTCGTTTGAATACAACTTCATTTAAACGGAAGAGAACGCTGGACACTAAAACTACAAACATTGCCGAAAATCTTGATTCAACAAAATAGGACTGCTAATAAAAAGTACACAAAATAACAATGTAAATTAAAATATCCCTTGATCTTGTTCGTTTTAATACAGCTTCAGTTATACGCAAGAGAAAGCTGGACACTAAAACTACAAACACTTTAAAATATTTATAACTTTATTTGTATTTGCGATAGAAATAATCTGTAAAAAATGTTATAAAGTCTAATGTACCTAGTTTAAAGTATAGCTAAAATAACTAATGTAATTTCAGGCATTACTGTAAATCAGTTGGCAAATGTCTTCCGTGAACTGCAAAATCGTATTACCCTTTGTATTGCTAATGATGGAGGACATGTGGAAACTTAAATAAAATTTCAATAAAACCTTAAAAAATATAGATTTACTTCTTTCTAATCCTTTTTACAAATTATTTCTGTCGCAAATCCAAATAAAGTTATAAATTTTTTAAAGTGCACACGAACTTAATGGACACCCTGTATTTTAGCTATACATCAATATGAAAGTCTTGCTCTGACGATGTCTTGTTTTTAAACAGAATACAATAGCTTTCTAATATCAATGGTTACATTTCAAATAATCTGTAAAAAATATAGATTTACTTCTTTCTAATCCTTTTTACAAATTATTTCTATCGCAAATACAAATAAAGTTATAAATTTTTTAAGTGCACACGATATATATATATATATATATATATATATATATATATATATATATATATATATATATATTCAATTTTTTAACAAATTCATGTTATGTTTCTTATAACATGTATATGTTATAAATTTGAAAAAATATTATTAGCTCTATCCGGTATTGAGTACTCTCTTAAGAATAGCGTTTTTGGTTATTGGAATTTTATTCCATGTGTACCCACCCTGTACTCATATATATATATATATATATATATATGTGTGTGTGTGTGTGTGTGTGTGTGTGTGTGTGTGTGTGTGTGTGTGTGTTTGTTAGAGAGAGAGAGAATGTGTGTGCGTATGAAATACGAAGGTTCAAGTTGTCTCACCGCTTGAACTCTGATTTGAATCACTGAGGTCCGAAGCAGAACATTCTTCCAAAATTGAACGAGGTAGTAAGTCTTCATAAAGACCAATCTTGCCATTTTGGTTGAATAACTGAGGAACATGGTAAAGAAAATTGTTCCTGAGATCCAGATGTTCCAATCTGAAGAAAAATGAAATATTTGAAACAAGAAAGGAAAAAATATATATACAGATAAGAAAATCTCAAATAATAGAAATATTTGTGACGGTAGTAAAATGTTAGCAAAAAATATGTCAGCAAAAAAACAAAAACAAAACAAAAAACAAAAAAAAACAGGCGAACTCTATAGGAATGTTTGAAGCAATTAAATTGTATTTAAGTTTGTCCTTGAAGCGTAACCAAGGACGGCCTACATTATGCTTATCATGAAAAAGTTGGCTATACATGACGATTTTCGACATCTGATCAGCACTCATTCTGATGACATGACCAGCTCATCTGAACCGTGATTGCATCAGAAAGTATTCAATAGCACCGACGCCACATTTGATGAAAAGATCAGGCTTAGAGGTTTCGTCCTGCCGTGTATAACCGTATATTGAACGAAGACAGCGTTTATGAAAAGCATCAAATTGAGTGATGTGAGTCCTGTATGAGTGTCTTTCAGTTCAGTTTTTATGTTTATGTTTTGCATGAGACAACAATCCTGCAAGGGATTAGCAAACAAATCCTCATGAAGGGCATACTGAAGGGGTGACCGTCATATTGGCTGATGTATTATGAGCCCGAGATTAATGTTAATTCTTAATTCTCTCAGATGGTTGAGACGATTCTTTTCAAAGTTAGTTATACCTCGGTGGCAGGTATTTCTCCAGTTTGCTCGGTTTTCAACAGCAAGTTCGAACTCCTTTATAGGGATGTTTGCAGCAATTAAATTGTATTTAAGTTCGTCCTTGAAGCGTAACCAAGGACGGCCTACGTTAGGCTTATCATGAAAAAGTTGGCTATACATGAGGATTTTCGACATCTGATCATCACTCATTCTGATAATATGACCAGCTCATCTGAACTGTGATTGCAACCACCGACGCCACATTTGATGAAAAAGATCAGGGTTAGAGATTTTGTCCGGCCGTGTATAACCGTGTGTGTATATAAATACACACACACACACACACACACACACACACACACACACACACACACACCAGGTGTAACAGCAAAACTGTCCAAAAATGTTAGCAAAAAAAAACAAAACAAAAAAAAAACGCGATCTTGTTATTAATTTGTTTTTCTTCATACTTCTTTCATTTATACCCTTAACCTCTTGGTGTCAGTTTCAACTGACACTTTCTTTTTCCCTCATATATGGTGATCGCTTTGTTTTAAATTTGTATTTTTTTTTATTCCAGATAAAAACTTTGAAAATTTCCAACATATTTCAGTGAAAATTTCACTTTCCAAAATTATAGTTTATTATTATAGTTTAGATATATTTAAAAATGGTGTTAGTTTAAACTGATGCCAGAAATATATGCCTTAGCTGGACACCTTATTCTTTCATTATATTTTGATCATTTCGATTAAGTTCATATTTTCTTCATTTCACACAAGAACTTGGAAATTTTACAATATATTTTGGTGAAATTATCACTTTCCAAACCTTCTAGTTCATGATTATAAACCAGACATAGATAAAAAGGAAGATGTCACTGTAACTTGACGTCAGGAAGATAAACCTAAAAATGGTAACATCTTTTCTTTAATTCTATATATTGTGACCTTTTTGCTTAAAGAGTGTATTTTCTTGATTCCAGATGGAAACTTGGACATTTTTCAACATATTTCAACGAAATTTTCTCTTCACAAAATTATAGTTCCGAATTTAAATTTACTTGGCCATTTCAATGTGGTGTAACAAACTTGTCTCGCTAGATCAATTACGACTTAGTAGTGAGTTCGATGCTCACTGGGTGCCCAATACTTTCGGCCTTGTGCCACATGTAAGCTACGGACACAAGGCTCAGTGGATAAAAACGTTGCTTGAATTAGTTTAAGCAACGTTATAGATTGAAATTATACAGGTTGATTTCAATCAGCCTGTATATGAAGGTACATATGAATAATCATATTTACAAAAAATATTAGGTTAATTTAGTATCCGTTGACATATTACGATGTTCGATACAATATTCAGAAAAAATATCTACATACATACACATATATACATACACACACATACATACATACACACACATACATACACATACAGTGCTATTCGATAAAAGTGACTCATCTGACTTTTTTTTTTTACTAAATGTTCTCTTCTCCGATGAAACGAAAGTTGACCTAAATTCAAAGGATCAGCGATCTAAAATCCGAAGAAGAAGCTTTGAAAGCTCTTTGAATTTAGCAGTAAGTACTGTCAAGCATCCGTTCAGTATAATGTTCTGGGGATGCTTTTCTTTTCATGGAACTGGTTTCTTAAAACCTATTGAAAAAAACCCTCAGGAGCGAGCAGTACAAGTGAATTTTAAAGTCTTGTCTGGTCCCTTCTGCTGAAAGGGTGCAAATCGACCCCACCGAGCTCATTTTTATGCAGGATAATGCTCCCTGTCACAAATAAAAAATGATGAAGGAATACTTTGATAAGAAGCAGGGGAGTGTTATCACATGGCCGCTCCAATCTCCTGACCTCAACCCCATAGAAAACTTATGGAGCATTATAAAGTATAGGCTGTCGAGAATGCAGTTGAGCAACAAAGAGGATTTGATTGTGAATTTCATATTCGAATGGAATTCAATGCTTGGAGATGAGATTTGCCAGAAACTAATCAAGTCAATGCCAAAAAGGGTTGAAAAGGTTATTCAAAATAAAGGAGGACCCATAGATTATTAAATATCTCGAACTATATTACCTATTATAAAAAAAATTATACCTCTATTATTCTTTATTTAAAGCTGTTCGGTTATGTTTCTATTGATTACTAGTTGTAGGAAATAAGTGAGTCACTTTTTTTGCACAGCGTTTTTCCCTAAATCTCATTTATATCCAAAATTATAATTATCAATAGAATACCTTAGGGTGAGTAAACTTTTTTACTAGGTGATCGGGAAGGGGTCTTTATATTAGTAAGATTAAAAATTAGTTTGACCCCAAAAACAATGAGCGAAAAAATCTTTAAGTAAAAAAATCAGGTAGTCACTTTTATCGAACAGCACATAGATGCACGCATACAAATAAATAAGTTTCTGATTATATTGGACCAAAATGTCCGCGTAATAAGTAGAAGCTGGAGATACAGTATGAAAAAAAAGAAATAAATAAGAATCCCAAATGACAAACGTGTACATCCCATAATATAAAAGCCACATTACATGAAAAACATGTTTAGACTAATATGTAAACATATAACTATTAACTATTAGGTATAAAGGAGTATTAAAATGTGCGATATATATATATATATATATATATATATATATATATATATATATATATATATACATATATATATATATATATATACATATATATATATATATATATATACATATATATATATATATATATATACATATATATATATATATATACATATATATATATATATATATATATATATATATATATATATATATATATATATATATATATATATATATATATATATATATATAGTATTACACAACAAAATCCAAGATTACTTCATATGGCGGATTGAGCTATTTCAACCGACGAAATCTTGAAGCAAGGAGTTGTGAGTTCAATACCGGGCTACAGCTGAGGCGAATAAAACTTGGATAGTTGAGTTACTAAAGGGAATTAACTGAAACTAAGATATCCAGAAAAGCCATGGCACGTGGAACTAGATCAATCTACCCTGGTGGACGAAATAAACGGTTCGGTTCGATATTCCAACGTATATCACCTGAAGACACCTTTATTTCGACCTTGGCTAGATTATTCTAGCCCCACGCGCCATGACTTTTCTAGATATCTAACTTTCAGTTATTTCCCTTAAGTAACTAAAACCTTCAAGTTCTTACTCGCCTCTGCTGTGGCCGGGTATTGAACTCACAAGTCTTTGGTTCAAGTCACTGGATTACTTCTACCAGTGCGTTTATCCACTGAGCCATGTGTCCTTGGGGAAATTCCAATGTATATCACCTGAAAAAAGCCGGAGGGTACAACGGTCGAAATCTCGTGAATATGACAATAAAGATGAGGACAACAGTCCGAACAATGTAAATAGTGTAAATAGTTACAATGCCTCATCTTAGATATATAGAAAGAACCTGAAGATGGTCTGAACGTATAACGGCCGAAATGTTGTGAATATGACAATAAAGATGAGGACAACAGTCCGAACAATGTAAATAGTGTAAATAGCTACAATACTCATCTCAGACCCTGAAGAAGGCCTGAGCGTACAACGGCTGAAATGTCGTGAATATGACAATAAAGATACAGACAACAGTCCGAACAATGTAAATAATGTAAATAGTTACAATGCCTCATCTCAGATATATAGACAAAACCCGAAGAAGGTCTGAACTTACAACGGCCGAAATGTCGTGAATATGACAATAAAGATGAGGACAACAGTTCGAACAATGTGAATAGTGTAAATAATTACAATACCTCATCTCAGATATATAGACAGATAGATATTAATATTAATGTTTGAAATTTTCTTCAGTAAGACTTCTTGATCTTGGCCTGTTGATATTAATTTCCCTGTTTGAGATAATATATAATAAGAAAACAGAGATGTCAACTCAAACACGTGTACACACAATAGAGTTTACAGCAAGGCAGCTCTGGTCAGGAACAAAGTTCAAGTCATTTCTGTAAAGGAGTTTCAAACTATGGCTGTGGCATCTTTTGATATTGTAAATCTACAACATGAATCTGTTGGAAGAAAACAATTGAAAATAAACTTGAAATTTGAAGATGGGAGACTGTTCCCAACTCAAAGCTTGTAATTAGCGGTTATTCAAACTGAATTAAAATATTCAAAGATAGAAAAGAATTTACTTACTGAGGTAGTGTTCCTAAAGATATAAATGTCTCCGGATGCCACAGTTTGTTGTAACTCAGTCTGAGGATCCGAAGCCGGGGGAAGCGCAGATATTGAAGGCTTCAATTGGAAGAATCACAGAAGGCAAAACAATTACTACTTGTTTCATATTTCTATGAAGAAGCAGCGAAGAATGGGACTTCGGTAGAGAAAGTTAACAATAGTTTTCGTAAAGATGCTAGGTTTAATTTTAAGTGGAGGTAGTGAAAGATTATCGTATGTGTTCCTTATAATAATATCAATAGTTCCGTTGACAGTTGCTGAATGAATTTTCGACGTGAAGTGGGGCTATGGTTTCATTACTAGGTTTTTCACTATTTAGAATTACGTCGAGAGTGGATTTTATGCTATATTTACTAGGAATGTCTGATGTGATGAGTTGGTTTATGATTTTTGTTAACTGATAGTCATGTTTATGTGTTTTTATAGTGCCCTATAGAAACCAGGCCCTATAATCACTTACAATTTTAGGAAGTTTCAAACTGTCCCGTTTGGCATTATTAGCAGTGATGAGTTTATTAATTTTAATTTTAGGCGGTTGGATTCTTTTCATTAAAAAAAAAAATTCGTGTGGTTATGGAGTATATGTTCTAGTTTTTTTGTTTTGTTGTTGTAGCCGAATTTGTTTAGAACGATGATCTTGGTTTTGTCGGTTTTTTAAACGGTTATGTCGGTTATTACTAAGCTCTTTGGCGGCAAATTGTAGTTGTTTGCTTAGTATTTGGAGAAAGATTTTACTTCTCTCATGCCTATCCTTAACTGCCGCAGCGTCGAGTAAGTCCCTAAATTCTGGTGTGGTTGTTATAAGTTGTTTGTACTGAAGTCTTTCGATGCTTTGATATATCGTCTCGATTTCAAATATTTTTTTTACATACCAGGTTGTACTTACTTACGGTAATTATGGCAACTTACGGTAAATACGGCAACTTACGCTAATTAAGGCAACTTACGGTAAATATGGCAACTTACGGTAAATACGGCAACTTACGATAATTATGACAAATTACGGTAAATACGGCAACTTACGGTAATTATGGCAACTTACAGTAAATACGGCAACTTACGGTAATAATGGCAACTTACGGTAAATATGGCAACTTACGGTAATTATGGCAACTTACGGTAAATACGGCAACTTTAGGTAATTATGGCAACTTACTGTAAATATGGCAACTTACGGTAATTATAGCAACTTACGGTAATTATGGCAACTTACGGTAAATATGGCAACTAAAGGTAACTATGGCAACTTACGGTAAATACGGCAACTTTAGGTAATTATGGCAACTTACTGTAAATATGGCAACTAACGGTAATTATAGCAACTTACGGTAATTATGGCAACTTACTGTAAATATGGCAACTTACGGTAATTATAGCAACTTACGGTAATTATGGCAACTTACGGTAAATATGGCAACTTACGGTAATTATGGCAACTTACGGTAAATACGGCAACTTTAGGTAATTATGGCAACTTACTGTAAATATGGCAACTTACGGTAATTATAGCAACTTACGGTAATTATGGCAACTTACGGTAAATATGGCAACTAAAGGTAAATACGGCAACTTACGGTAATTATGGCAACTTACGGTAAATATGGTAACTTACGGTAATTATGGCAACTTACGGTAAATACGGCAACTTTCGGTAATTATGGCAACTTACTGTAAATATGGCAACTTTCGGTAATTATGGCAACTTACGGTAAATACGGCAACTTTCGGTAATTATGGCAACTTACGGTAAATATGGCAACTTACGGTAATTATGGCAACTTACGGTAAATACGGCAACTTAATGTAATTATGGCAACTTTCGGTAATTATGGCAACTTTCGGTAAATAAGGCGCTAAATTTTGTAGGATGTTTAGGGATTTATGCATTTTTCTTTGTAAATAGCATTACAAACCTCCTTAACAACCCGTTTGGGTTGGTACGGCCTATTAAAAAAATTTGGGGTTTCATAAAAAATCATATTCTAACTATTTACATTATTCGGACTATTGTCCTCATCTTTCTCGCCATATTTATTACAACGTTTCGGCCGTTGTACGCTCCGGCCTTCTTCAGGTGGTTGGAATGTCGAACTGACACCTTTATTTCGCTCACTGGTGTAGACTGTTCCAGTTCCACGTGCCATGTCTAATGAATGTCAGTTGTCATTTATCTCCTGCTAATTCCCCTCTCCAAGTTCTCAACCGCTTTAACCGGGTATTGAACTCACACTCTTTGGGTCCTGTCAATGGATCTAACCAACGCCGTTCACCTAGCACAGTGGATAAAGGCATTGGTTAGATGCATTAACAGGACCCAAACTATATATCTGTTTACCTTAGTCAAAAAGTACAACTGTATTTAAAATAACCAGGATTTTGTTAAAACTGATGTTTCACTTAACTGTATCCAATAATAATGCATGTAATATTCACATATTAGAATCGTATTATAAAATACAAACATGGCGAATATGCATCTTTTCCATTGTTTACGTTTATAAGATGTTTAGCTGTTACTCGTTCGGTTGTTTATGGCTATACGCTTTTACGAAACGAGTATAGCGTTACTAACGATACTTTTATCATTCACTTTTACTTTTTTAACTTATTTAATTAGAAGATGAGATAGAGGAAAAGAAGTTAGTCTATTGTAATTTGGCCTCTCAGAAAAGGAACTCGCATGATACACGAGATACAAGATAAAAGATTTTATAAATGAAAATTTGAGATCGCATGATACGCAAGATCGCGCGTTATACGAGTATATATAGTATATACATACATACATACATATATATATATATATATATAATATATATATATATATATATATATATATATATATATATATATATGTGTGTGTGTGTGTGTGTATGTATGTATATATATATATATATAAAATAATCCGTTTGTATATAATCCAAGTGAATCCTATTAATACGATATAAAATATTAAATAGTAAATATTAAAACTGATTCACAGATAAAGCTTAATGTTTTAATTAAACAAACCAACATATTTCATACAATAGGAATTAACATTACATTGGATTAATGATTGTGAATTGGAATAAAATGTACAAGGATTTTCATTATATATATATATATATATATATATATATATATATATATATATATGTTTGTGTGTGTGTGTGCAAATATATAGAAAAATAGGACACGTTAGGTTAATAATCCGAAGTTCTTTAGTATTTTTGTTTACATTTTTAAAAAAAACATAAGCTGAGCCTATGAAACAGCTTGATACTTTAATTCAATTTAATTTTTATGATTAAATTGAAGTTTTTAGCTCCTGTTTTTGAAACATGAGAACTCTTATGTAGCAATGGAATCATATTTTTTAAAAATAATTATATATATATATATATATATATATATATATATATATATATATATATATATCTATATATATATATATATATATATATCTATATATATATATATATATATATATATATATATATATATATATATATATATATATGAAGAAATATATAACTCGTGGCCTGGCGATTGCATCTAGCATGAAACAGACTGTCGCTTCTAAGTGTTGACTTCTATGTTCACTTATATATATATATATATATATATATATATATATATATATATATATATATATATATATATATATATATATATATAATTACGTATCATGCGATTTTTGAAGACCTAATGTTGAAGCTAATTTTATGGAGGTCGAAATATAAAATTAGCTTATGTAATGTTTGTTGTCCCTGGCTACGCCGTTGAGAAAACTATATATCTATTTACTGTAGTCAAATTAGCTTCAATATAAGGCCGTCAAATGTCGCACGATACGCTGGTATATACGGTAATCTAATCACTCCAAAGTTAACAAACGTCTTGGACTAGTAGGTGTAAACAAGCGAAAAATAAGATGACAAAGAGGAGTAGCTAATGCTTTATAATGACAAAACGTCGCCTAAGAAATGTGGTCAACTTCAAACTATTATGTCTAATGCTACTAAGAGAAAATAAGCAAACAAAAATAAAGATGAGAAAAAAACTATAGTGGGTTATCACTTATAGTGAAGTGTATAAGTGTAGAAAGAAGTTAGTTTGATTTGGCCTTGTTAGTTAGATAGCCCACCATTAGAGGCGTATAAAACAAGAAAATCAAATTGTAAAGTCAAACAACAAATTTATATACATATAAATCAATTAAGGTCTCTACAAATAAAATTAATGTATTTTGGTTGATACAAGGTCCTCAAAATGTTCGTAGTAGTCTTTGCAAGAATGAGTTTATGTGTACGTAGGCAGAAACGTATGTGTGGATGTATGTATTAAGTAAAAACCATGAATTTATTATTACATTTCGCTGGATTTTCTTTTCATTTTATTTGGTTTTTGCTTCTTTATACCTACTAGTAGTAGACATAATAGTCTGAAGTTGTCCAAATTTATTTTATTAACTTTTGGCTAGTTTTTATTTTCATTTTATTGTTATGCTTGTTTACGTCTTGTAGTAGCAGGTGTAATAGTCTGAATTTATCCAAATTTCTCTGGTGACGCTTTGTCCTTATAAAACGTCGGCTAGTTTTGTAGTGAACAAAACAAGATCTAGATTTAAAATTCAAATGCTAAGCACTGACTCATTGATTTTGTTAGAAATTAAAAAGACTCGAATTTACAAACTTTGCTTAACACACACGCAAAAGCGAATCCAAAACAAAACTCGTGAAATTTCACATCTTGATGCAAAATATTTTTCGGCTAACAGAAAACTAAGAAACATTTAAAAACAAGATTCAAATAATCTTCAATTCTCAGAAACAAATTCTTTTACGGACCCTTTTCGCGAGCCGACGCGAAATTTGTTCGACGCGTTATCGTAGGGTAGGAATGTCTTTGAAGTAATCGCTCAATCTTAAATGTTCCGTTCGTTTATCAAGTATAAAAGAGGTGAGGGAGAAAGGCAGAGATAATAATAAATATCGCTTGGGACGTTTTAAAATGCTCGTCTCCTTCTCTCTGGTGACAGGCGAACTTGCCCGTCTTTTATTTTGTTTGTGGGACTTGAAAAAGTCATTTGGGAATTCACTCCCGGATATGATTCGGGCCTTTCCGTTGGATGACGAACAAATTTCGCGTCGGATCGCGAAAAGGTCCGTAAAAGAATTTGTTTCTGAGAATTGAAGATTATTTGAATTTTGTTTTTAAATGTTTCCTAGTTTTCTATTAGCCGGAAAACATTTCACATCAAGATGTGAAATTTCACGAGTTTTGTTTTGGATTCGCTTTTGCGTGTGTGTGTGTGTGTGTGTGTGTGTGTGTGTGTGTGTGTGTGTGTGTGTGTGTGTGCGTGTGTTTTTTTGTTTTGTTTTTTTAAGCTTTTCACACCAAGCAAGGCTGGAAGCCACTAGAACGCAAGGTGTTACAGAAGGTTTGGAGGAAGAGCAGATAGGAGTGGTAGAGGAAAGGATGTGGAGAAAGATAGTGGATCGATTAAGGCAAGGGGGTTACAGAAGATTTGGAGTGAGAGCAAAGTTTGTAAATTCGAGTCTTTTTAATTTCTAACAAAATCAATGAGTCAGTGCTTAGCATTTGAATTTTAAATCTAGATCTTGTTTTGTTCACTACAAAACTAGCCGACGTTTTATAATGACAAAGCGTCACCAGAGAAATTTGGATAAATTCAGACTATTACACCTGCTACTACAAGACGTAAACAAGCATAACAATGAGATGAAAATAAAAACTAGCCAAAAGTTAATAAAATAAATTTGGACAACTTCAGACTATTATGTCTACTACTAGTAGGTATAAAGAAGCAAAAACAAAATGAAATGAAAAGAAAATCCAGCGAAATGTAATAATAAATTCATGGTATTTACTTAATCCAATCACCCCCAAGGCAACAAAATACTTACAGCAGCATTTTAAAAGCTCCAAATATTTCCAATGACATATAATCAGTTTGAATAGAGTCTGGACTTACTTGTTGGGCAATTTGAAGCATTTGGCAAAATCTACTGGAAGTTCGGTGATGCTGTTGCCACTTAAGTTCAAGGTGAGGAGATTTGGCATTAGACCCAGCGATTTAAGACAATTTCCTGACAGGTTGTTAAAGGAAAGATCAAGGTGCTGTATGGATTAAAATCAAACGCAGAAAATGAGAATATTCACTTGAATTTCTTGATTTAATGTGTTTTTTACTTTATACATTGATATATATATATATATATATATATATATATATATATATATATATATATATATATATATATATATATAAATATCAAAATAAAAATAATAAATAAATAAATATATAAGATAAAAAATAAAAATAAATAAAAACAAGCCAAGTAATTTGACCCAAATAAATAAACAAATAAACGACTTCCAGTAAAATAGCCGCCATAATAGACTACCCACAATAAGCTATATAAACAAATTTTTACTACGTTAATAAAAACACCAATCAAAATAAAAAATAAAAATAAAGTAAATATAAAGGATAAAAAACAAAAATAAAATTAAATAAAAACAAGTAAAATAATTTGACACAAATAAACAATTAAACAGATAAACGACTTCCGGTAAAATATCTGGCAAAATAGACTACCCACAATGCACCACTGACCCGTATATATAAATAGCCGAGAAAAATAACAGCACTCGTGGCCTGACGATTCCATCTAGCACGAAACAGACTGTCGCCTCTAAGTGTTGACTTCTATGTTCACTTTTATATTTATATATATATATATATATATATATATATATATATATATATATATATATATATATATATATATATATATATATTAATGCATGTTTCATTAAATAATATAGACAAGTGTTGTCTATTTTATGTAAATTCTTTTCATATCGTCTGATAAGTTTAATAACATTATCATTAAACGAAGAAAGAAAATCACAATATCGATACATATTTTGTAATCCTATCTAAGCTTTCAGCTTACATAAGCCATTATCAACGATGACAATTAGAGTTCAATATATTAAGCAATACACGGACAAAACAGTGATGATAGTCTGTTTCTGTTTACATGGAAGATTTCCAAGCAACGACAAACTCGTGCATTATTTTCCACCGTACACCCCTTTTCCAACAGAAGAAAGGTTGTAAGTCTATCGTTAATCTCTTTCTGTTTGCATGGTAACTGTTCTGGCGAGCTACATTCTTTAGTTCCACCATTTCAAGCCTTTATAATTAAGATCCACCCTGCGATGTCGGTCATTTAAGTGCCATACGTGATACACGATTGGGCGATCATATCTCTTTCCATTCAGGACTGACTAGGCAGAAGATTTACCCACAGTGGGTTGGCGTTTCTTTCTGCGATAGACTGGTTGCCAGTGGGTTTTGCGAGTAAAAGAAAGTAACAAAGCTGGCCGATTTATCATTCAGAGACGTTCATCCGTGTGCACCCTGGACTAAGACCATTTCTCCTTCCCTACGTATTCCGTTGGTAAGAAGGCAGTGGAGATCTTTCAGAGGGAAATTAACAGGAGATAACTGACATCCATTAAACATGGCACGTGGAACTAGAACAGTCTACCCCAGTGAGAGAAATAAAGGGTTCAGTTCGGCATTCCAACCACCTGAAGAAGGCCGGAGCGTACAACGGCCGAAACGTTGTAATAAATATGGCGTCAAAGATGAGGACAAATAATGTAAATAATGTACATAATACCTCATCTCAGAAATATAGACAGATGCTCTCCTTTCCCATTTTAACAAACTCATTTCGAAATCATCTAGCTTGATCGGCTCTTGAGCCTTGTATTAGGAGAACGCTAGTAAAAAAAAGAATTAATCTACTTCTCTTCCTTTTATTTACATCAGGAAGTAGGCAGGCCGTTAGAAGATTGTAATCCCACGTAGCAGTCCGATTTGGATGTCGAGCTAGAAACCTTGCCTCATAAGATTTCCCTTGTGGGTGTGATTGCAGATCAGTGTAAAGGTCATGTCCTGGGGAGAAGAGATGGAATCATGCCTTCCTCATGGCATTTTCGCGTAAGCGAATGTAACGATCTTGAGGGGGAAAAAGTCTGACAAGAACAGTACGGGTTCGTTACCCACAATGCACCACTGACCCGTATATATAAATAGCCGAGAAAAATAACAGCACTCGAAATAAATAAGGAACACGATATTTTTGCCCAGAATGTTATCAGAAAGAGGAATATAAATGCAGAAGGATGTATACCTGTGCTTTTTAGATTATGCAAAGGCATTCGATAAAGTAGGATGCCAAGACCTATTGGAACTGCTTGACAACCTTGATATATTTGGGAAGGATATTAGAATAATTTAAGAATCTATACAGGCAGAAAAACGCCTGCCTTCGGATAGAAAATGAGTTCAGCATATATACAAAAAAATAGGAAGGGATTTGAGACAATTGTGTGTCATCTCGCCAGACTTATTCAATCTATACAGCGAGGCGATTCTGAGAGAATTAGTTCTACCAGGATTCACTATTGGCAGCCACAATCTTAATGTCATAAGATATGCAGATGACATAGTGTTGATAACACACACAAAAAGAAAACTACAAAAACTACAGAAGGTGTTGAAGGAAAGCGAGAAGTAAGGATTAAACAAAAGTTTCAGGAAGACAGAAAGCATGGTTGTTAGCACGTATAAACATTTTATTGTTTTAATTTAGCCTTTAACGTAATAAATAAATGTTTAAAAGTCGACTTTTGTACACGTTTTGGACAAAAATTATTAAGCGCTAAAAAGCACAGGAAATTTTGGAGAGCCATGATCGCTTATGTCCTGAAGGGACACGGCACATAGAAGAAGAATGACCTTGAGTAAATGGATGGTAGAACAGGGTTTGGAAGAAATAACAAAAATACAAAATGTATTAAGGGCCACAAAATACAGGAAGATGTGGTGGGCCATGATCGCCTACGTCCTGAAGAGACATGACACAAGAAAAGAAGTTCTATAGAGAAATTATCGAGAAAGAAAAGGGTAAAATTGAAGAACTACAGAAAGAGAAAATGGCGGGAAAGGACATGAGAATTAAAAGAATTCAAAGGAAAACGAAGAAAAAATTGACAAGGAAAAAGAAAAGGAGATCTGAGAAAGTAACAGCGGAAGAAAGAGAGAAAGAAAGAAAAAAGAGAAAGGGAGAAACAAAAAGAAGGAGAAAAAATAAATAAATAAATAAAGGAATAGTAAGTCAAAGCGAAATGATAGATTGCAAATGAATCCTTAAAGAAATATCGACAAAGAATTGCCAAAATAAAATGAAAACCAATTTCCTTGAATTACTGTCTGGCATTTCTTTTCCTTTTTCTCTTGTTTCCCCCACTCTATTCTCTTGCCCTCTCTCGGTTCTATTCTTACCTCTCTTCACCTATTTTCCCTCTCTTCTTTCTCCATCTCTCTCTTCTACCCTCTCTTTTTTCTCTTCTTCTACCTTTCTTCTCTTTACTCACATATCTTCTTTCCCTTGTCCTCTCTCGGCTCTGTTCTTATCCCTCTTCACCTATTTTCTCTTTCTTCTTCTTTCTTCATCCCTCCCTTCTGCCTTCTCTTCTTTCTCTTCTTTCTCTTTTTCTTCTCTCTACTCTCATATCTTCTTTCTTCCTTCTCTTTTTCTTCATCTCTCTCTCTCTCTCTTTCTTTTCCTGTTTACTTTCTTAACTTTTATCGCTTCTCCTATCCTTTCTTTCCCATCTTCCTTCTTATCTACCTTTTCTCCATTCTCTCCGTTATTTTTCTTCTCTCTTCGCCAATCTCTCTTCATTTTTCTCTTTTCTCATCACATCTGCTCTCTCTTTCAACCTATCGTCTCTCTCCTCCTATATTTTCTTTCTTCTCATTTCTCTTCTTCCTTATATTCCTCTATCCTTACTCTCTCTCTCTCTCTCATATTCTCTCTTTTTCCTTCCCTTTTTACCTACTCTCTTTGCCCTCCTTCTGTTCTTCCCGTCAGTCCTATCTTCTCTCTCCTCTCTTCATCTGTCTTTTCTCCTCTCCCTTATATCTTTCTTCTCTCTTGTCTTCCTCTCTCTCTTCTAATTTCTCTATTTTTCTTCATATACTCTCTTTTTTCTTTTTCGTTTCCTCTCTATTCTCCTATCCTCTCAGTCTTATTCTTCACTACTATATTCTCCTTTTTTCTCCTCTTCCTATCTCCTATCGTCTCTCTTCTCTCATATTCTCTCTATTTTTCCCTCTCTTATCTTTTCTCTTCTCTTTTCCACTCTCTCCTCTGTTTTCTCTCTCTTCCCCTCCCTCATTACAGCTTCCCTTTACGTGTCAAAATATAATGTTTCCATGACTTTAAGTCCAGACATTCTTTAGCAGATAATCATTCACTTCAGTGGCATAAAATCAATAAAACCAAGGTATATATGTGTATCATAATTAAAAATTATTACAACGGATAATAGTGGACTATTGAGCAAATAAATGCTATAAACATGGGGATGTTCTTGTACCACGGGAGCCACAAACTGCTGCTGTTGAATAACGACACCATGAGTGTATATCCAGTGGTTGACGTCTTCAATTCCAGCATAAGTAGCCCAACCATCTGAAACAGTATGGCTTTCAGGCTGAATATACCACTCAGTCGCCTCTTTCAGAGTCTCAGCTCACCGATCCAGCACCTCAACTAAGACGTTCTCAAACTCTGCTCGATACCACCGAATATCAGTGTGGCCAATGGAGTCCTGACTACAATGATATTCACGATGAAAAATTATTTAAAGATATAAAATATTTTCCCTTCTTTCTCTCTTTTCTCTCTTTTTCGTCTAGTTTCTTTTGTATATCGTCTCTCTCTATTCTCATTTCATCTCTCTTCTATTTTCTCTATTTTTCTTCATATACTCTCTTTTTTCTTTCTCCTTCCCTCTCTATTCTCCTATCCTCTCTGTCTTTTTCTTCACTACTATATTCTCCTTTTTTCTCCTCTTCCTATCCCTCTCTCTTCTCCTATCATCTCTATTTTTCCCTCTCTTTTCTCTTTTTCTTCTCTTTTCCACTCTCTCTTCTGTTTTCGCTCTCTTCCCCTCTCTCATTACAGCTTCCCTTTCCGTGTCAAAATATTATAATATTTCCATGTTTTTAAGTCCAGACATACTTTAGCAGGTAATCATTCACTTCAGTGGCATAAAATCAATAAGACCAAGGTATATATGTGTATCATAATTAAACATTATTACAACGGATAATAGTGGACTATTGAGCAAATAAATGCTGTAAATACGGGGAAGGTTCTTGTACCACAGGAGCCACAAACTGCTACTGTTGAATAACGATGCCATGAGAGTATAACCCTTGGTTGATGTCCTCGTTTCCAGTATAAGCAGCCCAGCCATCTGAAACAGTATGGCTTTCAGGCTGAATATACCGCACACGTGCCTCTTTCAGAGTCTCAGTTCAAACTTCGCTCGATACCACCGAATATCAGTGTGGCCATTGGAGTCCTGGCCACAGTGATATTCACGATGAAAAACTATTTAAAGATATAAAATGATAGTTTTTACGCCGTTTAACTGAAGCAGAACTTTGACATTATTTTACACCGCTTAAGTGAAGGATTACCCCTAGACAATAGAAAATCTCACCTGCAAGTAAGGGAAGTCTCCATATTTTACTTTCAGATTCTTCATGCCATTTAACGGCAGTTCAAGTTCTTGCAGTTGGGTGAACGTTGTAAATTCTTCTGGAAAGACAAAGATACTTCGGTAACCTTTAACATTCGTTTAAAAAAAAAGTTTTTTTCTCTCGATAGCGCTATTAGTTTTAACTACCTTCACTCCACGGCAATTTTTATTGTTTTAAAAAGCAATGATTAAAATTTTGATAAGATGTAACATATGAAAGTAGATTTATACATTTTCTTTGTTCTTGAGAATTGACAACAAAAATAATAAACGCTATTTATTATTATAGTGTTTATTGGAATGGTTTGTCGGAGTTAGCTCCTCCTTAATTCCCAAATTGTCACTCTCCCTATACTATAAATACTGGGCGACTTCTCGCCTCGTTCTCTTTTTCATTTCTTCATTTCAGCGACTACAATGTAAGCTCTCTTAGAAGATCCGCGTCTTCCCATTTGTGGGAGACGCCATGAAAAATATACACGCATACACGTACGTTCGAACATTCATCAAAAACAGACACAAACGTTCACACACACATACAAATGTTATTGTCTATGTCCATTGTAAAATTGTTTTGTTTAATACATATATTTGTTTATATATATATATATATATATATATATATAACTACAAGAAAAGACCGGACTTGAATTCTAGCAGGAGTTACACACGTGTTTCTAATACAAACTCACATTAACCCACACGGTCCATAACAGGTTGGAAAAACATTCACTAATATAATTGCCAACTAATTCGGACTTTATAAAATGGTAGATAAGCATATATTTTAAGAATTTATTTATTTTTTTAATAAATTAAATGAATAAAAAATTGTTTTCATATTTATTTATTTATAAATTGGTAAATGATAATTATTGTATTGCATTAGTTTTAATACGATTGTATTAGTTTTTAGTATGTTGTAAATATTAAATTATTCTTGTAAATAGTCTGTTTTTCTTTAAGCTGGTTAATTTCTGAGAGACTTCAAGAGCAGATCAGAAATTTACAATAAAGAGATGGACAGTACTCATGTTAATGAAACTGACGAATGCTTTGTAACCATTTTTAGAGAGATGAATAAAACTAATTTGATACTCTATGCGCAGAAGCCCAAAATAAATATGACCTCAATTCTTTTTGCCGGCATTATTCCATTACTGGTAACCGCTTCATGGTAAAACTTCAGTTTGCTTCTGGTCGCTTTATACAAGTCACTGATAAACTAACCAACAATAAGAGAGAAAAGAAAACGCTTCGGATCCAGTGTAATCTCCTTTTATGGTTTTAATGCTGTCTCTTGATTGGTTGATTTTGTCACATCCCGTCTGTGGGAGAGAGATTGAAGGGTGGAGAGCAATTCATCACCTACAAGGGCTCTAAGACGCTTTTGAACCCTATCAAGTCTGGAGAGAGTTCTGGGCAGCTTCCTCCCAAATATGTTAAGAGTACTCCATTATTTGGCCTGATCTGGCTCCTGTAAAGTTAGAGGATATCAGGAGGAGTCAGGTACCTACTGGAGCGGCACAGAGAGCCGACCATTATACCTGCATCCTTAGCAAAAGATCGTATGTATGAGTTCCACGAGGTAAATAAATAAGAAGTATATTATATTATATTCTAAATTAAATTATATTCCAAATTTAAAGTTAGCCTTTAGGGTACTTCTACTAACCCTTAATCAGCAGGAGTTGAGAAAGAAATGATTTTATACATAATTTAGGAAAAATATTTTTACTGCCAATTGCAAGAAGACATAATGCATGGTTGTTAGCAAAAGGAACAGCCCAACATGAAAATTACAAATTGGAGATAGCAAAATCAAACAAGTTTAAAATATCTCGGATGTATTTTAACAGAGGACGGAAAGTGCAACACCGAAATTCGAAGGCCTGTTGGGATAGCAAAGATGCATTCCAAAAGCTAAGCAAATTATTACAAAACAAGAAAATTTCTTAGAAACAAAGAAAAGAGTACCGAATTATTATGTACTTATGTATATGTCCTTCTATATAGCAGTAAATGCTGGACCATCTCAGCACAGATGAAGAAGAATATCAATACAAATGTGGTTCTACAGAAGGATGCTGAGAATACCAAGGACTGAACATGTGAACAAGGACAAAACTTTAAAGAAGATGGTCACAAAAATAGCACTTGCAGTTAACATCAGAATGATAGTTGAAATTGCTAAGCTATATAATGAGGAAGGATGGCTTGGAAAATTTAACATTCACAGGATATATTGAAGACAAGAAGGACAGAAGAAAATAATGTATAACCTACCTAGCGAGGTGTGTTAATGGCTACCAGAACAGGATTTAAAAGAGATACCAAAGAGATAAAAGACGATCGCATTAAATATTTCAAAAGCCTTTGACAATGTGTGACATCGAGAGTTACTACACAAGCTCTCTAGCTATGGGATCGCTGGAAAAGTCTTCTCAGTTATCAAGTCCTTCCTAACAGGTTGGTCACTGAAAGTAGTTGTTAACAACCAGTCCTCCGAGGCCCTAGTGAACAATAGAGGTGTCCCCTAGGACTCGGTTTTCAGTCTCGCCTTTTTTCTAATTTACATTAATGATCTGCCTAAGAACACACTCCGATCTTTTTTGAATATCTACGCTGATGATACCAAGGTGTATGTGTGCACCTCCCAAAGTCTAGATGACCAGAGGCTGGCAGCTGATCTCTCCTCTGACCTAGATCTAACAGCTCAGTTAGGGAAAAAAATGGCTGGTCACATTCAATACGTCGAGAACCAAACTAGTAACATTCCATCCTCACCGAGCAGAAACTGAATTTTCACCTATCTCGATAAACGGATGTCCTCTCAGGAAGAGCGGCCCCGTACATTGGACGCCTATCAGGTCTTAAGCTAACCCAGACCTCAAGTGGGACCTGTACACATTATCCATCGCCAAAGATACTGGAAAAATGGTCGTTTCCCTGATTGGCTTCAGTAAGTACCTGACCACATACTATCGTCTACCTTTACAAATGTCAGCTCAGATCGAAAATGAAATGCTTCTACGTTATACCGACAGAAGCTGTCCGTATTTCACTTTCTAGTCTTGATGGTCCAAATTTTCTCAACCTCCTTGTGAGTGATTAATTATTATTCTGCAATACAACTCCCTTTTCAAAGACTTGGTGATCAGCCCTGGCAGCTGATCTCTCCTCTGACTTAGGTCTAACAGGCCAGTGGCAGGCCGGAAAACTGGCTGGTCACATTCAATACGCCGATAACCAAACTAGTAACATTCCATCCTCACCGAGCAGACCCTGAATTTTCACCTATCGCGACAGGTAGGTCAATGAAGGTAGTTGTTAACTACCAGTCCTCCGAGGCCCTAGTGAACAATAGAGGTGTCCCCTAGGACTCGGTTTTCAGTCTCGCCCTTTTTCTAATTTACATTAATGATCTGCCCAAGAACACACTCGAGATCTTTTTTGAACATCTACGTTGATGATACCACAGTATATGAGTGCACCTCCAAAACTCGATGTTCAAGCTTGGAAGCTGATCTCTCCTTTGACCTATAGCTTTAACAGCTCAGTGACATTCAATCATTATCGATCGGGCACAGAACGTTCACCGATCACAATGAACAATGAAAGAGAGGCCCTGTGCCTTGAGCGCCCATTGGGACTTAATTTCAACCCATACCTTAAGTGGAACTCGTACATTCGCCCCCAGCACTAAAGATACTTGAAAAATGATCAGTTCTCTGTACCTGGCTCTTCTTAATACCCTCTACCTTTACCTGAGCTAGATCAGACCCCCAAAATTGATATCAAATTTGGTCATTTTACAACGGCGGAATGGGGCAGTGCCAGTCGGGCTGGCGTAACCAAGGCGTACCTTGACAGACCAAACATCCGCCAGGCCGATGAAACCAGGTTTGCCAGATCTGGTCGGTTTCAATCCCTTTTGAGCCTCGAGTGAGGCGCTTCTGGCCAGGCTTATGGGCTTCAACGTTACGCAGAGTTGTCTACCAAAATCAAATTCGCGCAAATGGACTCGTCAAACTCGCCTTGATTTACAGCCATCTCCTCCACCACCACCACCGCCATCATGAGGGAGAGAGGGAATACAAAGAGATGACGACGATCGCGGTGCCCGGATGTGAGCGGGTGCCAACAACAACAACAACAACGGGTCATTTAAATATAGAGAAAAACGAAATGTTTCCAATGTCAATTTCTGCTCAGAGTGGTGGAATTAAAAATGAACTTTAATATCAAATTGCGTCATTTTAATACAGAGTAGAAAATGTTATCGGAGGTCAGTTTCAGCTTAAACTGTGGAAAGAAAAGTCAGCTTTAATGCCAAAATGTCACCTTTTATCACCTGATATACAAAATGATACCCAAATTTTCCAAAGTTTGAACAGTACAGATAAACCTGTTCTCAACCTTCTCCTCTCCTCTTTGTGAACCACATATGAAAAGGCTACATTTTAAAGATTTTGAGTAAGAACTACTTCGTCAAGTTTAAATTTCTGAAAGATTTTTTTTTTTTTTTGCATTACTTAAAAATATATATAATATGTAATAAAACTCAAGTCACATAAATAGAAAAGAAATTACCAGAATTTAAGACATTTTAAGCTTGATTAGACAAAGGAATAAAGAAACAGGTACATTTTGATAGAAACAAAGAACAGAGTACTTAATTGTTATGTAATATCGGCCTTTCTATATGGCAGTTAACGCCACCACTTGGAAAAAGAATTCGCTACATAATCCAACATTGAATACAGCAACCAATTGCGTACGTATGCACGCAACGACGCATGAATGCGCATATACGCCCAGTCGAACAATGTTCATATATGTTTATGCTTGTTTAAGCTGCAATGCGTTAATATGCGTGTATATGCGAGTGTCGTTCCGACGACAATTTTTCCTTCCACTACCATAAAACACCGATGTACGCAACCATAAATAAATCCAAAATTTCAAAATTAATCAGTTTGTCTGACGATCGCAAAGGGCATGAAACCCAGGGTCACAAACTCACATCAACGCAACTATATATATATATATATATATATATATATATATATATATATATATATATATATATATATATATATGATATGATATGAAATGAACAAGGTGCGACAATTATTTTAAGACATTTTTATGTTTATACATTCTTTTTTATAGATACAAGTATTTAAGTAAATGCCCTGTTTTATAATGAACAGTATTGAACAACATTTACCGGCCTGAATGTCCGATAAATTTCTCGGACATTCAGGCGGGTAAATGTTATAAATACTGTTTATTACTTTTTAAGAAACAGAGCATTTACTTAAATATTTGTATCTATAAAAAGAATGTATAAACGTAAAAATATCTCAAAATAATTGTCGGACTTTGTCCATTTCATAATGTGTGACGTCATTTGTTTACATTTGGATACGCTTTGAGCAGATATGAATGTACGTGAGAGATTCATGGAAGATTGAAGTTTAAAGGTAGTAAATTCAACCTTGCTACCAAACGCTCCTCTGTGGCCGAAACGGTTAAAGGCACGTCAGGCTATATGACGGTTCCGTATAGGATACAGGTCCGATTCCTGTCGGAGGACGAATATTTTCTATGAAAATTTATCGGACATTCATGCCGGTAAATGTTGTTTAATACTGTTTATTATAAAAGCATTTTACTTAAATATTTGTATCTATAAAAAAGAATGTATAAACATAAAAATGTCTTAATATATATATATATATATATATATATATATATATATATATATATATATATAAAGGAAAAAAAGACAATAGGAAAACTAGTTTTAGTCGGCGCGTTTCGTCCAATGTGGACTTTTTCAAGAGAAAAAATGAAATTAATTTATTGAAACAAAATATCTATAAACAAGAAACAAAATGTTGTTCGCAACTAGAATTTAGAAAAGCTATTGTACAAAGTTACCAAAAAAGTTCTGTCCGTTTTTAAAGGAAAAAAAGAAAACGCTTCATAGTATGTGTAACTTACATTTAGTCTTCGAAGTAATCGCCATCGGCATCCAGCACCTTCTGCCAACGTGTCTCCAGCTGTTCAATGCCCTTGTGGTAGAACTCGGTGGGTTTTGACGCAAAGAAGTCCGTGAGGGCTTTGCGCAAGTCTGCTTCATTGGTGAAGGATTTCCCACGAAGATGATTATCCAGGGATTGGAAGAGGTGGTAATCAGATGGGGCATGGTCAGATGAATAAGGTGGATGGCACAAAGTCTCCCACCCAAGTTGCTGTATGATATCCCTGACCACTCGCGCGACAGGCGGCCTGGCCTTGTCATGGAGGAAAAGCACACCTTTGCGATTCACCAGTGTTGGGTCCTGGCGCAATGCCTGTTGCACACGTTTCAACTGCTGCGAGTATAGGTCTCCAGTGACAGTTTGGCCCTTTGGTAGCAGTTCATAATGAACCACTTGACGACCTGTCCACCAGACACAAAGCATAATCTTGCGTGGGTGCATAGGCGGTCTTGTGGTGTTAGGGACAGCATCCTGAGGAGACAACCAGTGTCTGGAACGCTTGAGAGTTTCGTACAGAACCCACTTTTCATCACTGGTAAGCACTCGATTGAATAAGGATGCGGTACGGTGGCGAGAAAGCAGCGATACGCAGGCTGCCACTCGTTGTCCCTTGTGGACCTGCAACAGGGTTTGCGGATCTCACTTGCTCAGTTTGTACGTCTTACCTAGGCGGTGCAGGTGAAGTCTAACTGTTTCATCGGAAACGTTGAACTGTCTTGCAAGTTCACCACACGTTAGACTACTGTCCTCTTCAATGGCCGCCTTCAAGACTCCGTCATTCAAGAACGGTGATCGTCCACTGCGAGGCTCATCATGGAGAGACAAATCTCCCGACTTGAATTTTCGAAATCAACGCCTTGCAGTACGTTCATCCACAGCACTATCCCCAAACGCATGACATATGCGGCGACTTGATACAGCTGCTGATAAGCCTACTTTGAAGTCGTAAAGCAAACAGTCCGGAACGAGATCTCTAGACACTTCCATCCTTCTCACAGCTGCCCGGCTTATAACTGATGGCCGGGAACGGTGCGCGTGTTTTTTATAACGTCTGATGTTCCTACATCCGGCTGCCCGAATTTGAAAACAATTGCTACACGCATTTCGTATACATTTCAACTTCATTCAATGACTAATCAAAAAACGGACAGAACATTTTTGGTTACCTTGTATATTCATATAGTCAACTGAAAATCTTTTTGGTTTTCTTTCTTTGTCATTTTGTCTATGGTTTTTGACGACTGTGTCAATAAATTTTGTTTATTGTCTTCAAAAGTCCACATTGGACGAAACGCGTCGGCTAAAACTACAGTTTTCCTGTTGTTTTTTTTTTCCTTTATACATATCTTTTTCTACACGTTAATTCTGAGAAATTTTTACATATATATATATATATATATATGCACACACACATAGATAGATAGATAGATAGATAGATAGATATGAAACGACTGAGATAGAAAGATGTCTTAAAATAATTGTCGGACTTTGTCAATTTCATAATGTGTGACGTCATTTGTTTACATTTGGATACGCTTTGAGCAGATATGAATGTACTTGAGAGATTCATGGAAGATTGAAGTTTAAAAGCAGTAAAATCGACCTTGCCAATCGAACGTGGCTCGATCGGTTAAGGCACGTATGGCTAAATGACGGTTCCGTATAGGATACAGGTTCGATTCCTGTCGGAGAACGAATATTTTCTATGAAAATTTCTCGGATATTCAGGCCGGTAAATGTGATTAATACTGTTTATTATAAAACAGAGAATTTACTTAACTATTTGTATCTATAAAAAGAATGTATACACATAAAAATGTCTTAAAATAGAAAGATATGTAAAGTCTGAGATAGATAGATAGATAGATATGAACAGCTGTAGGTAGGTAGATAGAGACACAACTGAAATAGACAGATAGATAGATAGATAGATAGATACCGAACTAGTCGAACTTCGCACAAAGAACATTGTAACAGAGTTAAACATGTCTCATTTACAGCAAACGATAGCACAGAAAAGCAACAATCAAACCAATAAACTAATAAAAAAAAAACAACACTCAATTTACTAATAGCCGGAAAGATGTTAAAAGACCCGATGTAATGGAGAACCTATCGGATATAAAGCTATCCAATATCGAACTGGAAGTCGTCACCTTCGATTCGAAATTCGCTACTAGGATTCATAACTTTTTTTTATTCACACGATCGTCAAAAATAACACAGAATTCGCCAAAGGCGATTGATCAATGAATAATCACTGCCACTATAGAAACCAACAACGAAAGAACTTTACCACAAAGACACATAAATGAACTAAGGAACCTAACAATATATATAAAATGTAAATAATTAAATAAGTCTTTGTTAGTACAGGAATTAAATTGCACCCTCGTGCAAATTAATTGAAACAAAACGGATAATTCCGTTATTATTTACTTTTTTGTATTTTTCAAATGAAATATGACCCAGTTCACATGTTAGTACTTCGTATGTTCATTCCACGAACCCGTTCCTTGCAGACTGGCCACAGACTCTCGATTTGGTTTAAATCAGGAGAGTTTTCAGGCCAGTCTATAGTACTTTGATTTGCTCGCTGGTAAGGCTTGCTAGTGTGTTCGTGCAGCGTTACAATTTTCGTACGCTTCCTTGGAGTAAAGTCCATCACAGACAATGGCCGTAGGACAACTAATCGACAGTCGAGACAATAGTGCCTGGGCGTGGAGGAAATCTGATGCAATCACGGATGACGCACTTTTTTTCAAGGCCTAACAAATTTCATCATACAGTCCGAAAATAGATTCATATTACAACACACCACTGCAAATGACCTAATCTGAGGGAGAAAAAAAAAGAAATCGATTGAATCCTATCACTCCAGTAGGTCTAAAACTGACCGTAGGGCGAAAGAAAGGAATCTAAAGCGGTTGTTTCAATTAATTTGCACAAGGGTGTATAATACTTACCTAAATGGAGTCGGTTCTCGCTTGCACTGATGCATTGTACTTTATCAAATAAAACGAAGTCTTCGGGGCAGGTATCAGTGAAGCCTTGTCCATCAATATTTACGGAAAATACTTCGGTAGGATCTTCTGCATGACTGTGTCTTAACTGAAACACAAGGAAAACAACATGTAAATGTTCAGAAGCATTTCCCTTATATTACTTATTAAAAATCTCAAAACAGAAATGTTTATTATGCAATTATCTATGTGTTGTAGCCTTGTTAGGGCCAGAAATAAAGACACAAAGAGAGGAACTGAGTGAAACAAATATATTAACAGAAACAGTAATACAAACATATACAAACGAGAGTGTTACAGCAAGAATGTTCGGTCTGACTGTCAGAGCTGACTGCTGGAAACTTCCCTCTCTAAAAGGCAGTACCTGCTCCTATTTATAGCTGGTAGAGTCCATGTGTGCGAGCGTGGGTAAATTATCATAACACTATGACAGCCATGTAATTCGTAATTAAGATTGATTGATTTCTTTTTTTTACGACTTATCAACCCTTTGTGGGTTGTTTAAAGCTGATACATATCGGATTGTAGAAGGTTGTTTACAGTACCTGGTATTCCCAAGTAGTCCCCTATCTTAGTACTGACCAGAATCATCGTTGCTTAACTGCAAAGACCGAATGAAAACCGATTATAATCAAGAAGACATTTTCCTTCCATTTAAATGCAATGATGAAATTCGACAATACGACATGACCTGCCAATTTTAAAATTGAATTAAATCCATAATACTACTGTTCTGTCAATAACTAAGTTTTTTTATATGTGCTGTATGCCTTCTAGACATTGGCGAATATGGCTCTCCACAATTTCCTGTCCTTTGTCTTTCTTAATAAATTTTGTCTTTTTGTTATCTCTACTAAACCTTGTTCCGTCATGCATTTACTTAAGCTCATTCTTCTAAGTCATGTCTCTTCAGGACGTTGGCGATCATGGCTCTCCACAATTTCCTGTCTTTCGTAACTCTTAATAAATTTTGTCTTTTTGTTATCTCTCCTAAACCTTGTTCTGTCATCCATTTATTCAAGGTCATTCTTCTTCTATGTGTCATGTGCCTCCAGGACGTTGGCAATCATGTTTCTCCACAGCTTCCAGTTTTGTGTAGCTCTTATTAAGTTTTGACATTTTGCTATCTCTCCTAAACACTGTGCTGACGTCCATTTACACAAGCTCGCTCGGTAGGCTATGCTTTGTCTTCCTCTGTCCCTCTTGCCTTCAATCTGTCCTGTGAATAACAAATTCTCCAAGCCCTCTTTAATCTCGTTTTTCCTGATGCAATGGAATAACCTGTCACCCCCATGAGTGACTATACTATAGGTAGTAACTACCTATAAGTATCCGTAATGGACTACAAGAGAGTTCGGCTGGGATCTATAATTCAGGTCCCAGCTGTTGTCGAACTCTCTGCCTTTGGGCAGAGAGGAACCCAGACGAGACTCTGCCAAAGGGCAGAGTTTCGTCCGGGGAGGTAGACAGACCCGAACCCGTTTATGCGGGAATTTTTGGACGAGCCTACGGGCTCGGATTATCCCATATTAAACTCGGCCTGCTGCCACATCCTACCTCGTGGGCAGACTGGTAAATATTGTCTAACTGGGATCTATTGAGTACGACTCATACTTATTCAAGAACTACCGACCTTAGAATAGTAGCACTCACTACTGGATTGACTTGCGACGACCGTGCACATAACTGTTACCATACTTCCTATTGTACAGGTTTTACAATAAAACTTTACTTACTTTATCCACCGTGTTTGTCGAGTATATATTCTTATTAGCACGGAATATATCACTTTATGACTTTCTATGCATTTCTATAGCAAATTATATCCAATGCATTTACGTTATCCATATCAAAGCGCTATTCTGCCTGTAACACTTACGTCGATTCCTGACAACGTACAATACCGTTCTTACTAAGTTTCAGTGCATTTACATTTTACATAAAATACTACTGTTTTATCGGTAACATATACATTAATTTTTTTTTAATTCACCCCAAGCAAGGCGCAAATGCCACTAAGATGTTACTGGGAGTGAAAGAAAATGAAAAACTTTAGGAGGAACTGGAAACACAATCCTAAACAGGAAACGAAGAATAAACCTCTATTCATGCTAAAAAAAAACGGGAAGGAGTGTGAACTGGATGATAGACCACTGATAATCTCAGGCTTATGACCACATAAGATTGAAGCACCAGTTCTCGGACAATCACCGAAGTTAAGCTATGTTGTGCCTGGTCTGTACCTAGATGGGTGACCTCTTGAGAATACTACGTACTGTAAGCATGGATATAATAAATAACGGCTCGGAATTTGAAATCGGTGAACTGAGTTCCAATTCCGGTCGGGTTCGTTAAACCCACTTACGCGCTAATACCCTTCGGAAAGGTATAAATCCACCTCTTCTCACTACAACTATGGGTTAATTTGTACCAGTAAATAATTTTTATCTCCAAAAACATCTTACACTCTAAAATATTTTCTGGCTTTTAATAACCTACAAAAGGTTGATAAACCGTAAAATAAATGATCAGTCAATCAATAAAAATGCGTTGGGAAGAAGAGTGTTCCACTCTGAGAGCTTCCTTTCAAGAACTAATACTTTGTGTAAGAGGCTCCCGCATGAATGCTCACTTGAACATTATAATCTTAAACTTACGTTCTTATCGCCGAACTGATTCAGTAACTTTCGAATTAATTTCTTAGTCTGATATCATTTTTGTTACTTTAAACGTTATTGGCAGTGGGGGCAGGCTTACGCTCCGTCGGGTTATCTTGCCCAAGACGCACCACCTTTACAGACACAGGTTTCAGTTACTGTCTCTGATTTCTTAGTTTCTTTAAGCAGTCAAACTGATAACAACCAGACTAGACAGAGAATTCCTGCTAAAGAAAAAAAATCAGGGAAACTGATTCTACAAACCAGTTGTGACATGTCTTGAGTATAGAAATTGTTTCCCTGACGGAAAAGGGATAAAGGTTCGAGTCCTGTAGGGAGGCCAATTTTCTTTTCGTTAGCAGGTCTTCTCGGTTGTTATCCCTATTTACAAAAGGAAAGACAAGGATAGTAACACAAACACATGTGCCTGCTAAAAAATAATGTTTATAGAAATAAGAAACACCTGCTTCAGTAAGTCTTACTCATAAGAGCCGCTTGCGCCTTGTATTAAACTTAGTTTAAAAAAACACATGTATATAAAAAGAAATTAAATTTTATAAAAAGCAACAAAAAATTCGAATCAAAGAAAAGTTAGACAAGATATTTCATAAAATAAAAAATTCTTAAACTACGGTATCCAAACCACTTAAAACGATTAGGCCTTTTACCTTGCTTTGTTTATTTCTAATCAATTAAGACGATTACGTCTTTTGCCTTGCTTTGTTTATTTCTAATCAATTAAGACGATTAGGTCTTTAGCCTTGTTTTGTTTATTTTTAATCAATTAAGACGTTATACTCTGCCTCAAATTAGATCTCTTTCGGATTCACTCTATATATCGGCCAAATGTGGATGCTAAGAAAGCAAAACCATAAATTAAAAAAAAGTTTGCCTCTGCACAAAGGCTCCGAGCAACACATCCAGCTCACAAAGCATAAAATACAATATTTTAAAAAAATCACGAACATTGCTGCAAAAAAAAAAGCATGAAAAACGATGAGTTTACGAGCCACAACATTTGCTTTTAAGAATGCTACTCATAACGACTGAAATGGAATCCCGGTGGACGGGCAAACTTCAACTATTCTGCCATTGGCAAGCTCTAAACGTCCCAACACACACATCAACTCTAGGCTCTACCAACCCTAATCTTCCTTTAAGTCACTTCCATTGCCCACAAAAAACATACCACTCACATCCTGTGTTTTCTCATGCTATCATACACGTGTTATAAGAAAGATGTTAAAATACTACCAGAAAAAATCCGTTCAGTTTTCTTGCTTGGTCTTCATCTTGCATCTGACAATCTGTTCCCACCTGCAACCTTTCCGTTGAGCCATGCACCTGCGATTTTATTTCCTCAAGTGTCTTGTAATTTTTGCTAAGAATTACCTTGAACCGTCGCTGCTGTTCCTCGTTGTATGACCGAAGCCATGCACCTGGGAGACATTAAAAACAACTTGATGACCAATTCTACAATGAAAAAATTAATTCTAATCAAATTCATTTTCTTAAACATAACAAAATGTATTATAAAATTGTTTAAAATAACATCCTTCCTTGTAACTGTTGTGTCATTTACCTGGTCAGTTGAACCGGCTCCACCATATCAACACACCACATCCTAACGAAAGGTGACCACATGTGCATCTTTGAATATATTTTCCCTAATTATTGATTGGTTCGTTTTTTACGGCTTATCCACCCTTTGCAGGTTATTTAAAGCCAGAAAAATATTTTTGATAGTGATATTTTTAGAGATAATAATGGTTTAGTGATACAAGTATTACTAATTAACCCATAGCGGAGGGGAGCAGAGACCTATTCATTTAGTCGTGCAAACCCACAGTAGGCGTTTCAGTGGGAATTTGGGATTCACAAGCGATCCCCAACTGCACGTATATACACTTTCAGGATAGTGCGATCCTATTTGAATTCCTTCTCCTAGACTGGTTGCCATCAAGGCTATAGGACCTAGTCCGTTTAGCTATTTTATCCATAGCTAGGAGGGACGATTCATATCTTTCCTAAGAGAATACCACATAAGTGAATGTAATGAACTCGAGTGGAATTTGAACTCCGCGCTCCGATTCCTCAGTCCAAGCCGCTAACAATTACACCACCGTGGATTAAAATATAAGATTTAAAATAATTAAAATTCATATAACATATAAGCCAATAAACTGTATTAAGATTTGAAGTTTGTCATCATCATCATCATCATCATCATCATCATCATCATCATCATCATTATCATCATCATCAATCCTATGACTGGGTGTGGTCATAGGTTCACACCCAGTCCTCGTTTGAAAGCTAGAGAGGTATTCATTCATGCATAGCATGTCTGGGGCAAGTAGACAGTCCATCTTTCTCCTGTTCAAACTACAGCTGATGTTTTCCATATTGAAGGCTTTCCCTGGTCACAGCTGTGGTAGTTGATGTCATCAGGAGAACCCTCCACCCTGACCATTGACCAGCGTAGGAAGTCTATGGAACCCAGTCTACTCCACTGGGCGTTTCGGAATTTCGTGTTCCGACAGAAGCAGTAAAAAAGAATCCCAGGATCCATTATCTGACGTCATCAGAAATTGCCATCTTGTCATACGATTATTCATATGGCACTGTTTTCAAATATAAAGTTTTTTTTTTCTTCTAGATGAAATCCCTGCAGCTGGTTGGACGGACCTCTTATAACAGCTAACAACTCAATACGGAGGATATGTAAGCGCGCAGCTGATGCTACCAGAGTTAGAAATAGACAGAGTGATAAAAGAAGGTTATCAGTGCTAGCTAGGAGAGTTCTAAGCCTGACCAAAATAACCATTAAGGACGCTGTACAGGGAGGAGAGGCCAGTCAAACTCAGCTTGCCGAATATTATAGAGGTGTCGTTAGAAACACGTAAACTCGTCATCCATATTCTGATGAATATAGCGTGCAGAAGAATCGGGCCAGGGGTAGGAGAAGAACAGTGCGGGTTCGTTAAAGACACCGGAACAAGGGACGAGATATTAATGCTCAGAATGTACGCAGAAAGAGCAGTACGAATGCAGAAGAACGTGCACCTGTGTTTTATAGACTAGGCAAAGGCGTTCGACAAATTATGCCACAAAGATCTACTGGAACTGCTCAACAGCCTTGATATATTCGAGAAAGATATTAGAATAATCAATAACCTATGCTGGCAGCAAACAGCATGCATGAGAATGAGTTCAGCGGATATACGAAAACAAAAATGGGCGTAAGGCAAGGATGTGTCTTCTCACCGGACTTATTCAACCTATACAGCGAGGCAATTCTGAGGGAACTGGAGATCCTACCGGAATTCAGCATTGGTGGCTACAATCTTACCAACATAAGATACGCAGATGACACAGTACTGATAGCAGACAGGGAAAAGAAACTACAAAACCTCCTGCAGAATGTAGCGAAGGAGAGCGAGAAGAAGGGACTAAGCATAAACCACAAGAAGACAAAATGCATGGTCATCAGTAAAAAGATGAGCCCGAAATGCGATTTGCAGGTTGGGGATCCTAAAATCAAGCATGTGCGGAAGTGTAAATATCTGGGAAGTGTTTTGACAGGACGGTAAGTGCGACGCTGAGATGCGAAGATAAATTGGGATGGCCAGGGATGCATTCCAAAAGCTGGGGCAGAATACTGCAAAACAGGGGGGATTTTTTGGGAGACAAAGAGTACTGAGCTGCTACGTGACATCTGTCCTCCAATACGGCAGCGAATGTTGGGCGGTCCCCTCAAAGATGAAGAAGAGACACGAGGCAGCGGAGATATGGTTCTACAGAAGGATGCTGAGGATATCATAGGACCGAGCGCGTGAGCAACGATGAGGTCTTAGAGAGGATGCAAACAAGGAGGAAGCTTATACTTAAGGAAGAGGCAGATGAAATTTCCGGGACGCATAATGAGAAAGGAGGGCCTGGAGAATCTGATACTCACAGGTCGAATAGAGGGGGAAAAGAGACAAGGGAAAGCAACGCATGACATACCTGGCGGGATTTGAACGCAAGTGGATGGCAGAAGGTGATCTGGGGGAGTTGGTAGAGGCATGAAACTTTATGAGAGATTTAAGGGATAGGGGGAGGTGGTGGAGAGCCATGATCGCCTACGTCCTGAAAGGATACGGTACATAAAAAGAAAGAAGGAGGCCAGATACAGCGAGGGTAGGCCTCACGACACTTGCAGAAGCATTTACGGTGGCACAAAGGAGTCACAGACAGTTTGAGAGGCCGGAATATTCCCAAATGCTAGTAGAAGGGGTGGAATGGCCCGTTAGGAAAAGACAGAAACCATGTCTCATTGGAATAGAAGAGGTGGGCTGTGGTCGATCTAGTATTAGTTGCATTAAAAGGGGGCCACTAACCTGAGCGGAATAACCAGAGACCTCACCTAGGTCCCAGACCATTGGTTTGTTTGGAGTGTAAGCAATCTGGTCATCTGAGAAAGGATTGCACTCAGGAGAGGCGTGCATTCGCTCTGTTCGGTTAAGAAACTGATTTATCATGTAAGGCAAAGGTTGTGGGGAGTAAATTAAGGCATTAATAGATGCAAGGGCATCCATTTCGATGATTAGATCTAGGGATTATTTTAAACTAGGATTTAAAGAAAACGAGCTAGATGTTACGAAACTAAAAATATTACAGGCGGGCAGAAGAGAAAATTTGGATATCAGGAGTAGTACACCTTCCTGTATAGGTGAGAGGGGCAGTCACAGCAAATATATGTCACCCCCACTCTGTGTAGATCCATGATGCTAGGTAGGGATTGGCTTCAACGCAATCAGGCGCAGATAAACCGTCGACCCATCACTTCCTCTGCTAAAGATGGGGAAAAGAGAAATACACTTAGGAGGAATGAATGATGGAGAAATCACCATAAAAGCTAACGGGGATGTTATTCTACGAGTACGCACGGATATCACCTTTACTGGGAGGCTTTCTTCAGCTGGGGAATTAGGAAGAAGAAAAATGTGTTGGGTCGCCTAAATTGATGAATTTCGTTTTGGAGAAGGGGGATTAGCTCCACCGGAGTCCCTAGTGGCAAATGGTATGGGTCGTATCCCAATAATGCTAATTAATACTACTAATACAACAATAAGGTTTTACAAGTGAGAGAGAGAATGCGTCTATACGAGCTATTATGGGTAAAACGTACAGAATACATTGGAAGTAACTACAAGAATTCCATAATTAGGGAGGGAAGATATTAGCTCCACATATGCCCAAAGGGTATATTCTGTAATTTATAAGGGACAATAGAGGCGTGGTGGCTGATTCGGACGTTGACTTAAGCTAAACAAAAACAGACAGCTGGGGATATGCTGGAAGCAGGGATAACAGAACGTTCCAAATCATCGTGGAGCTTCCCGGTGGTAGTGGTTGAAAAAAAAGGACAGGGGACACAGATTCTGTGTTGATTTTACGGCTTTGAATAAAATAAAACAAACCACTAGCTCATTCCCTGACCTGGATCGGCAACATATGGACATTGCCGGCAGGTAGAATCCCGACGAAGCCGACAGGGATAAGGTTGCGTTTGCCTGCAACGTTGAGTCGTGCCAATTCAGCCTGGCCAATGCGCCTGGAATTTTTCAGCAACTCCATGTCGATAAAGCTGGTGGGACTCGGGGAAATTTATGTGGAATTTTCTTACTTGGATGACATTTTAATTTTCTTTAATAGTGCCAACGAAAATCTGCCGCACCTACAGATGGTCTTTGTTATGATCCAGGTTCCTTGTACCACGGTGATGGTCCAAGGTAGAACCAATGAAGAATAACTCGAACACAGGTATGGAATAACAGATATATTACAAACAGAATATGTACACAAGAAGTAGAAGTGTTAGTAATAACAATCAAGTTAGGTTAGAGAGAACTATGTTGTCTCGACCAGTAGCACTGTTCCAATGTCTTACAGTAATCGTCTGATGCGACTCTGTCTCTGACTGACTCACACGATGTTCAGCAACACGCCCACGTGTGTCGAATGTGGCACAAGGCCCGTAGGCTTGGCTAAAAAATGCCCGTAGAACCCGTATAAACGGGATCGGGTTGGTCAACCTCCCCGAACGAGGCTCTGCTCTTCGGCGGAGCCTCGGCCGGGTTCCTCTCTGCCCAGAGGCAGAGAGTTCGACCGTCTGACTGACTGACTGACTCACACTACTGCTTCCTCTTGAGGCGCAGTATTTATGGTGTACGGGATAGTCCATTACTATTATGGGTAAGTTCCCATAACAGTCTTTAACCGGTTGAAGGAGCACGGGCCAAAGATCAAGCTTCTTGTGTCAGTTTATGCTTAGGGAGTCGAAGTCGAAGTACCTCGGGTTTATTATTGATGAGAAAGAGATAAGGCCGAATACGGATATGGGTGAAGTAATCTGGGCGATGCCCGAACCTGGAACGGTTAGGGAGGTCAGGGGATTTATAGGAGTGATAGGATACTATAGAAGATTCGTACCTGCATTTTTGAGGATAGCCACTCCACTCAGGCTTGACGAAGAAATACCCTCGGTCCAACTGGACGGAGGACTGTCAGCGTTCCTTTGACACACTGAAGGAGCTAGTGACAGCCATCCATTATTGACCTTCCTGAATTTCAATAGGCCAATGATGCAAGTGATCAGGACATTGAAGCTTGTCTCATCCAACTCTATCCTGACAAGTACAGCTCGGTGCCAGGCATACCCTAATAGGTACCTATTTACTTCCTTTCTCACAGTCTATCCCAAAATCAGCAGAGGTGGTCGGTGATTGAGAAGGAACCGTATGCTATAATATACGCCCTGGGTTACTATTTAAGCGGTGTTTCATTCGTGATTAAGATGGTTCACAAGCCACTTCAATATTTATTTGACGCCGAATGGGCTAATAAAAAGATTCAGCAGTAGACGCTTAAACTTAGCGGGTATTGCTGTAGAATAGAGTACCTTGTGTTATCGCAAATTCCTACCATATTGGAGCAAGAATCCACCTGCGATGATACCAGAAGGTTTGTCAGATAAATGTGATAGACTCTCCTCAAATACCGACTCGGCCGAATGTCAGAGATATAGGGGATGATACGAAAAATGATATCCTGCAACCCTCCATACCTGAAATAGTTAATGAACAGTCATCTGACTGTGAAATTAAGGTCCTAAGCGAAGCAGGCAAGTTAACAGGGGCATGTGAAAGTCGATACCTTATACAGGACGACATTTTGTATTACCTCTCAAGTCAAGAGGAGGGAGTGAGACCCAGTTTGTACGTCCGCAAGGGGCTAAAGTGTGAAGCAGTGAACCAGTGCCAAGATACATCTGAATATAGATAAAACATACGAGCTGATTCGTCGTAAATAATATTGGCCGAAGCTATACAAAGAGGTAATTGCATATGTAAATAGTTGTGACCTGTCAAACCCGAATTGGCAAACATATACCAGCGCCGCCGAAAAATGGGCTCAAACCATGGCTCACTAACTGGATTCAAACCGTGGTTCACTAACTGGTCAGAGGCTTATGCAGTCGCCGACAAAATGGTTCAAACCGTGGCTGACTAACTGGTCGGAGGCTTATGCAGTCGCCGACAAAAGGGTTCAAACCGTAGTTAACTAACTGGTCGGAGGCTTATGCAGTCGCCGAAAAAAGTTTCAACACGTAGCTGACTAACTGTTCGGAGGCTTATGAAGTAACCGACAAATGGGTTCAAACCGTGGCTGTTTACCTGGTCGGGGGCCTATGCAGTCGCTGAGAAAATTGTTCAAACCATGGCTGACTAACTAGTCGGACGTCTATGCAGTCGCAGTGGCTGACTAACTTGTGGGAGGCTTATCCAGTCAACGACAAAAGGTTTCAAACCGTGGCTGATAAACTGGTCGGATCCTTATGCAGTCGCCGAAAAAAGGGTTCAAACCGTAGCTGACTAACTTGTCGGAGGCTTATGCAGTCGTCGACAAAAGGGTTCAAATTGTGGCTCACTAACTGGTCAGAGGCTTATGCAGTCGCCGAAGAAAGTTTCAAACCGTAGCTGACTAACTGGTGGTGGGGGCTTATAGAGTCGTCGACAAAATGGTTCAAACCGTGGTTCAGTAACTGGTCTGAGGCTTATGCAGTCACCGACAAGAAGCCTCAAGCTATGACTGACTAACTGGTCGGAGGCTTATGGGGTGGACGACAAAATGGTTCAAACCGTGGCTAAGGTTTATTCTGACAGCAATTTTTCCAAAGTACGAAGCACCACTAAAGCTCGTGACCAATAATTGAACCGAAATTGTTTGCCATGTCATGGTGGAAAAATTGGAGAATCATTCTGCCAACCTGAAGGCAATGCAAGAGTGGAAAGCTTCCACCCATTATTGGGTGACATTCTTTAAAAACTAGCAAGTGGAGATCGAGAGAATTGAGATTTTTACCTAAAAGGTGTGGCCGATCCATCCCCATTTCCGTTTCTTAATGTCAATCTCGACTGGGTTTTTCTGCTCATGTCCCACAGTTGGTCGTTGGAGACGAATTCCGGCCACACCTAATATTGAGGATGTTCCTGAGACATCGGTTATTTAATGTCTCAAGTTTCAGGTGTTGGTCTTGGTTGCCCGCCAGGTTTAGTACATAGCCTTAAATCTAGTGAGGACTAAATTACTTTTACTTGCTAGAAGATGATGCAGAGAGGTGCAAGAATGACGCATTGAGTTACCTGTAGTTTTAGAAGCCCAATATATATGCATACTGGTGCTGATTAAAGGGAATAAGGTGTGAAACTGAACAAACCTGTCAGGTAGAAGTCTGCTGCCGCGGACTATATACCTGTCAGATGGAGTATAGGCCAGGTGTGTCAAACTGACGGCCTGCGGGTCGCATGGAACGCTTTACATGCATCATGGCGGCCCTCACAATGGTTTTCTATAGCCGTGGTACATAGAGAATTTTGTCTATGTTGGGGATGCAAATTATTAAAAACAGTGAGATTTTTTTTTCAATTGGTATGATTCGATTGTTTATTCTATCTCAATGTTTTTTTTGTTTTCGAATACTAGCGACTATTTTTAACTTCCGTTTAATCATGTGATCATCCTTGACAACTAAATAAGAACAAATGTAAAGTGAAAACGTTCGTAATTTTGTAATATTTTGCCTTAAAAATGTCGAATTCTACTCCATCTGGAAGCCATTTGTATGAAGTGAAATGTCCTGTAGTTCAATATCTCCATTACTTCAGCATTGTGAGTTCGCTGTGTGAAAATGGGTTGTAAGGCTGCCGATTTTGCGATTACAGTGAAATGTTTAAATGTTTAAGTGAAATTAATGTTTGCAAAGAGAAAGATAACGTCGGCAAATGTGAAAATGACTAGCACATTACCACAAAATTATGAAGAATTTTTTGAAGCTGTTAACTGACTGACATTCGTGTCTGCTAACGGCGACTTTATCTAACTGATCCCCTATGAAGAAGAAATGTATCTGGCAGAAAATTATATATATATATATATATATATATATATATATATATATATATATAGATAGATAGATAGATAGATAGATAGATAGATAGATAGATAGATAGATAGATAATTGATGGGCTGGTCATGTCATCAGAATGAGTGATGATCGGATATCGAAAATCCTCATGTATAGCCAACTTTTTCATGGTAAGCCTAACATTGGCCGTCCTTGGTTACGCTTCAAGGACGAACTTAAATACAATTTAATTGCTGCAAACACATCCCTATAAAGGAGTTCGAACTTGCTGTTGAAAACCGAGCAAACTGGAGAAATACCTGCCACCGAGGCATAACTAACTTTGAAAAGAATCGTCTCAACCATCTGAGAGAATTAAGAATTAATACTAAATCACAGGTTAATACATCAGCCCATATAAATATTATATAATCACCTACAAATGTCAACACAATTATATGAACACATATCAACACACATATGCCCATATACAAATATCTTTACGTATGTACAGTATAACACAAGCAATTAATCCTATATATTGACACCAGGTGTTATTTCATGTCTAGATAATTTAAAATTCCGGAGTTTCCATGGACAGACCTCCCAATAATATATATATATATATATATATATATATATATATATATATATATATATATATATATATATATATGTTTAAAGACATTTTTATGTTTAACATTCTTTTTATAGATACAAGTATTTAAGTAAATGTTCTGTTTATAATAAACAGTATTAAATAACATTTACCGGCCTGAATGTCCGAGAAACTTTCATAGAAATATTCGTCCTCCGACAGGATTCGAACTGTAGTTTTAGCCGACGCGTTTCGTCCAATGTGGCCTTTTGAAGACAATATACAAAATTTATTGACACAATCGTCAAAAACCATAGACAAAATGACAAAGAAAGAAAATCCAAAAAATTTTCAGTTGACCATATGAATATACAATAGCTTTTTTAAATTCTAGTTGCGAATAACATTTTGTTTCTTGTTTATAGATATTGGATGAAACGCGCCGACTAAAACTAGTTTTCCTATTTTCTTTTTATATATATTTATATATATATATATATATATATATATATATATATTAAGATATTTTTATGTTTATACATTCTTTTTTATAGATAAAAATATTTAAGTAAAATGCTTTTGTAATAAACAACATTTACCGGCATGAATGTCCGAGGAATTTTCATAGAAAATATTCGTCCTCCGACAGGATTCGAACCTGCATCCTATACGGAACCGTCATATAGCCTGACGTGCCTTAACCGATTCTGCCACTGAGGATCGTTCGGTTGGCAAGGTCGAATTTACTGCTTATAAACTTCAATCTTCCATGAATCTCTCACGTACATTCAAAACTGCTCATGGCGTATCAAATGGAAACAAATGACGTCACACATTATGAAACGGACAAATTCCGACAATTATTTAAAGACATTTTTATGTTTAACATTCTTTTTATATTCATTCAGGCTTTATGACGGTTCCGTATAGGATACAGGTTCGAATCCTGTCGAAGGACGAATGTTTTCTATGAAAATTTCTCGGACATTCAGGTCCGTAAATGTTATTTAATACTGTTTATTATAAACAGAGCATTTACTTAAATACTTGTATCTATAAAATGAATGTTAAACATAAAAATGTCTTTTAATGTGTGTGTGTATATATATATATATATATATATATATATATATATATATATATATATATATATATATATATATATATATATATATAATAAAAAGACTTAAACACTAATATTCCATGGTCATAATTTATTCCATTGGAATCGCAAAAACGATCCAATTCATCAGACCTACAGATTCAAAATGAAAACGGAAAAACGACTCCGGGAGAAATTGGTGAGAGTATGTGTGAGAGTGTGGGGGGACCCGTGATCTATATAGATGGGTAATAGACGAGAGAGACGGGGCGGACTTTAGGCGGAGAGGGCACTAAAATTTAACTGAGGGAAGATTTAAAAAGGGATTTTAGTGATAAAAGGGTGCGTATTTTCAAAGATATACCGGAAGAGTGTACATTTCTTGGTGACACTCACACCCCTTAGGCGATACAATCTTATGCTCCCGCCCAGACCCCTACAACGCATACGTACACACACTAATAAGATAAAGGGAGAGTTTAGATAATCTAACCTTAGAAGGGATTTTAGAATTCCCTAAGGTTAAGTATGGACGGCGTTTTGAAACGTATTGTCTAGCCGTTTCAAGTCATAAACTAACAATCTCTGCCTCCATAAATTTATCGGACTGGCCAAATGATTCTCGGGCGGCCTGTTTTCATCCCGCCCCCATCCCAAACGAGACCGTTTGACCAACACAAGGAATTTTGGGGAAATCCCGCTGACAAGATAAAGGCTGATGAAAACTTGTAGACAAAATTCCATTTTCTCTCTTCGTACCTACGGTTGATTATACATACCTGCGTACATTTACACCCATATACCGCTATATGATTACATATATATATAGATATTCTGAAATATGCACACACACATAAATACATCTGCATATATATCTCTCTACCTACGTATCCACACGTTCATACATGTAGGTGTACACACGCACACACACACACACACACACACACACACACACACACACACACACATATATATTCTTGTTCTTACCTACATACACCCATATATACATATATCTATGCGTATGCTTTTGTATACACGTCTACACACACAGATGCGTACGCCCACATGAACGCACATATCCATTTCTATATTTAACCCGAATCAAAGGTCAATTAAAACATATATAATATTTTAAAACCGCTGGATGAGTAGCGTGTATTTATCTCTAATTTTAGAATGTATACCTAGGTGTCTAACTATTATAATTCTATCTGATTTTGCAAATCAGTTATTAGGGAAACGTTTACCCACCCAACCCCTCACACATGTATCACCACGTGAATAAAGAAAGGCCAAAATTAGAAGTACATGTCGCATCACATAAACATACACAATGATACATATACGTAATGGTCATTGCATGGATGAAGCATTAAAAAAAAAAAAAAAAAAATATATATATATATATATATATAAAATAAATTAAATAAATAAATAAAAAATTTGGAATACCTGGTGTCTCACATAACCATACAAAATAATACATACAAGTGATATTCAGTACACAGAAAGTCATGCCCGATGTTATTGGGCTAAGGTCGAGGTGTCACACCCGGCCACGTGCTACAAAACGGTGTTCATGTTTTGAACCGTTTTATATGCCTACATTTGGAGAGGATCTCACTCCGAAGGTTTAACAGTTCATCCTGATTTTTATCTCTGATGATAAAGATCTTTTCGGCGATGCACAGATTACACCTATCACGTAAGTTATTAGGTGTACTAGCTCGTGACAAGTATCTCCATTCGAAAAGTGGGGTTAGACCCCTATCCACCAGATCCCAGTAGTGTTTGGATAGGGCCGTTTGGTTTCTGAGGTATCTGTGTCTAAAGGAGTGCCTATGGCCGTATAGACGTTGCTTCCAATCACCAGCGGATATACCTATGTATCGTTTCTTCTCGTTTCTGTTTTCTCTGGGGAAGATAGTTGCCTCGTACACTACGTTTTTATACATGCACTTACCCCCGATTGGGCAGAGATCTTTATTCCTACAATTGCAGTTGGGGTCATTTGTCTGAGGTTCGCTACTGTGGTAGTTTTTAAGTATTCTACAATTATGGGAAGATATGATTTTCTCTATATTATTCACGCACGAGTAACTAATTTTCAGTGTTTTCCTATTAAAAATTTTATGTAATGGGTGCTTGTTGTGAAAGTGTTTATCTACTAATCTAAGGAAGGAACTACCTATATCAATTTTAGAGAGCTTGCAATATGGTGGGTTAAACCATATTACTTTCCTCTTTCTGTGTTAAGTTCTATTCTCCATATTTTGATTTGTTGGTTCTCTGTTAAATTTTAATTCTTGTCTAAAACCACTATTCCTGAGGGCCTGGTTGTATGTAAATTTATTCTCTTCAAAAATTATATAGTTAGAAGATAGCTTGTTTATTCTAGTGTTCACGGTTTTGGGGATGTGTTCTATCACAGATTTAGGGTGGTTAGAGTGGATGTTGATATATAGGGGTGTCTGATCCAGTTTATGGAAAGGTCTAAATGTATCGCTTGATAGGTTAAGATTAATGTCTAAAAAGTTAACAATTTTAAGGTTGGAGGATATTTCAATCTTAAGGCCTAGGTATTTGAAGGCTCTGACGACCTTCTTATGTAAGCTGGAAGTTAAGGGGCCATTACTACTAGGGACGAAGATCAGACCGTCATCTCTATAAAGCCCGACTTGATTGAGGTTCACTATTCTGTTTAGGGTATCTAGTATATATATTCCCACTACATCTGCAATTTGGGCGGAATCGAAAGCTCCCATAGGTACGTCGAAATTTTCGTTATACTTTTTCACCCAATTAGCGTCATTGTATTTCAAGATGGATCTTCTAGACGCCAAAATGATTTCAAGATCACTATCCGTTACTTCGGTATATCCCCTGGCAAAATTGAGGCTGTTGATTAGAAGCTCTTCCGAAATTGATGGGTAAAAATCCAGGATGTCAAATTGGATGAAAGTGGCTCTTTCCTTGTTGGGGATCTCTCGGAACCATTTGATTGTGTCAGCTGAGTCTTTCCAAAGTTGGACTGGGTGTTTATTCAGGACACATGAAGTAATCCTCTTGATGATCCTTTTGGAAATTAATCCCAACTCAGATTTGGAGGGATTGATAAGCCGTGATGGCAAGTTATTGGTAAAGTTAGGCTTATGGTCCTTGAAGAGAATGTAAGCATCTTTCACACTAAATTTACCCATTCTGTCCGCAACTCCGAGTTTGTTTGCAAATTTGCAGATGTCCTCATTTATAGAAGATAAGGTCTTATTGTCATTGTCTTTTTTGTACGAGCTGGTAATTTTATCGGCGATGAGTTTGTCATATTCGGAGGGTTTGATTTTATAGAAGTTTTTGGATTTATCTGCTTTAATCCATAATTTATTGGAGTTTTTAATATTTTTGACGTCTCTGCCAATTTTAGCTTGGAAGTAGTTGGTATCGTTCTTGAACTTACACTTTCGAATTAAATCGATCAAGTCGCGTTCGAACGGTTCGAGTGGCTTGCAACATGGTGGAGTTTTCTGTGATTTCAGGTTGTATGTATCAGGCTTTAGCTCTAGGTCACCCTTAGGGTTACTGTAGAAAAAGGCTTTCCATCTCATTCTTCTAATGAGGTCAATGATTTTGTCTGTAAGGCAGACGGAAAAAAGATGCAGTGAAGGATAAGGGATATTTTTCAAAGAGTAATCCGGAGTAAATTTATCCATCCCAATCTGAATAGGTTAGAATACAAGTGGTTTAACTGGAAGTATACCAAAGAGAGCTCAACTTGTAGTGGAAAGGAGCAATATATTGACAATATTAGTGGTGAATATACACATACATATGCAATTATATATACACATACATATATGTATAAAAATAATTCCAAGAGGATATGATCCAGGTAGAACTCGATGTCCAGGACAGAGTAAGGATATAATAAAAAGACTTAAACACTAATATTCCATGGTCATAATTTATTCCATTGGAATCGCAAAAACGATCCAATTAATCAGACCTACAGATTCAAAATGAAAACGGAAAAACGACTCCGAGAGAAATTGGTGAGAGTATGTGTGAGAGTGTGGGGGGACCCGTGATCTATATAGATGGGTAATAGACGAGAGAGACGGGGCGGACTTTAGGCGGAGAGGGCACTAAAATTTAACTGAGGGAAGATTTAAAAAGGGATTTCAGTGATAAAAGGGTGCGTATTTTCAAAGATATACCGGAAGAGTGTACATTTCTTGGTGACACTCACACCCCTTAGGCGATACAATCTTATGCTCCCACCCAGACCCCTACAACGCATACGTACACACACTAATAAGATAAAGGGCCTATGTTAGGCTTACCATGAAAAAGTTGGCTATACATGAGGATTTTCGATATCCGATCATCACTCATTCTGATGACATGACCAGCCCATCAATTATCTATCTATCTATCTATCTATCTATATATATATATATATATATATATATATATATATATATATATATATATAATTTTCTGCCAGATACATTTCTTCTTCATAGGGGATCAGTTAGATAAAGCAGACACGAATGTCAGTCATTGAACAGCTTCAAAAAAATTCTTCATAATTTTGTGGTAATGTGCTAGTCATTTTCACATTTGCCGACGTTATCTTTCTTTTTGCAAACATTAATTTCACTTAAACATTTAAACATTTCACTGTAATCGCAAAATCGGCAGCCTTACAACCCATTTTCACACAGCGAACTCACAATGCTGAAGTAATGGAGATATTGAACTACAGGACATTTCACTTCATACAAATGGCTTCCAGATGGAGTAGAATTCGACATTTTTAAGGCAAAATATTACAAAATTACGAACGTTTTCACTTTACATTTGTTCTTATTTAGTTGTCAAGGATGATCACATGATTAAACGGACGTTAAAAATAGTCGCTAGTATTCGAAAACAAAAAAAAACATTGAGATAAAATAAACAATCTAATCATACCAATTGAAAAAAAAATCTCACTGTTTTTAATAATTTGCATTCCCAACATAGACAAAATTCTCGATATACCACGGCTACGGAAACCTTTGTGGGGGCCGCCATGATGCATGTAAAGCGCTCCATGCGGCCCGCAGGCCGTCAGTTTGACACACCTACGGACAAGCGTATTTATATTTAGATAAACATACAAAATTCTATTGCATATACATATTTTTTGGCTTGTACTTAATTCTCCTAGCATACGATATACCTGATTCCTCGATGTTTTTAGAATCGCTTTTCACACTGATTACTCGCTGGCAATCTTCCGCTAGTTTTTGTAATGTGAGACCTGGTTCGCTTTCTAGTCTTGATAGAACTCTACGTCTAATCTCCGAGTTTTTTTGCAGAGACTAAACCTTGGGCAAATATTAAACATTTGAAATCGTCAGCTGTCAGTTCAGCCAAACGAAAATCGTCACAGTGCTTATTAACAATGGACGCAAATGTAAGATAATTCTCGTCATCCCGTTTTGACAAGTTAAAACACTTCCATCTTTTGTGGAATAAAGTTGTATTAGGGCTAAATAACTCAGACAAAAGTTTTACTGCTTCATCGAACCCTAATTCACTTGTTTTCTTCGGAAGAATGTAATCGACGAATTTACTATGTTCCACTGTTCCCAACTTTCTCAAAAGTAAGCGAACTTTTTTAGCGTTCGTCCAATCCTCACAATCAACCGCAAAAAGATCTTCATATCTTCTATAAAAAGCTTCAAATGTTTTATCTTCTTCAGGAAGATAATTAAATGTCTCTATAGAATTCCAAATTGTGTTGTGAGAAAATGCAGTGTTGTTTTCACTAACATCTTTTTTACCCAATGTCTTTAGAAATAATTCTTGAAATTTTTCTTCCAGTTCTTTTTGTTTTTCTTCCTGTTCTTTTTGTTGTAGAAGTAATTTTTCTACCTACATTTGTTGCCGTTCCTCAGTCTTCTGTTGCAGTTCAAATTGTGCTTTCATCATCTGAACAATAATTGTTTTAAAGTCTTCCATAATGACTTCAAATACGTGTTTTCTGAGAGAAAGAAAACAAAATTTAGACAATTTTTCTTCTCAAAGAGGGGAAAAAAGAAAGTAATTCCTTTCCTTAATATTTCTCAGCTCTTGTTGATAATAAAAAAAACTTTTCTTTCTAATACAGTCTGAGTGTTTCAATTTTTCTCTAAAAGGAGAAAACATTTTTTGCATAAACAACCACGTTGCCAAACAGATATAGTTTTCTTTTTTTTTTCTGTGTGGTCAAGAGCAGCGAAGAACAATTATAGCAATGAGGGGGGAAAATCTTACTTACACTTTTTCACTAGTAAGTATTTTCAAATTGTTGGTTTTACTTAGATTGCGTAAATATTTTTTTATACTTTTCTAACTATATCCTACGTCCGTATCAAAGCCTTTTTTTCGTATTTACGTTGTCTGTCATTCGGTTGGAGTGTTAACATATAACTGTTGTATATGTAACCTACTTTCGTGAAAGATTTCTCTTTGTTCGCCATACTTGAGATTTACACAGTGTGATCTTTTTAGACTTGAGATTAACACACTGGGATCTTTTAAAGACATCTTTAGAGTTATGGCGTGACCCTTTTTTTCTCTTCAGGTAGAGGTTTCTCTTTGGTTCTTCAGTTCTTATGGTCGGCAAGGGATATTTTTGTTCTTTCCTTTGAGTGATTTGGAATATCTCGTCGCAAGTTGTTATGGTCGGCAAGAGAGAATTTTGGTCTTTTCTTACGTGAGGTCGTTTCGAATCTCGTCGCCAGTTGTTATGGTGTTGAAACCATAGAAAAATAACACAGATTCGGATATAAAGTTAAACGGTATATTATTCACGGAAACGTAGTACAAAGTAATGTGGACTGGAGAGTACTTCCCTCACTGGTGTCCTGACTCACTCATTCATACACTCACTCGGTGATACACTCTTGGTGACTCACACCTGGTGACTTCCTCTTTACTAGAAATTGGTAGCCACATTATATAAGTGTGGAAGAGTCCATTTGTAGGTATGTTAGGTTCCCACAATACATATATACATATATATATATATATATACACACGCACACACACACACACACACACACACATATATATATATATATATATATACTTTTAAAATTAGGAGATCAGTTTAATCCGCTACCTTGGTTTCAACCATACGGTACCCTCAGGCGATATATATCAATATCGTTCTTCTTCTTCTTCTTCTTCTTCTTCTTCTTCTTCTTCTTCTTCTCCTCCTCCTTCTTCTTCTTTCACACCCAACGTCGTGCGTTTCTTTATTCATTTTTTAAAAATAATATAGTGTTCATTAGTTTTTTTTTTTTAAATAAAGTGTTCGGTGGTCAATTGATAAACATCTCCTGAGGATACCATAAGGTTGAAACCAAGATAGCGGGTACAACTGATCTCCTAATTTTAAAAGTATATATATCTATCATATATAGATATATAAATGATAATATAAGGTTTAAATAAATATGTATACACACACAATATGATATTATAGTTCGATACAGCGGTAGACCTCACGCTACAGACGAAACGGAAGGTAGACCTCACGCTATATTGAGGTAGAACTCACGCTATATGCGAAACGGAAGGTTGACCTCACGCTATATTGAGGTAGACCTCACGCTATAATAGCACCTATGGATCCACTTGTTGAACTGTATCCAGCAGACTGTGTTTTCTTAAAAAGACTACTGCTGTTTCCTCAGTCAGGATGACTCTTATATAAAACTCCTTTAGCAACATTTTGAAGTACCCTTATTATATATTATGGTACATGTAATATTAATTTAACTCCTTGATTTTTAATTTTAAATTGCTATGTATTATAAAGATTTCATGATATATATATATATATATATATATATATATATATATATATATATATATATAAAATAGAATTTTGGAGATGTAGTCAAATCCTTAAAGTAATTCATCGAGTCTAGAGGAATCGTCAAGGGTGTACAGAAAGCACTGGGCGGTCGTTTCGTCCTGTTTTTGAGACATATCGGCAGTGCGCATCCACTACCAAGATTTGAACCCGAACCGTTTCGGTACAATGCAAGCGTCATAACAGTTGTACCAAATATTTGCCTAAATCCCCCAAATTCTATTACTTGTATACCCTTGCTTGACGCAGCTAATTATCTGCGAATGAGCGATTCGGGGGGAAGGAAAGTCGTGGCTCTTGGGGCACAATCCGTTGGGTTATGAAGACTTGGATGATTATCATCACGGATTTTGTGAATAGCGGCGCTATATCGAGTCTATTCAGTTTCTTCTTCGTCACCGAGGCCCGTTGGTATGACGCTTGTGTTGTATCGAAACGGTTGGGGTTCGAATCTCGGTAGTGGATGCGCACTGCGGATGAGTCCCCAAAATCGGACGAAAAGGCCATCCAGTGCTTTCTGCATTAGGTTGAGGATTCTTTTAGACTCGATGAATTACTATAATGACACACACACATACATACATATATATATATATATATATATATATATATATATATATATATATATATATATATATGAAGAAATATAGTTATAAGTTGTGCTATATTTATGGGATAAAGTGCTCAATATCAGAGATAGAGCGTGTGTAAATATAAATATAAAAGTGAACATTGAAGTCAACACTCAGAGGCGACAGGCTGTTTCATGCTAGATTCAATCGTCAGGCCGGCCTGGCGATTGCGTCTAGCATGAAACAGCCTTGTGACTTCGTGCTACCCAATTCCACTCACAAGGCTTGCGTCAATGGTATGGTTTTCAGGCAATTTCCCGATCGCCAACCATAGTGAAATTCGAACCCGGGTCTCATGGTTAGAAAGCAAACATTCTAACCACTCGGCCACGTGCCTATATACTTTGCGTCTTACAAGACTCTACTTTCTGCTCTTGACTAGTATGTCATTGCCATACAAACAAAATTGGACGAGTGATTGAATGTAAACAATACGTGGCGCCCGTATGTCATCGGCGCATGGTGAATGTGTTGTTGTAAGAGAATGACTTTTTTTTTCTCAGAAATGTCTTTCCAATATTAGGGTGCGTCTTGTAAGCCGGAGAATAAGGAAATTTAGCTGTTTAATATCTCAATCCAGAGTTTCATGGAATAGCAGAGACAAAATATTCAGGAGTTCAGTGAATAAAAATTTATTTATTTAACCAATTATTATTAATATTAATATTATTTACGCTCTAATCGCAAACGCTATTTACAAAGGTTGCATACCATTTTTGTAATTATTGTTGGTTGGATTGGCATCATGAATTATAGATTAATTTGAATAAACCACTTTATTGAGAAAACTAAAAGTGAATGTTTCCTGACCAACAAATTTAGAGCAAAACAAATGCATGTCAATACTTTGAGGATGAGCTTCTCAAATCCAGTGTTTATGATTGGGAAAGTTCAAGAAAAGGTTCATGAAAATGAAAGAAAGAAAATAAAAAAGAACGAAAGATAAAAAGAGTATAAAAGCGAAAGAAAGAAAAGAAAGGAAGGAAGGAAAGAAGAAAGAAAGAAAATAAAAAAGAACGAAAGATAAAAAGAGTATAAAAGCGAAAGAAAGAAAAGAAAGGAAGGAAGGAAGAAAGAAAGAAAGAAAGAAAGAAAGAAAAGAAAGAAAGAAAGAAAGAAAAAAGAAAGAAAGAAAGAAAGAAGTTATAAGATGGTTATAAAATCGTAAAAGGAAAAAGAAAGAAAAAAAAAGAAAAGAAAAAAGGAACGAAGGATAAATTGGTTATAAAAGCAAAATAAAGAGAAAGAAAGAAATTAAAAAAAAAAAGATGGAATATAAAATGGTTATAAGATCAAAAGAAAAAAGAAGGAAAAACGAAAGAAAAAAAGAATATAATGAAGAAATAATAATTAAAAAAAGAAGTGAGAACAAAATGGTTATAACGGCAAAAAGAAAGAAAGAAAGAAAGGAAAGAAGAAAAATAACAAATAAAAAACAAAATGATTAAAGAAGGAATTATAAAATGGTTATAGAAACGAAAAGAAGTAGAGAATAAAGAAAGAAAGAAAGAAAGAAGGAAAGAAGAAATGAAAAAAGAAAGAAAGAAAGAGAAAAAATAACAAATAATAAGTAAAAAATGAAATAAAAAAGGAATAATAAAATGATTATAAAAACGAAAAAAAAAGAGGAAAGAACGAAAAAGAATATAAAGAGATATCAAAGACAGAATAATATAAGGAAAGACAAAATGATTATAAAGGCAAATGGAAAAAATGAAAGAAAGAAAATCATCAAGAAATAAAATAAAAAAGAAGGAAAGATAAATTGCTTAAAAGAAAAAAGAAAGAAAAAGAAGGAAAAATGATTATAAAGGCAAAAGAAAGAAAAAAAGAAATAAACAAGCCATAAATAAATAAGAAAGAAAGAAAGAAAAAAATAAAGAAGGAAGCATGAAATGGTTATAAAAAGAAAAGAACGAAAGTAAAAGCCACGTCTTCAAAATGGTACAAGTAAATATAAGTCGCGAAGAGTCGGCAGTCAAAAAGTAATAAAGAAAACTAAATCAATAAAAATCAATAATCAATAAAAGAAAATGAAATAAAAGAGAGAAAGAGGGGGGAGAATAAATAAAAAAGAAGAAAAAGAAAAAAGAAAAGAAAGAAAGCAAGTAAAGAAAAATGAAAACGAAGAAAAAAAAAAGAAATGAAATATCGAAAAAAAATTTATATGTGAAAGATCCTGTAAACAATAAGATAAATTTAGTAAGATTAAAAATAAATAAATAAAATTGCAAACTTTGGATAATTAGAAATAAAAAAAATAAATAAAATTCGTCAATTTTTTTATTTTAATTTTGACTTTTAAATTGGAATATTTAAAAGTCTTCGTGTTGTGAGTAGTATTTTTTACACGCAGATCTTTGTGGAGTTAAATTTAAACTAATTTTCAGTTGAAACAAAATCTTTAAAAAATACGACCCTCTTGAAAAAGACTAAAACTGACCTTCTGCTGTTTTGCTCCTTCTAAATCTAACAGGAAAATAATATCCGATATATGAAGAAGATTGAATAGGTTCATTCAGTTCTTCCTTTGCGGTTAGACCCGCCATCTTCTTGTGTACGCGTCGCCATGGCAACTAAGAAACACGTGCCCGATAAATCGACTTCCTTCTTTCTTCGTTTTCTCTCCGCGCGAGTGAATAAAAGATCTTGTAAATATTCTGTTTATTACCGCTGTAAATTGATCGAACTGCGTGTGTGTGTGTTTTAATTTTCTTTTTATCTTCAATTTAACCAAGCGTCGCACCGGTTAATCGATGTATTGACTGATGCATAACGGGAAAAAGTTATTCTTAGAAATAAATAAAAGAAAATGGACGAAACCAAACGTAAATTCTTGTAAATCACTCTCAGGCTTGGTCAGATATATTGTGGTAAGCGACATCAGAGAACTGAATTGTTGTAATTCCAACTCCCCCCCCTCTCTCTCTCTCTTTCTCGGTGTGTGTGTGTGTGTGTGTGTGTGTGCGTGTGCGCGCGCGCTCGCATGCGCGTGTGTGGACGTCTTCCATTTGAAAATGGTGTGTTTAACTTTTTAAACTTTATTTGAAGACAGATATTTTTGCATATGGGCGTATGTGTGTGTGTGTGCGTATATGTGATTGTGTGTGATTTATTTGTTAAATGTGTGTGCTTTATTTGAAGACAGATTTTTTTAGGGATGTGTGTATGTGCGTGCGCGTGTGTCTGTGTACATACGCGTATGAATGTGTGTGTTTATGTCTGCGTGCGCGCGCGTGTGTGTGTTTCATTTGAACATGGGTGTGTTTTAAGACAGATTTTTTTGCACGTGGGTTTACGTGTGCCTGTATGTGTATGTGGGTGCGCAAGCATGTGTGTGTATGTGTGTACGTATGTTTGTGTGTGTATTGTATTGTATTTTATTTGAAGATAGATTTTTGTTACGCGGGTAGTGTATGTGTGTTTTATTTGAATACGTGTGTGCTTTATTTGAAAACATATTTTTGGTATATGTGTGTGTATGTACGTGTGTGTGTGCGCATGCACGCGTGTGTGTGTGTGCGCATGCACGCGTGTGTGTGTTTTTACCAGAACGTGTTTTATTTGAAGACAGATTTTTTGCATGTGGGTTTATGTGTGCGTTTGTGTGTGTGTGTGTATGTATGTGCGTTATTTGAAAATATGTAGGTATTTTATTTAAAAAACAAATTTTTACTATATGTGTAAGAAAGATATTTTGGTATATGTGTGTATGCATGCATGTGCGTAGATGTGTGTTTTTTTAATGTGTGTGAATTTTATTTGAAGACAAATTTTTGGTATATGTATGTATGTGTGCGCGCGTATGAGTATGTATGTGTGTACGTTTTATTTTAAAATGTGTGTATTTTATTTGAAGATAGTATATATATATGTGTGTGTGTGTGTGTGTGTGTGTGTACCAAAATTCTTCAAATATAACACGCACATACACACACATACATATGCATGTATGTATGAATGTATGTAAGCATACATACATGTATATATGTATTCATGCATGTATGTATGTATGCATGTATGCATACATGTACTATGCATGTATGTATGTATGTATATGTATGTATACCTCATCTCCGATCTGTAGACGGATGCTGAAGGAGGCCGGGGCGTACAACAACAGAAACGTTGCGGACATGCCAACGAAGATGAGGACAATAATCCGAACAATGTAAATAATCCGAAATTTAGACAACTATTATTTAGTTTGCTATTTCTCCAAATCCTCATTCGGTCAACCATTTATACAAGCTGGATGTTAGCTGCTTTTTTCTGTTGGGCTTGTCTCCAGTATGTCCCGAATCTACCATTCACTTTTGACGTGACTTCAAAAGATTTTCATTTTTTTTTTTTAATTCAATTTAAGTATTATCAGTCTGTCTATATGATGTGGTTCTGCTGACGAGTGTCCTTAGAAAGAAAGAAAAGAGTGTTGGACGGCTATGTTATATCTAATCTCCTATATGCCAGTGGATGCTGGACAATCTCCTCACAGATGAAGAAAAGACTTGAAGCGACAGAGATGTGGTTCAACTGAGGGGTGTCCTTAGAAACAAAGAAAAGAGTGTTGGATGGCTATGTAATATCTAATCTCCTATATGGCAGTGAATGATGGACAATCTCCTCACAGATGAAGAAAAGACTTGAAGCGACAGAGATGTGGTTCTACTGACGAGTGTCCTTAGAAACAAAGAAAAGAGTGTTGGACGGCTATGTAATATCTAATCTCCTATATGGCAGTGAATGATGGACAATCTCCTCACAGATGAAGAAGAGACTTGAAACGACAGAGATGTGGTTCTACTGACAAGTGTCCTTAGAAACAAAGAAAAGAGTGTTGGACGGCTATGTAATATCTAATATCCCATATGGCAGTGAATGCTACACAATCTCCTCTCAGATGAAGAAGAGACTTGAAACTAAAGGGATGTGGTTATATTGACGATTGTCCTTAGAAACAAAGAAAAGAGTGTTGGACGGCTATGTAATATCTAATCTCCTATATGGCAGTGAATGCTGGACAATCTCCTCACAGATGAAGAAGAGACTTGAAGCGACAGAGATGTGGTTCTACTGACGAGTGTCCTTAGAAACAAAGAAAAGAGTGTTGGACGGCTATGTAATATCTAATCTCCTATATGGCAGTGAATGCTGGACATTCTTCTCACCCATGAAGAAGGGATGTGAAGCGACAGAAATGCTGAGAGAGAATACCATCGACTGAACATGTGAACAACTATTAAATCTGGGAGAAAGTGAACACAAAAAGGACTCTGATACTTAGAATTAGAAAGAGACATTTTAAATTTCTAGGACACATAATGAAGCAGAGGGTAGGGAAATTTTGATACTCACAGAACAGAGGAAAACTATACGTAACCTACCTAACGAGCTTGAGTAAATGTTTGTCAGAACAGAGGTTCTACAGAAGGATGCTGAAAATACCATGGACTGAACATGTGAGCAACGGCGAAGTTTTATGACATCTTGAACTCAAGACGGACAGAGGAAAACAGCGCATTCGCGATGGTGGCGGTGCAGAACAGTGATTAGGGAAATAGCAAACTAAATAAACTTTACAAATGAAAGGACAAGGAATTATGAAGAGCCATGATTGCCAACGTCCTGAAGGGACACGGCACATAGAAGCAGAAGCAGAAGAAGAAGAAGAAGAAGAAGAAGAAGAAGAAGAAGAAGAAGAAGAAGAAGAAGAAGAAACTAACCTAATATATTTTCTTCGTTTCTTGTTGACGATCTTCTTTTTGGCGTTGGATGGGAAGCATCGATATCTGGCTAAATTTCGTTTGCTATTTCAAACCTGAGGTAGGGGGAGTTTTTTTTTCATTTTTTTTTTTTACAGTGATGTTCACTCTGTATGAGCCCCTGAGATAGAGATTACAGAGTAAGAGGTGGATATGTGAGGAAGATAAACCTAGATTTAAAACAGGTAACGATCGTAGTGATCTGGAAACATCCACTTGGGAGTCGACTCCATTCGCCTATCGTCCGGTTCGCACTCCTCCCCGGTCTTTTGAACAGGAGTAGACGTTTAAGCCTTGTTTCCTGCTTAGAACTGGGTTTACGGTCCCTTCTAAATTTTTAATTCCCTTTCGCACCCAGTTGTCCCTTGCATCTTAGTGGCATTATCGCCTTGTTTGGGGTGAATTGATTTAAACAAAAAAAAAAGACGAAACAAAGCAGCTGTTCCTGGGAAGAAACTAATCGAGTGGAACCTACATCTCACCAACGGAATACGAACGGGGGTTCGCTACAATGTGCGCAGCTTGGCGAGTCATAGCCGCGAAGGTAAGAACTGGTCGAAATAAGGAATAATGTTCGTCTGAACACTTTCCATGGAAATAGCGATAGAGCAGCGAGAGGCTTGCGACGTTTCGTCTGTGAGGAAAGGGGTTGTAGGGTGGGAAATAATTCATCACCCACGCGGAGACGCTTTTGAACTCTATTTAGACTGGAAAGTGGAGACTGGGCAGTTGTTGTTCATATATGACAACGTTACTCGATTTTCAGTCTCATCTGGCTCTTATAAATGTAGACGATAGCATGAGGAGTCAGGTACTTACTGGAGCGGTTCAGGGAACCGGCTATTTTTCCAACATCTTTAGCTATGGATTGTATATACGCGCTCCACTAGAGCTAGATCACAAGAGAGATCAGCTGACAGTATCTGGTCATCTTGAGTTTCGGAGCTGCACACATATATCATCAGCATAGATATTGATAAATGATCTTTATTTTCACCCAAAATTAAAGCAACCATACGAAGTTTAGAACGGCTCCTGATGAAACATAACAGACATTCATTGCCTGTTATATTTAACAATATATGTTTAAATAATGATCTGCTGTCCCAATACACTATATATATATATATATATATATATATATATATATATATATATATATATATATATATATATACGCAAAAAGAGAGAGAAGTGGAGATATGTATTTATATATATATATATATATATATATATATATATGTTTCTATGCATATGATTGATATAGTGTTTTATTTATCATTATCGTCAATATTTGTTTACATTCCATTTGACTATCAGATGCGAACATTCACAGCCATGAGTACCTAGCTATCAGGACATTTTATGAAAAGGTCCTCCTATCAGTAGCAAATCACCTGTGACAAAATTAAGTCACCTTTGATTTTATAGTCCAAGGTTATAAGATAAGTTAACGTTGTCTGGGATAAATTAGCTGTCGTGTATAAAAGTGAAATGATACTTGTTTCCATGGATACACATTTAAAATACAATGTCCAATTGATGGGCTATCTACCTATCTCACTCTCTCTCTCTCTCTCTCTCACGATAGATAGATAGATAGATAGATAGATAGATAGATAGATAGATAGATAGATAGATAGATAGATAGATAAAGCCATTAAGATGGGGTTACTGGGAGAGTGAAAGAAAACGATAAAATAACAGGTTTCAGGAAGGCAGAAGATGGCGATTAATGTCGCATTTAAAATTTTAAAGATCGTAGTTGATATGAAAGAAAGAAGCCCCTGGAGAATTTTACGTACGAGAAGTGTGAGAGAAGCACCTATTAGAACCTACGGTTACATATAGCTATTTCAACAGTAAAATGGTAAGATCTAGTCGCTGAAATATTCCGTTATTTTGAACTTGTTTTGAAACACTGACCAGACAAAGACAATTAAATACATAAACGATAGTTTTATTGACCAGTGAAGACAATGGCCGGCATAGAGAGAAATTCCAATCTTCATTATAGTTTGATGCAGTCGCATTTGCATCACTAGGACAATAGCCGTTTGATTTCTTTGTCCAGAAAAATTTCTTTCCATTGATTCATTTAAAAACGCCAATTTCTCGTTAAAACGTTACAAAGAAATTCGAAATAGCAATTCGTTTGAATGCCTCAAAAAACAAAAATAATATTTCTAGGACATTAAATTTAGTTTCAGAATTGCAAGTTGTTTTGGATCAAAGTACCTTTCTCTTAGATTAAGGTACCTTTGTTTTGGATACTCGCGATATTTTCACTTTTATTTTGATAATATATATAAATTTATAAGTCTACCATTCGTTCGTGCTTCAAGAAATATTTTTCATTTTTCAAAATTTATTTTAAATGGCGTTTCTTTGGAGTAACCTAGATAAAAGATAAAATTAACATTCTTCTGTCGCAGTTAGCTCCTCCTCATTTCCTTAACCCTTCAACAGGGGTCTCTCTCTCCCACGAGTATAAATACTGGCTGACCTTTCCTCTTTTAGGGCTTACGCACACGTGTAGCCAGCTATCTCGACTCAGGCCCTCGGGCCGCAACCTCGCGCGTGAGGCGAGGTAAAAAAACTTTCTCTTCCTTTTTACTTATTCCACTATGTGACCTCTCACACAAACTGCGTTTCCCGTATTCTGGGAACACGCTAAAAACAAAATACACATCCGTACGGACACTCAACACCCACACACAATAACTTCTCCATACAAATACTCTGTAACCCTTCATGTATTTGTAATTCGTGTATTAATCTATTTGTTATTAATATATATTTGTTTGCATACATGTATATCGGCCTTGTTTGTTTTCTTTGGACTCCATTAAAGTCCAACATTCTTATGTAGCTGGACCGGCCAGCGGGAAGTCTTAACCTAGAGATATCTCATCCTAACATCTCTCACACTTTACCCGTCGGTCTACTACACTTATAGCACTGAAAAAGCTCACGCTCACGCTTTGGATATTCTCTACGAAATCTATTAAATTCATCCCATACGAATTCAGTGGGAGAGCAATCAGGAGATTGAGGCGGCCAAGTCATAACTT
>OZ038500.1:17014444-17049444 GCA_964036315.1 Acanthosepion esculentum | reverse complement strand
ATATATATTTTATTAAGATATATTAAATAAATATTACTTATTTTATTACTATAATCTTAATATTATATTTATTTTATTAAGATATATTAAATAAATATTACTTATTTTATTACTATTATATGTTATTTATACTTAAAGATATATTAAATTAAAAATATTACTTATCTTATTAATATGAAATAAATATTTTCATTTCATAAAGATATATTAAATAAATAAGTGATGTGCACAATGGTGTAATGTACAACAGTTTGCTTGGGAAATTAGAGAGCTGCGTTCAAATTTACTTATGTAGAAATACTCTTGGGAAAGGTATGAATCCATCTCTTTAGCACCCCCACCAGCTGAGTTCTTTAGCCTTGGTTGGTAACAAGTCTACTACAGAAAGAAACAGCAACCTAATGAGGTAAAAATCTTCTGCTTAGTCAAACAAGAATCAAAAGAAACATGGTCGCCCAAGCATGTATCACAAGAGCAGATTGATTTTTCACCTTTTTTAGAAAATCCACATTGCACTCAGTGTGAAAGCTGGGGTTTGATGAGGTAAGTACTGAATCCAAAAATTAGATTCATAGCTTTTAGCAATTTTTAGAGCATTTAATTTTAACGATCGTCTGAAAAATGTACAAAAATACCTAATTTCTGCAGGTTTTTTGCTTACAAACTGACTTCAAAATTTTATGATTTCAAGAATAAATCCAAATAAAGTTAATATCTTTTGTATTAGATACATTAAAGTGGGAAATATATTCAAACCAGAATTCTAATTATGAATCAACACAAACAATATATGTCATTTTTTTTTACTGTATTTGTTGAGTAAAAACTCTGTAAAAAGATTGTAAAAGATTAGACAAAAGGCAAGTCAATGAATAAGATTTGTCAGATCATTTGTTCGATCCTAATTAATAAAATCAAAAAATAGATAGATGTGTATATAACACCATAATACTTCTGGACCTAAATTATAAGACAAAATGTTTTAAATTTACATTGTTTATTGAAAATCACACTAAAACTTCTGTATTGTATAACATATTACATCATAATATAACTAAATTGTTTATTATAACTTGAAGTAAATGAAGCTCTCATTTGATGGTACAAGGACTTAGTAATAGTGTGCATTTTGTCCATATACACTTTGTAAAGCTTCAGTAATTTATAAATTTTATAAGGCCATGCTATAAGTTTTCACAGATTACTGGAATGAAATTTCAATGTTATGATTTTGAATCTGAACTTAATCATTTTAACTCATTTCCTTAAAAATAGTAACGACTTGAAAAAAAAGTTTTGTATGTTTGTTAAACCCCAACTTTCAAATTGAGTGCATTACCATGGTTCCACAATGAACCTATCACATATGGTACTTAACTGACTGAAATGAATTAAAACTTTATTTATTTTAATATTATTTTTATTTTAAGATATGTAAATAGATTAATATATTACTTTTTTATCATTACAAATTAAGTTTTATTTTTATATTAAATTACAATATTACTTCTTTTATTATAAATTAAGTATTATTTTTTATTTCATTAATATTTATATAATTAAAATTGTATTTATTATTATAAAATTAGGTATTATTTTACTGTGTACTATTAAATAAATAAATAAATATTACTTATTTTATTAAAACTAGTAGCCATTTTAAAGGAAAACTTTCGACTTCTCCTTACTTCGACAGAGGATACCTTTTGATTTTTCTTGCCTGACTTTCCTTCCTCCAACCGTGTCGAGTGACAAGAGGGGATAACTCTTAGGCATTGACAGAAACAAGGGCAGTTAACTCTCACGTACCAATTCTCCTTCCCAGCCACCGTACCCCGAAGCATTGCGCGGCCTACAAAAGCCAGTGCGTCCACATGAGTCGTGAGCGCTGCTGTTGAATAAGTCATCAGTAAGGGCACGTTCCTAACTTAAATGTTTCGTTGACTCAACAATGAAAGGTTTCGAGAAAATATTGCGAGGAATACTGAAATATCGTGCGACAGATAAACATGTTATGGAAAAACGTTTTAAGGAAGTATGTAGTAATCCATCGGTGAGTACTGGTTTTTTTTTTGTTTTAATTTTCTTCTCTAGGTCTGTAGATGCGACAAAAACGGACGATTTATTTAATTTTTAAAAAATTTAATTTGTAAAATTAAGATTTGCAATAATTAAAAATATGCATATTAATTCTATAAGTTCAAACCTAAAAGTGTAAATAATTTATTTATCGAATAAGATTAACTATTTTTAAAAACTCTGTTTCGAAATTTAATTTATGAATTTATCGTCACACTTAAACAAAACAATATTTATTTATTTATTTACTGATATACGTGTAAATTCACAAACTCGTAGAGACAGTCCTGTTTTCTTTTGTGGTGTGTGTGTGCTTTTACACTTAATTTAAAAATATTTACTTTTTTCTTTTGTTTTTCTCAACTGGGTGTAGTTAGAGAAAAATTTCACTTAAATCGATGTCATAAAAAATTCATCAGTGACTCCTACTTAACTGCATTGTTGCTTGTTTAAAAGTTACACAAAAAAAACCTGTTCACAAAAAATAAACCCAATGGAAATTTATTTAAATTGTCTCTAAAATAAAAAAAACAAAACGGTAAAGAAAGAACAAATATTGAAAACTGAAAAATGATAGTCATTTTTTAGATTAAAAAACGGTATTATTTTTATTTTAAAGATCTAAAAAAAAAACACATATCAATCTTTTGTTTTTTTGTATAATTAGTTATCTTTCTAATTATTCGCAAATTCTATTCAAAATAATCGATTTCTACATTGTAAAGGAAAAATATTTAATAGAAAATAAACACGTGCTTTGCAGCTTTATACAATAAATTACCAATGTTCTCACTTCACTTAACCTATTTATTTTGTTTACTGGGCTGGGAAAACATTGCAATTTTATGACAAAAACATCACTTTGGGATAAAATAGCAAATAGAATTTGCAACAACCTTCATCAAAATGGCAAATTAACGATCTTAAATACTAACCTTTTCCTTTTTTCTTTTGCAAAATCAAAGATAGCCTGCTTACTGCTATCATCATTTTTTAAAAAAAATCTCTTCTGTATCTTGGGATTATAAATTTAGTTTAAAGTTTGTTAATTAAAGTGGCCTACCGTTATTAAATTTAAATGCCACGTTTAAGTTCATATTATTCGTTATTATCTGGAAAGCAGTTCACTGACTTTGCTTTTTCTTGATCTCGTAGAAAGTAAAGGTCATGGCTCAAGAAGCACATGTAGAAAAAGAAACAGTTGGATTTTATTTTATTTATTCTCTTAAGAATTTGATGCCGACAATCTCGGCATGCTTACTCCTATATATAAACAGACGAAAACAAACTACAAAAAAGCCTAGGGGATGTGTAATTTTATACTACTAAAATTAACTAAACTAGTTGAGTTTAAGTAAGAGCATGCCACTGGCTGCTGTGATGACTAAATTAAATTTTATTTCGTTGCTATTGTATAACTACGTTTTGTTTTTTTTTGTTGTTTTTACCATTATTTATTTATTGACGAATTAAGGCCATCTTTTTCTTATCGTAATAAAATGGAATACTGGATAATTTTTCATATTTATTACAATATCTTTTCCTAGATTTAGATAATTTAAAATAAAACCAGTGTTGTTTTTTAAATTGGCAGGTTGAGAAAATGCAGACGTGGAGTTTTTCTTTTATTCTTAAATTTTCATTTATAGAAAACTCTGTAAAATTACAGACATCGTTGTCAAATTTAAATTTCTGTAAAAAAAAAAAACTGTTCAATTTCAGACAAGTGCGTCATAAAATGCGAAAAGTGAGGCAAGCAAGGAGATTGTTTGTTTGTTTATAAAACCCAATAACAAACCGTAACAACCGTATTATTCTGTCATCATCACATACCTCAGCAGTGTAATAGAAATAGTTTTTCGCTTCTCGTATCTTCTGGGAATTCGTCCCAAGAATTCTTTTTAATTCCAGTGGGGTTCGTTAACTTATTCACTCACTACTAATACTCTCTTTTTTTTTGGGGGGGGGGGACTTAAACCCTCCCCCCACTATAAGCTATGGGTTAAAAAATGTAGGACTTTAATCTGGGAAATTAATATATTCTCCTTACAATCCCAACCAAATATGTTTCGGCTTTGAATAACCCGCAAAATAAATCTTATGTTATTTTTTAGTGGATACCAGTATTTGAGTAGACGCTCTGTTTAAAGCAATATTTCTACAGTCCGTAGGTCGGTAAAAATAAAAAATACTGTTCAAAATAAATGAAACGTCTACTCGAATACGAGTATCCACTAAAAATAACGTTTGCTGCTTGAAGTAATAAAAATAATAATGCACTCTCTCCCCAAAAAAACTATAACTAAGTTCTGCTCAGCATAGCTGCAAGATAAGCCAAAAAAAGTGGGGTCTGTGGGTGTTGAATAAAGAACAAATGTGGCTAAGCAGGCATCTACAACAGGGATTGCCTAGACGCTTTAGTAAACAGGCGTACTTACTCGGATACATTTAAGAATTAAGGGATTTATTTGTAATACAACATTTATATTACTTCAAACATTATTTTTAGTGGCTGCCATTGTTTTGAGTAGACATCCCGTTGTTTTCATTAATGTTACCGGCTACGCACTCTAGAAATGGAGAAAAAATGTGTTCTTTATCCTTTAACAATAACGTTTGAAGTAATATGAACAAATATTTGATATCCCAGAATTTATTTGTTTTAAAAATGTCGGAGCGCATTCTTTTTCTTTAAAAAAAGAAGAAAAGAGCCTTTTTCGTGCAACACTTCTTCAGAAAGATTGGTGCTAGCCTAGAGTAACGAGGAATTTGCAACCTACCGTAAATGATGTACGTATACACACACACACACACACACACACACACACACACACACATATATATGCAGAAATATAGTCTTAAAGTGTGCTATATTTATGGGGTAAAGTGCTCAATATCAGAGATAGAGCGTGTGTAAATATAAAAGTGGACATGGAAGTCAGCACTTAGAGGCGACAGTCTGTTTCATGCTAGTGCAATCGTCAGGCGACCTGACGATTGCACTAGCATGAAACAGACTGTCGCCTCTAAGTGCTGACTTCCATGTCCACTTTATATATATATATATATATATATATATATATATATATATAATAATACCTCCATGAGATCGCTAAAAAGAAAGGGCATAGCATAATGAAAAATACCTCAAACTTGGCGAAAACAAAATTTTATCGTCAAAATGTTTGTTAGCATTTAAAGACGAAAGAACATGGTATTTTAAATTTTTTTTATTTTTTTTTTTTTAAACAAAACATAGTAAGTTATGGTAAAAAAAAAAATTTCATATTTATTACCACCACCCATAATTAATTTTATGAAAACTCTAGAAATTCAATAATGAACTATTTAGTGATTATATTAATAATTAGTTAAAGGTACAAGGCTTTGAGGAAAGTAAATCCTGTTTTTTGTTGTTTTTTTTGTTAATCGGACCCCATCTACCTAATCAGCTCTGAAATGTAAAATAAAACAAAGATTTTATTTCAAATGCTTTTAATGTTTATTATTTTTTAATACATAACCAGTTCATTGTATTTAACCCTAACATATTTCGTACTATCAGCGGTTGGTAAATAAATATCATACCACAGTAGAAAATGAATAGTAGGGTCTACTGGGGTAAAATGGGTATGCAAAGTAATAGTCATGATATAGATGTGCCATTGTTCATTTTTTTCTGAAATGAATTGTGGGATTGTGTGCCTGTATTATGGTACCCAGACTCCTTGTATAAATCTGCTGACAAAGCCAAATATTGCCTTTCTTTCACTTTTGGGTTGCTGATGAGAAGGACTTCATATAGTCAGTATCTTATTCGCGTCTTTTTCTTTATTCTACAATACTTCGTGCTTTGTCTGAATTTTAGGCTGTGTAAATGATCAAAAAGTGTCTGTAAAAGTAACATTGGGTCACAATCTTTGATTTTTTTTTTCTTTACTGTAGTGTATTGACTTCTGTGATAGCCACTTGATGAAAAATATCAACCTTTTGTAGTTTGGATAAAATGGGAAACCCGACATGTAAGATTCTGTGCACATTTGCAAAGAAGAGTTATTGTGTTTAAAATGTACCTGTTTTCCTCACTCGTACACTTTTTCACCGAACTGGGCTTCCTTGCCTCTAGTGCTGAAGCGCTTAATAAAATCACTGAAAGTTTCATAAAACATTACTCGAACATATGTACCCAAGAAACAGAAGAAATATCGCGTGGAGAATCTGACAGATGCCATGGCTAAGTAGATGCTGAAGAGGCAATAAACAGTGTAGCCAAAGAATGCGTCGTCGTGGATAAGACGATAAACCACATCCAACAGCAATGCCTCTGATCAAGAGGTTTTGAGGAGCGTGGAACCAATTCTTAATTGCTGGTGTTCCCAGGTCCACTCTGATTCGGTGTGGTAGCACCTGTTAGGGTCTGTAGCGGACCGTGCGGGGTGAAGATGTGAAGAGATATCAGAATGTTAAATTTTCCTGCTGGGAATGTCGGACTTTAAGTCCAAAGAGAACAAACAAGACCGATATACATGGGTAAACAAATATATATTAATAACAAAACAAGTTAAACAAAGACATGGACTGTTACATAGTTTGTATGGAGAAATTATGTGTGTATGTTGTAAGTGTTCGTACGTACGTGTATTGTTCTTAGCGTGTTCTCAGAATTTGGTAAACGCTGTATCTAAGTGGGAAAAGAAAGATTTTTACTTCGCCTCCGCGCGAGGTAGCGGTCCGAGAGAGAGAGAGAGAGAGAGAGAGAGAGGAAAAAAAAAAAAAAAAAAGAGAAAGCAAAAGCCAGTATTTATAGCCAGGGGAGAGAGTGATGGCACCTGTTAGGGTCTCAGCTAAACTTTGGTCAAAACTCTATGAAAGTGTAGGCAGGTTTTAATACCAGCATTTTTGGAAAGAATTTTACCAGCAAAAATCTTGTCGGCATTAAATAACACATTGGGGTTGATATGCCGTAAAACAAACCAAACCAGTTTCACCATTTACATTATTAGGACTATTGTCCTCATCTCTGTCGCCATATTTATTACAACGTTTCGGCCGTTGTACGCTCCGGCCTTCTTCAGGTGATTGGAATGTCGAACTGAACCCTCAAGGACACATGGCACAGTGGATAAAGGCGTTGGTTAGCTCCAGTGACAAGACCCAAACGGTGTGAGTTCAATACCCGGTTAAGGCAGTGGAGAACTTGGAGAGGGGAATTAACAGGAAATAACTGAGAACTGACATCCATTTAAAAACATGGCCCGTGGAACTAGAAAAGTCTACTCCAGTGAGCGAAATAAAAGGTTCAGTTCGACATTCCAACCACCTGAAGAAGGCCGGAGCGTACAACGGCCGAAACGTTGTAATAAAATGGCGACAAAGATTCGGACAATAGTCTGAATAATGTAAATAGTAGACATAATACCTCATCTTAGAAATATCGACAGATACCAAACCAGTTTCGTACAAAAAGTAAAGTCAAAACAAGTCTTGTTTCATAGGTTATGTGTTCATGTAGGTACCAAGTAACTGCTTCCTTAAAGAGGAGACTTTATTGTAAAAATAGCGGCATTTTGTTTTTCATTAAGTCCTCTAGAAAAATAATGAGGATATGAATTTCAAAATAGACGTTATCTTACCCATTTTATCCCGGTAGACCCTAGATATCACGCTACGACAGCCATCATAGTAGCAATGAAAGATTCGTAGGAAAAATAATTTATCATAAACAGCAAAACTGAAAAAAAGTGATACCGGGATAAATAAGGACTACGACTAAAATAAATTTATTAATAAAAAAACAATACATTGATATCTGTATCTATTTCTGAGATGAGATAATTGTTTTACATTATTTACATTGTTCGGACTGTTGTCCTCGAGTTTGTCATTTGGATAAAACTAAAAGCATTGGTTGGATTCAGTGACCTGAGCCAAATAGTTGAGTTCAATTGGCTACTGAAGTGGTAAAACAAAAACTTGGAGAGTTGCGTTAAAAGATCAATAACTGAGACATCCGGAAGAGACATGGCACGTGGAACTTGAACAATCTATCCCCCCCACTCCCACGGTGGACGAAATAAAGGGTTCAGGTCGAAATTCCTATCACCTGAAGAAGGTCGGAGCGTACACCGGCCGAAACGTCGTGAATATGACAATCAAAATGAGGACAACACTGTAAACAATAAATTGGTGTAAATAAGTTCCTAGTGAATTTAAAACGGAAAAGATTTTTTCGTACTTACTACCCACCAACCCATAAAACCCAGTCTGCACAAAGTTGTTCTGTGTCTCATGGGCGTGTCATGAGTACAAAAATCTTTTCTGTCTTATATAGGGGGTTATTTACATCGATTTTATTGTTTTTTAGTAATCAATTTGATTTAGTCGTGCCTCGTTATTTACCCCCCCCCCATGGACTTCTTCACTTTCGCTGTTAATGAGTTGTGTGTGTATGCTTTCCTTAACGAATCTTTCTGAAATGAAATGGACGAGAAAGGGAGGTACTATTACACTTTCGAAAAAAAAAAACTAAAAAGTAAAACACAGCCAGATTATTATACATTTCTAAAATGAAAATAAATAAGCTTATTTTTAAAACATTTTTTTTTTTTTTAAAGTTTAACTACAATAAAATAACAACAGATGGAAAGGTTGCAATTATTAAATTTAAAAATGTTTTATTTAAAATTCACAAATTATGAAACAAATATTAAGAAAAAAAGGAAATCTATACATATTTGTTTCTTTTTATTTTTTTAATTGAAGAAAAAAACAAACAAACATCGTGTGCTTGATAGTGTCACGGGGTTGCGAAAGTGTAATAACGCCGAAAAAGGTTCCGTTTTAAAGAAGAAAAAAATTACTTAAACGTTTACAGTGGACACTCGTATTTGAGTAGACGCTCCGTATATTTATTTTTGTCTACCGGCCTGAATATTCGAGAGATTTGTCGGATTAATAAATATACATTCTCGGATAATGCGACTTATCGCATTATATATATATATATATATATATATATATATATATATATATATATATATATATATATAAAATAGGTAGCATATAATTTTATATTACAAAGAGTTAATGATACCTTGAATCAATTAGCAATATTAATGCAATTATTGGCGAAATCCCTTCGCTAGTAGACATAATTATAAGCATTATACTACTAATAATCCACTGATTTACCAAATTACAAAATTCAAAAAATTCTCAATTGTAATATTTGAACTTTAGCGTTGCAATTTGCACGCTCCAACACTACATAGCCGTTAATAAATAGCTCATTCCTAAAAGGATCTTTCGGTCGGAAAAACACATTTATTTCGTCTTCCAGTTTTGATTCTAAAGGAAAAAATACAGCCTGAAGATGAATGCGTGAAGCATTTGAAAGTACTAGCTGAATTAAAAAATACACTATATCCATTTTATACATAAGGATCTCATCATTCAGTGGATTATTAGTAGTATAATGCTTATAATTATGTCTACAAGCGAAGGGATTTCGCCAATAATTGCATTAATATTGCTAATTGATTCAAGGTATTATTAACTCTTTGTAATATATATATATATATATATATATATATATATATATATATATATATATATATATATATATTGTGTCTGTGTGGGTGTGGAAAGCTTTCAGGAGCAAATAGTCACAGTGAGGAGAAATTGAAATTAACTTTACGTTTATCACAACAGTGTTTATTACTTATAATGTACGCTCCCCAAGACAGCAAATTTACCATTTTCTATGTGCTGTGTCCCTTCAGGACGTGAGCGGTCACGGCTCACCACTATATCCTGTTATTCGTAACTCTTAGTAAAGCTTGTCTTTTTACTATCTCATAATCCCTGGTCTGCCAACCATTAACATAAGCTCGTTTGGTAGGTAATTTGCTGCTTTTCTCTTGTCCTGTGAGTGTCAAATTCTCCAATCTCTCTCTCTTCATTATGTGGACTAGATTGTTTCCATTTCATCTAAAACTTCGTCGTTGCTCACATATTCAATCCCTACGATTATCAACATCGATTTTTCTCGTCTCTTCAGGACACAGGTGATCATCATAGCTTCATGTCCCGTTTGGCTCTTAGCGGGTTTTCTTCCTTTGCTTGAGGCTCCCTCCGGCTCGTCGAGTTTTAGTGGTCCGCGGTCTTCCCCTATCTCTCTTGCCTTCGGTATGTCCCATAAGATTTAGGGTTTTCTTAGCCCTTCTTCTTAATGTGTCCAAGGAATTTCAGCTGTCTCTTTCCTGATTCTAAGTGTTCTTTCCACTGCCTTTTTCCTGACTCTAAGTGTTCTTTCCACTGCCTTTTTCCTGACTCTAAGTGTTCTTTCCACTGCCTTTTTCCTGACTCTAAGTGTTCTTTCCACTGCCTTTTTCCTGACTCTAAGTGTTCTTTCCACTGCCTTTTTCCTGACTCTAAGTGTTCTTTCCACTGCCTTTTTTTTATAAAGATTTCCTTGTTGCTTACTCATGGTATCCTCAGTATCCTTCTGTAGAATCATATTTCTGCTCCCTTCAGTTTTTTCTCCTCCATGAGAGATTGTCCACCACTCACTATTATACAGGGTGTCCATAAAGTTCGTGCGCACTTGATAACTTTATTTGTATTTGCGATAGAAATAATCTATAAAAAATGTTATAAAGTCTAATGTACCTAGTTTTAAGTATAGCTAAAATAACTAATGTGATTTCATGCATTACTGTAAATCAGTTTTCCGTGAACTGCAAAATCGTATTACCCTTTGTATTGTTAATGATGTAGGACATGTGGAAACTTAAATAAAATTTCAATAAAACCTTAAAAAATATAGATTTAATTCTTTCTAATCCTTTTTACAAATTATTTCTATCGCAAATACAAATAAAGTTATAAATTTTTTAAAGTGCACACGAAGTTTATGGACACTGTATAAGTGGATGTATGACACAGCAATCCAACACTCTTTTCTTTGTTTCTAAATAATCTTTTCCATTTCTCAATACCTTGCTTAGTTGTTGGAATGCTTTTTTTTTTTTTCTTCTCCACTAGTCCATTGCATGTTCGGATTTCGGTGCCGCATTTTCCATCAACTTCTAAAACACTTCACATATATTTAAACTTCTGTACTTGCTTGATGTTGACATCTCCATTCGTAACTAACATCTTTGACTTGACTTTTTTTTCCCTTGCTGATGACCAGACGTTTTTTGGTCTTCCGGTAATTGATGGTTGGTTGTTTTGTTTGTTTGTTTTTTTTTTTTTTTCGCTTCTTCTTACTACTTTATTTAGGACAATGATTTCCAACGTGTGGCGCATGCCAATAATTTGTTGGGGCGTGCATAGGATGTGCACCCTTCGGCTTACTAAACCAACAGAATAAGGGGCCAATTTGAGAATGAGTTAATAACAGTTAATTGTTTTCTACTTAGTCCGAGTGAGAGTGTTAATGTTAATGCATACGATGCATATACAGTATACACACATAAAAATATTTTGTGTGTATGTACGTACATGTGTAATTGGCATACAGGGTATTTCCCGTCTCACCACACTTTCGTGTCTCTGTCAATAAAGAGGGAATGATTCAAGTCGCTAGAAGAGCCAATGTTTTGTCGGGCCAATCAGCGCTTGTGAGCATTCAGTTTGCTTCCTTCACATGAATTACAGTAAAATTTTAAATATGTAAGAATTAAATATTACAGGGATACATCAGAATTTTAGAAATACCCAAGTGGGGCATGGCCCAAAATCGGTTGGGAGCCACTAGTCTAGGAGGTCCTGTAGTTTTCTTTCCGGGTCGGCCAGCAACACGATGTCATCTGTATAATCTTAAGATTACGCCTACTGATAAATCCTGGTAGGATCAGAGGACAGTAAAGTGCGACACTGAAATCCGAAGGCGCATTGGGATAAGCTAAAAGATGCCGTTAGAAACAAAGAGAGTATTGAACTGTTACGGGATATATGTCCCTCCGACTTGGCAATGAATGTTAGATAATCTCCTGGAAGATAAAGAAGAGACTTGAAGCAACAGATATGAGGTTCTGCAAAAGGATACTTAGTATACCATGGACGGAATACGGGAACAATTACGAAGTTTTGGCGAAAAAGGAAACTTACACTTAACACCAGAGACAGTTGAAATTTCTAGGGCACATAATGAGGAAGGGGTGCTTGGAAAATCTGATACTCAGAGGACAGATTGAAGGCCATAGGGACAGAGGAAAATCACGCATATAACATATTTAGTGAGTTTGAGTAAATAGATGGCGGAACAGGCTTTCGGAGAAATAAAGACAAAATTTATTAAGAGCTATAAAGCACAGGAAGCCATGGTCGCCTACGTTCTAAGAGGACACGGTCCATGAAGATGACCATACTTTGTCTTTTCACAGTTGATGGTTAGCCCCTACATCCTTTTTTTTTTCCTTAACCTCTTTCTACTTCCTTGTCTAAGAGGTCCAGTAGTTTTCTGTACGAGTCAGCCAGTAACGGTGTCATCTGTGTAATTTTAAGATTACGCTCACTGATAAGTCTTGGTAGGATCTCCATTTCTCTTAGGATAGCGTCGCTGTAGAGCTTGAATAAATCTGGGGAGAAGACTCATCATTGTCTCTCGCTCCTTTCTGTTTTTGTCTAGCAACTCTATTCATTTTCCATCTGCTGTTTGATCCCAGTATAAGTTATGGATTATTCTAACATCGTTTTAAAATAAAATGAGTTTCCCTAGCAGTTCAAATAGGTCATCGACCATCACCGAACCATATTTTTCGACTTGTCAGTTTCTTTGCCTTTTCGGAATGCAAGTAATATCATCGGAACTTATTCACACGTAGAACATTCATTTTAACAAAACTTATGTCTTCTAATAAGAGTAACTTAACAGGATCTCGGTCGGGAATTTAGGAAGCCACATATGAAGATGAGGTCGGGCACATAGTACTTGGTGTACTTGGAACAGAAGACTTATAGTTGTCTTTGAACACGTAAAAGGGTGTGTCGCCTTATTCACTCCCACTACTGTCGCTGTCACCAGCTGGTATGAGTGTGCAATTTCATGAGGATTATAGACATAGTCGGGGGGGGGGCGTATCTGCGGAAAATAGTGTCTATGGCAAGCACTGAAATTAAACCAGTCTCCAAATACTTTTACGTGTTAACACCCATTTCTTAGATGGCTTTACTGAAATATCGAATGAAAAATACAACTGTCTGAATTTCTGGAATGAGTTACATTTACATTCAAATGAATATCTTCATCTTTGTTGTTTCTATCTTTATATTTCGGCTGTTGTAACCTCCGACCTTCTTCAGGTGTCCGTCGATCCGTGTACACTGGGTCTAGGACACTTCGGTGCCAGCAGTTCGGCACGGACACGCATCGGCACCGAAGCTCGCTTCGGCGCAGATTTAGTTCGGTGAGCCTTTTTTTTGTCTCCCCTGAAAAATAGCCCTTCGCAAAAGGAAAATATAAAGAATACCAATCTCTGGCATATATAATTAAGGAACTTGGTGAAGCTAAAACACACGGACATAAGTTTTTCCATTTCAAACGTCAGCTTCTTTCTGTCTTTACAATAAAACTAAAATATGAAGCCATTAAAAAATAAAAAAAATATATTTAGAGGATGTTTCTTTTGATTTAATTTAAAATATGAAAAAAAAACGCGAGTATTTAGTGGGGGGTAACACGTCAATATAAGAATGATGCAGAATTCAACTTAATGTCTAAAATGATTTGCGCTTTATCTTACCGTCTTATAGGTGATACAAATGATGTAATCTGACAACTTAGTTATGAGTTACCTGATCAGCTACAAAAACTTCTTGTGAAGTTTGAGGGCAATTGTATGGGATGAATAGATAGAAGGCCTAATAACAGGAGAATGGGGGGCGGCTACTGCAGTGACGAGTGTTGAACGACGAAAACAACAAATAAGCAGGCATCGGCAGCGATCAGAAGATTGCAATGCGAATTACAAGTTGAATATTCAAGTTTATGGAAATTTATCGATTGCCTACGTAATGTTCAAAGAAGGGACCCGTTTTTAGCAGGGCAAAAAATCCTCGTTTTGAAATTAAACATTCAGGCGTGCGGACGATCGCATCTCTGGTTTAGCCAGGAATTTTGAGAATCTGACACACACACACATATACACATATATATATATACACACACTGTGAATGACATAATTTAGCTCTTGAAAATACATTTCAATTGAGCACTGTTGAGTGATAAGCTATTTCTATAAACAACAGCCACCTGCACTAATGCAAAGCTCTTCAGTAAAATGAATGGAGCACTTTGGTTGATTGGCATTTGTTTACATTTGTAAAAACAATACGCTAGATTTAGTTGTGTGACTCTACCGAGTGAAGATAACTCTGGCTGACACCAAATTAGTTGTGCTTCAATCCTGGCTTGAGGCATTCAAAAGTCTAGTCACACTGAGGACCTGTGATACAGCGAAACAGTACTGTCTGTGAATGACATTATATATATATATATATATATATATATATATATATATATATATATAAATTTTTAAGCGGAATCTCTCTAATAGAAAAATCACTGAATTTTGTTTTCTTTTTCAACTTGTTTTATTTCTAGATATCCTTATATTTAATCTATATTCTATATAACTTTTTAGGTAATTTAATTTTTTTTTTTATTCTATGCAATGTGTTTGCAAAATTTATTATGAATATTAATCTTTTATGTTATCATTTTTATGTAAAATTAATCGCCACGCAGAAAAAAAGGCTGCGTCTACATGTCCCTCCGCTGAGATGTTTTTTTACGTCGAAAAGGACCATTCTCTGGTAAACCGACCATTTTATTTCAGACTATATAGGGCAGGGGTCGGCAACCTTTTGCTATGTGCCGACTTAGGGTTATAAGATCATATATAGATAGAGAGATATAGATATTTATCAAGAATCATTTTAGAATTCTGCTTGTTCAGTAGTTAACAAATACATTAGGCCTTACCGATTCCTCATAGATAATGGACTATTCCGTTTTCATAACTAGGAAATACGGAAGAGACCGAACAGTGAAGCTGTTTGGTTTCAGTGCGATGGAGAAGGCGATAACATCTTCAGTGAAATGGAAAAATTATCAATTCCAAGGCCTTTCATTTGTACCCTCTTGCTTCTTTAAATAACAGCCTGCATTCATCTTTTGTTTGTTATTGCAATATTTGGTTAAAATTGTTAAATTCAGTTTAATCTGAGAAAACATTAATTTATCTTGATGTTGATTCCATTAAGGGTGGGAAAAGGCGCGAACATTGGTCCAAACCGACTGCCGGCATTCTGTTTTCGTCTTCAATAAGCGAATCGTTCCGGAAGCGCTTAAATATTGAACTTTCCCTCCACCGTATTCTCCACAGAGGATGATTTTTGTAATGGGGGAGGGGGTCCTGTAGCCATGGTCACTGGAGGCAACTGGAACTGAAAAGAGGAAGGATAAAAATAAGTAAATGTATACCATATTATAATTCCGCTTGTTCCTCAGCACGACCGTTACGTCCTGCCAACACCTCATAAATAGTGAACTATTCCATTTTGATGGCGTAGAAAGACGGAAAGGGTGTGGCGGAGACGCTGTTTATTTTCACCGATAAAAAGAAAGAGAAAATAGAGGCGATAAAGCTCACGTGCTTCAGTGAAATGGAAGACCTTGTCAATTTCTAATCTTTTCATTTGTACCCTCTTACTTCTTTAAATAACGGCTTGTATTCATATTTATGCTTGTTGTTGCAATATTTGGTTAAACTGGAATATTTAAGGGTGGGATGCAATAAGGGTATTTCTATGGGTATTTTATAGTCTTCGAACTCGTAAGATTATTGAATCGTTAACTTAAGAATTTACTTCTTTTATGTGCCTTGTCACTTCTGGACGTAAGCGATCGTGGCCCTCCATATCTTCCTGTCCCTTATAGCTCTTAATAAGTTTTGTCTTTTTGTTATTTCTCCCAAACCCTGTTCTACCATCCATTTACTCCAGCTCATTCTTCTACTTCTATGTGCCTTGTCACTTCAGGACGTAAGCGATCACGGCCCTCCATATCTTCCTGTCCCTTGTAGCTCTTAATAAGTTTTGTCTTTTTGTTATTTCTCCCAAACCTTATTTTGCTATCCATTTACACAGGCTCATCAAGTATGTTACGTGCTGCTTTCCTGTGTCACTTTTTCCCCCTCTATCTGTCCTGTGAGTATCAGATTTTCCAAGCCTTCTTTCCTTATTACGTGAACCCAGGAATTTCAACTGCCTCTTCCCGATGTTGAGTATGAGTTTCCTTTTTGTTTCCATTTTCTCTGAAACCTCGTCGTTGCTCACATGTTCAGTCCATGACGTCCGCTGCATCCGTAGAACCAGATGTCTGCTGCTTCAAGTCCCTTCATCTTTTGAGGAGATTGTCCCGCATTCAGGGCCATACATGAGGATAGCTATCACGTTCAGTACTCTTTTTTTTTTTTTTTATCAAAAACTTAAAATAGGAAAATGGTGAAATTCTTTTTTATTTTTTTTTTATTGTAAAATATTTTTTAATTTTTTTTTTTCTCAGAGGCAAAAATCTCATTAATAGCAAATATTATTAAATATTAAACTAATTCCTCATTCATTCGTGCAGTCCGTTCACAAAGTGTGTCTAATAAGCAAATAAAAACGTACCAATAACATACATGATTGCTATTTATATTATGGCTGTGAAACTCGTGTTGCTGTTCTGATGTGGCCCACTTTAAACACGGGGGTGATAATGATGCGGTCCAACTCTGTGGGAGGCCAAGATTGATGCAGACGCCACCAGTACTTGTACATTTTGGTTCCCTAATAGGATCGTCCTGGGTATGACGATAAACAGCTAGGCCTCAGATCAGGAGGTTTTGAGAAGCGTGGAACCACCTCTTAATTGCTGATGTTCCCAGGTCCACCCAGACCCGGGGTGGTAGCACCTGTTAGGGCTCCAGCTATGGGGAAAATAGTTAACCCCCAAACTGGGGTCAAAACATTATGAAAGTGTAAAAATAGGTTTTAATACCAAAAATACTTGGTAAAAAAAAATAAAAATCAAAAAATAATAATATACCAGCAATATATTTTTGAAGAAAAAAATTTACCAACAATAAAAATTGTCGACATTAAATAACCCTTTGAGGTTCATATGCCGTAAAACAAAATAAAACAAACCCCAATATAAGGTGGTATCTTTAGGGGGAAACGAGACGCGTCTTTTCACTACGCCATCCTGTGGTTGGAGAGAACGTTAAATTCTCCTCAATTCTGAATTCAGACTTGTTTGTGTCTTAGCGATTGGCACCCAGGCTACCCTGATATTTAACGCTTAGCTGGGGTGGGACGAGAAGATGAAATCGATTCCTGCCATTCCAAATGACATTTACTATCTAAATGGAAGCAAGAGATAAAGCGGGAATTTGGACTCTGTTCAACATTATCTTTCTTCTAACCTTAAGCTACCTTAACTTAATCTCCACTGCCCCTTGCCATACTAATCTTTCTGAACATGTAGCACTAATCTTTTTGAACATGTAGCACTGATCGTTCTACATGATTAATTTTTACTTAATTATCATTATTGTCTTGGTGGCTTTATTGCCTTGCTTGGGTTGAAATGATAAAAACAAACTTTAAATGCAATGTCAGTTACCTTCTGCCTTCTTAATTCTTGGTCTTTTATTGCTTTCTCTCATTAACTGTGTATTTCTTTCTCTCATATTCTTACACACACAGTAACCCCTTGTGGCTTTATTGCTTTGCTTTGGGGGGGGGGTATTTTAAGAAATTAATATGAAATATAGCGACTCCGTAATGTTTGATTTGGTCAGCAACAGAATTTGTCTGTTAAGACTTTAGTCGGAGAATATGACTAAAAATTGTCTGAAACAAACGAATTATATATAATCTGGTATAACAGCGAGATATATATATATATATATATATATATATATATATATATATATATATATATAATGGTAATCCGTATGGAATTTCCAGGGAGGGCTCTGTCAAAAGAAACAGCAAAATTATTATTAAAGAAAATCAAACGCTTAAAATCCCATATCTAATATTTTTTTATTTCATGAGAACTCTAAAAAGGCTTACAAACAAATCACAAATAAAATGGAAAAATACTCCGTGTTAAAATCAAGAGATATTGCTATCTTACTTAAAGAGTTGGGGGAAAACAGCGTGTTGACGTATTTTGATATACTGACCACAGATTTAACAGTAGTATGTCATTTGTGGAAGGTGGAAGGGCACAGTGTTATTAGTTCAGTGTGAATTGTAAACAATCCCGTGTCGTTCTGTCGACGGCCAAAATTCCAATGCTGTTATATTTCATTCAACAAATTATTTGTAAATAATATTAAAACGTTTTTAAAGATTTCGAAATTTAAAAAAAATTTGGCTACTTTCGAAATATAGCACACCTTAAAACACACCATATATATATATATATATATATGGTGTGTTTTAAGGTGTGCTATATTTATGGAATAAAGTGCTTTGCCCTCACTAACTTTCTGCCATGGAGTAACAAGGTGTTTCACTCGTTTCACGTACGATTTTTTTTTTTTCACTACTCTTTGGACTTTCATAATGGAAACTCCTCTCTCACATGCCAAACGTCTTGTGGATTGAGTTAGTTCTTTTCTAATTGATCTCTTCAGCTATCAATTGATATGATGATCCTCTTCCTGTTGTGACCTCCTGATCCAGTTTTCCTATCTACTGTTTGTTTTTTTTGTTTTGTTTTTTTTTTTAACTTATTCACCGTTCTCTTGATGTTTCATTGACTGACTTTGAAGGTGGAAACCAGAGTATGAATGTTGACACCATTACTGAAGGCCTGAATGATCTTTTTCCTCTTGCCAGTGCTCATTTGGGAAGACATAGTGGGGCTGAAACAGATTTTCATCAGCCCTTTTTCTAGCTGAATAACTCTGTGTTTTTCAGTGATTCTTACGACAAATGGTTTCAAGATGGCTAAATATCTTATCAGAAAACCTAGGAAAAAGAAACTTAATTTTTTTTTTTTTTTTTTTTTTTTAGGTATTAAACATTTTGTGGAATGAACATTTATGCTGTAACACGATTTGGACAATTTTTGTGTTACGCCAGATATATAATAATGGACTCTCCCCTCGGTTTCGACATATGAGGATCTGACAACTTAAATTGATTCAGTTATGAAATCTTGCAAGATCTAACAGTATATCCAATATATATACATGTGTGTGTATGTGCTAGAAATATATCCTTGAATTTTCTGATGAATCTTAATTCTTCAGTTAATTGAGCCCAAGTTCTATGACAATAAAATATCCGTAGAAATTCCACTATCACATTAAATATTTAATATTGAGCTTAATGACTTTAATAAAATATTACAATAACATTCATAAATATGAATGCTGGTCGTTACTTAAAGAAGTAAGGGAGTACAAATGAAAAGATTTGAAATCTGCAATTGTTTCCATTTCACTGAAACAGATGTCAACTTTCATTTTCTCACAAAACCAATCTGTAATTGGCTGCTCATATCCTAGTATGCCTGTGTACTATAGTTGAGACCAAATCCCTGTTGCAGTCGCCTGCACAGGTACAATCTTTGTTTATACAAAGCCCACCTCTGGTTTATACTGTAACTATGCTGAGCAGATCTTAGTTTCTGGCAGAGAGCGCATTATATCTGGCATGATCAACAGTTTGAACAAGGCCAGTACGTTCATTCCCTCGGTCACGATGACTTGAGACTTTGTGTTAGCACAACCATCGATGCTTCTGAAATAGTTCTATCTATCCAATTTTACTAACAATATTTGGGTTAACTCATGGTATGGTAGCGTCTCTGGTATGTCTTTTCACAAGAACAGAACCTCCCATTATTTGTGAGGTAACGGTAGACACTAAACACTTTCATTTTTCTCACTGAAACCAAGTAGCGTCTCTGTCTTTTCCGTCTTTCCACGCAATCAAAACTAATAGTCTTTATTTGTGAGGTATTGGTAGGGTGTAACGGTCGTAATAACTAAGATGGGAGGGGGTGCAAACAGAATTTTAATAAGATAATGTGTCTATTGGATATGGATTCCCCCCCCCCCGCGCCAAAAAATATGCAGTAAAAAAAAAAGTTACCCTGCCCCCAATACAGCAGTATTATGTATGAGAAGGACATAAAATCCATGAAAAAATTAGTTCACCAGGGGTCGGTGCACGCAGAGAGTTGAGCTTCGAAACTAGGATTCCTGGAAGTGAACAAATATGATATCAATAAAAATTTCCCTGAAAAATTCATCCAGGAAAAAGAAATTTATGGAATTGCACAATATTTTTCTGCTTGTTTTGTAGAAATTCCAGATTTTACACCGTCCTGGGTAAGACGATAAACAACATCCAACAGCAAAGCCTCCGATCAGGAGGTTTTGAGGAGCGTGGAACCACCTCTTAATTGCTGTTGTTCCCAGGCCCCCGCTGACCCGGGGTGGTAGCACCTGTTAGGGTCCCAGCTATGGGCAAATAGTTTACACTCAGACTTGTGTAGAAATAGGTTTCAATACCAGAAATACTTTGTAATTAAAAAAATTATTGCCAGCAATAAATTTTTGAAGGAAAAATGTACTCAAAAATATGAGTGATTGGGAAATGGTTCAAATATATATGTATATACACATACCTTTTTTTACCAAACTATCGCTATGAATCTATTTCAAATATTTTTTGGCATTAAATGTCCCACTGAAGTTGATATGCCATAAAACAAAACAACCAACCAATTAACTTTAATATTTTCCACCCCCCCCCCCCAATTTAATAATATAATTAATAAGAAAAAAAATCTAAATGAAACTGGCTTTTTTTATATTCCCAACTGTGGGCAAATAGTTAACTCCGAAACTGATGTGAAAAGCATTATGAAAGTGTAAAAATAGGTTTTAATTCCAGAAATACTTTCTAAAAAAAAAAAAAAAAAAAAAAAAAAAAAAAATTATTACCAGAAATAGATTTTTGATAAAACAAAATATTACCAGGAGAAAAGTTGTCAGCATTAAATAACCCATTGAGGTTGATATGCCGTAAAACAAACCAAGCAAAACTAGATTTTACAGAAATATTTGGTTTGACTGGTATATTGCTGCTTGTTTTGTATGTATTTTTGTTGAAATCCAGGTATTGGAATGTGCTTTTCTGCATGTATGGTATGTAACTACATTTACCAGCAAAATACCATATTTCTGGAGAGGGGGTGTCTATTACCATATGTACCAGTGTTCACTGATACTAGTAGATTTCTTTGTAGCTGTCTCTATCTCTGAGATGAAGTATTATGATTACTTGCATTATTTACATTATTCAGACTGTTATCCTCATCTTCATTGCCCTGTTCACAATGTTTTGGCCGTTGTACGCTCCGGCCTTATACAAGTGATTGAAATTTTGATTCGAACCCTTTATTTCTGGGGTAGATTGTTCTAGTTCCACGTGCCATGCCCGTTCTGGATGTCTCGGTTATTTCCATTTCAACTCAACCCTTTAACTGCTTGTTTTGTAGAAATACCAAATTTTACAGAAATATTTGCTTTGACTGACATAGTTGTGCTTCCTTTGTGGGTGTTTTGTTGATATACAAGTAATGGAACATGCTTTTCTGAATATATGGCATAGCACTTCATTTACCAACAAGTATCATATATTTACTTTTTTGCCTATTAACATATGTACCATTGTTCACTGATACCAGTCGATTTCTTTGTAGTTATTATGAATTTACTCTGTGCAGATGTTGCTCTCTGTAAAGCAACTAAAACAATCTCCAATAAATGTTATGTCCAACAAAGTCAATATGGCAGCCGATCTTCAAAAAATAACTCGAGTCCGTTAACTGGGGCAACAGCTGGCTTATTAATTTTACCACCTCCAAAACTAAACTTCTCTCCATTAATCATCTCATCAGCATGGCTGATGTTAACCCCCAGGAAAGTGACTCATTTCACCTTCTCTGGCTAATGTTCTTAGCTGACATAAAGTGGGAAGACTATATTCAATCCATTGATAGGTCAACTGCCAAGACGTTTGTTCGCAGTGTCGGAGTTAACTCCTCCTTAATTGTCCAAATTGTTCACTAGGGGGCGCTCTCCCTACATTATAAATACTGGGCGACTTCTTGCCTCGTTCTCTCTCTTTTTCTTCCGGTCTCGTGCCTCATCCTACCACGCGTGGAGGTGAGGTAAATACTCTTTTTCATTTCTGCATTTTCAGCGAACACATCTACAATGTAAGCTCTCGCAGAAAACTGCGTCTTCCCACTTGTGGGAGACGCCATGAACATTATGCATACATACACGTGCGTACGAATATTCACCAAAATACAAGCTCTTTACGTTCACACACACACCCAAATGTTAATGTCTATGTCCATTGTAAATTTTGTTGTTTAATACATATATTTGTTATATATATGTATGTCTTGTTGGATTTCTTTACACTTCTTTATGGTGGATTCAATCTCTGAGTCCGCCATGTTCTTGTAGTTGGACCTTCTAGCAGGAATAAACGCACGTGTTCCTAATTTAACAACACGTAAACACACAGTCTGCTACAACTGTGTCATGCGAGACATGTATGTATGTCTACCACGCTTTGAATATTGCTGCCACATGTTCCACTGCCTTTCTCATTTACCTTGAGCTCCAAAGAAGAATTGGCAATATTATCCTGATCTGGCAGCTTGACATCAGTCACTTTTCCACTGACGTAAGGTTGCCTCTTTGTGCCCTTCTATAAATAAAGGGTGTTCCAATAACTTGAACTGATTTTAAATGTGAATTATGTTGAAGAATTTTTTTTTCTTTTTCTTTCAGATTTAACAACTTGTTTTTGGCAATTTCAACCATGGAAAGATTAACAATCAAACAACGTGTTAAAGTTATCGAAGCCTATTACGAAAATGGACGTTCAAACAGAAATGCATTTCGCGCACTTTGCAATTTTTTTTGGTCAACATAATCGACCAACCGAGAGTGCAATTGGAAACGTTGTTGTGGAGAGGTTCACTTCCTGTGCGCTATGATGGATAGAAGTGTCTGGATTTTCGTGCACATGCTCGTGCACTGCAGTAGTGTTTTCAGCAGAACGGCATGAACGAGCACCCAATGGTGTTCAGTTTTCACATTTGCCACTGACCCAGTTTGTTTGAATTTACGAACAATTACTCCAACTGCACTCTTGAAACTTTAACACGTTATTTGTTAGTCTTTCCATATTTGAAATGGCCAAAGACTTGAGTTGTTCAATCTGAAAGAAAAAGAAATCATTAGACGCTTAAACTTAATTCATATTTAAAGTCAGTCCAAGTTATTGGAACACCCTTTATTTTCGCGGTAACTGTTCCAATGAGCTCTTTGCTATGGTACCTAGACTTTTTGAATTTAAGCGCGATACTAGTCTGGCGTCAAGATCTCATCAATTTACAGTTGTGCTGGCTAGATGTAGCCGACAATTCTATGCTAACAGTTTCTTTTCTCGTACTTCTCACTTGTGGAACTCCCGTCTCCATGCTTCCCAGCCAACTTTAATCTGCAAAAAATTTAAATGCAATGTCAATCGCTATCTACTGTCCTCCTGATTACTCTTTTCTCTTCCCGCTCATTATTAATGTTTTTGTTCCTAACTCTGCCATACTCTGTAACCCCTTATATGTTAGTGGCTTTACTGCCTTGCATGGGGTGATTATGTATGGATGTATATATGGAAACCGCAAACTTTTTTTTTTCTGAAAGATATACTTTATTTTCCATATTTTTTTTTTTTGCTACGTGAGTTTCCGGTTCGTAGTAGTAACCCAAATGTTTTCTTGGGCTGGTGGCGAAAGTATTCTACTGCTTGAGGGTTAATAAAGATATATATGAAATTTTGTGACTTCTGTTTGTCCGTCCATCCATCATACAGTCTAAAATAACTATACATGACTAATCAAAAAAATGAGTACCATATATATTCGCGTATCATTCAACTTTTGAGGCTAATATTAATGGGGTCGAATCGTACACAAGATATAAAATTACCGTCTGTACTATTGGCCCTGGCTACGCCATTGTTCAAATTATATATCCACTTATTGCAGTCAGAATAGCTTCAAAATTAGGTCTTCAAATGTCGCATGATATGCGAGTGTATATGGTATCTATTAAAAATAAGCTTTGAACTAATAAAAAAAAAAAAGCTGGATTCAAAATAAATCACACACACACATACTCTTTTATATATATATATATATATATATGACATTTTTGATATGTTTAACATTGTTTTTATAGATACAAGTATTTAAGTAAATGTTCTGTTTATAATAAACAGTATTAAATAACATTTACCGGCGTGAATGTCCGAGAAATTTTCATAGAAAATATTCGTCCTCCGACAGGATTCGAACCTGTATCCTATACGGAACCGTCATATAGCCTGACGTGCCTTAACCGATTCGGCCACTGAGGATCGTTCGGTTGGCAAGGTCGAATTTACTGCTTATAAACTTCATTCTTCCATGAATCTCTCACGTACATTCATAACTGCTCATGGTGTATCAAATGTAAACATATGACGTCACACATTATGAAATGGACAAAGTCCGACAATTATTTAAAGACATTTTTATGTTTAACATTCTTGTTATTCTTATTTTTAAACATAAAAATGTCTTTAAATAATTGTCAGACTTTGCTGAGTGTTTACAACGTTTGATTTCTGACCGTGAAAGTAGAGTTCAAGTCTCATCAAAGTCAATTAGTTGTTTGATATTACTGACCTGGGGGTAGTAGAATGTAGCTGTTTGGAAACCGTTGGTGGGTAAGCTTGCATGAAGTCACAGGTCATCGTGACCAAGGATTTCTGTGAACTGTTGATTGCGCCAGATTATACATTGTCTCCTGGAAACTCTAAGGTCCTTTTAGCATAGTTGCAGTATAAATCATAGGCGACTCTGTTTGTGTTTAATAAACACAAATGTGCCTGTGCAGGTATCTGTAATATGGACTGGCTAGCTGCCCTAGCAGATGAGTATACCTGGAAACAAGCAGCCAGTTATTGTATATATAATTAAATGATTAGACACTTTTTTTGTCTTTTTCCTGACGGCTTTTGGTTGTATCTAAGTTCATATCTTAATTACCAGCTGAAGATTAAACATTAAAAAAACACAAAACAACAAATGTTCTTGTTGTTGAAACATGTCAACAAATTATTCCTGCTACGTTGTAAATAATCCTCAGAATGTTAATAATTTTTTTATATTATTAGCCCTCTCTCTCCCTCTCCCTTATTGCGTGACATTTAAATATGTTGTTTGTGATTCTGACTTCAGGTCAGTGGTTAGCGACTCTCTTAGCTGAATTGGAATTTTTTTTTCTCATTTTAAAAGCAATGAAGCATTATGTGACCTAAGAAAACTAAACAGTATATCGTTGGCAGTCCAATCCAGACCAATCTGTGCCAAAGTTTGCGCGATGTTATTTTCCTTTCACTGTATATTCTAATGGCTTGAAATTCAATTTCAAATGAGCTTTTCATTTTGCATGATCAGTTAGATTATACTGTTAATCTTGTCTCTGGAAAAGACGACTATTTAAAGTTTAATATACGCTAAACTACATCCGCGTCCTGGGTAAGACGATAAACAACGTCCAACAGCTCTGGAGGTTTTGAAGAGCGTGGAACTACCTCTTAATTGCCGGTGTTCCCAGGTCCACCCTGACCCGGGGTGGTAGCACCTGTTAGGGGTCCTAGCTATGGGCAAATAGTTTACACTCAGACTTGTGTAGAAATAGGTTTCAATACCAGAAATAATTTGTAATTAAAATAATTATTGCCAGCAATAAATTTTTGAAGGAAAAATGTACTCAAATATGAGTGATTGAGAAATGTTTCAAATATATATATATATATATATATATACACACACCTTTTTTTTTACGAAACTATCGCTATGAATCTATTTCAAATATTTTTTTGGCATTAAATGACCCACTGAGGTTGATATGCCATAAAACCAAACAACCAACCAATTAACTTTAATATATTCCATCCCCCCACCAATTTAATAATATAGTTAATAAAAAAAAATCTAAATGAAACTGGCTTTTTTTATGTACCCAAAACACATGATTTAAAAAAAATTCAAAAATATTTTCAAAATTTAAAATTCCCAGTCTTTCGTTCGTGCGCATGCGTAATCGCAACAAAGCAAACAGTCCGAAGTTCTAAGGGATGAAAGATGTCACACGAAGACTTTTCCACTTTGTATTACGTCTTTCCTCCAATACTGTTCTTGATGTATACAAATTTATATATCGTTATCCCGTTTCACAGACATCTATATGCCAACTGTCAAAATTTCTCAGTGCTATTACTTCTACTAATTATAGCATGAAATCACCCCATGAATTTCTCCAAATCAAAACTACAGATCACACCAAGATATTTCTTCTAGTGTCACTTGACGCAGAAGAAAATTTATTTACAAATGTCCCTGTCGACTAAATCATTGATATAATCCTTAACTCTATATATATATGAAAATAATTCAGTCCCATCTCCATCCATCAAACCAACATCCTCAAAAAAAAAAAAAATATTGCATGCATGCACTTTTATCATCCTGCTGCCACTTTTCTATCATTGTAAATTTTTGTGCAAATCTCTGCAAAAAGTGGATCACAGAGCCTTGATATTCTTCTCACTTCTCATTGGTCAGTTAATACTAAAATCATGTTCTCGCCTACGTCCGTACAACGCCTACGAGTTATTCAAAACCATTTTTCCGCCCAAATTGAGAAATGCTCTCTGGAGCCGATCACGTGATTACGTTGATTATAAATACCAGGTACAAGTTCGTTCTCTCTCTCTTCTTTCTTTACGTCTTCTACCATTGTCTTCATGTGCGCCCTTTCTGAGATTATGTTGGCGGCTCGTATCGCTCCCGATCGGCTCGTGCCCATCGATCTCGCGTACGCGTATGACAATGTTTTTACAAAATAAATATCCACTTTTTGATTTCTCTCGCTTACTAAAATGCAGCTGTTAAAGAACTCGCGTTTCGACCCAGTTCGGGCGGACGCTATGAAAATGTCGCACATATACACGTACGTACGAAAACTTAATTACAGAACATTACAAGCATAAACATATTGCAAATATTCAACTACAGGCAACGGAAACAAATTAAACATTACGGAACATTCATCCCTTCAACTTTTTTGAAGCTAAACATTTAACATTTTCAGCTTTAGAGAATTGTTTCAACTCTCTCACAGTGAAGATTTTGAGCGGCAAGTTCAACTTTCTATGAGCTTAGATAAAAAGTATTTCTTTAATTCGAATCAAAGGGACGTAACCCCTGTTTAATTATGCTTGTATAGCATTACATACATAAATATAAAATGAAGATTGTTTTTGTTAAACGTTTTGTGTTCCTTCTTATTGTTTCATATCTTGTGGTATTTTGTGTAAATATAAATTCGAGAGGTTACACCAACGAACAGACCTCGACACTAAAGTCCCCTTCTATGACCATGACAGAAAAATCTACACACAACGACAAGCTAATGAAGTATGTATGGGGAATCCTCTTACTATGTGCTTTTCTAACGATTACATATGACACGGAGAAAACAAGGTTTTTTTTTCTATTTTTGTTAAAGAAGTTACTAAAACAAAAATATACATCCGCTATATAGATATTTTTATTAGCTGAGAACAAAAATGAAATCGATAATCTCAAAATTACATTCGAAAAGAAAACCCTTCCTCAACTTATGAACTTGTAGAGGACCATGTGTATATTTACATGTTGTTGTATTAGAGACATGTGTGTAAGATGAAAGAAGAGATATAATATATATATATATATATATATATATATATATATATATATATATATATATATGACAAATATGTATTAAACAAATTACAAGGCACATAGACATAACATTTATGTGTGGGAACATTGTGTTTGTTCTTTGATGAATGTTTGTAATGTTCATAGCGCTGGTCTTCTAAGAGCTTACATCTTGTTGCTGAAATGAAGAAGAGCTTTACCTCACCAACACGCGATGTGGGATTCGGCACTAGGCCTGAGGGGGGAAAAAGAAAGGGTCAAGAAGTTTCCCAGTATTTATAGTATGGGGAGAGAGACTCCTGGTGAAGAATTAGGGAACTGAGGAGGTAACTCCTACAAACTTAGCCAACAAAATGAACACCCATTCTTGGATGTTCTTGTGGAGTCTAGTAATAATACATTGACTACTTCGTAGTCAATGTCCTCTCAGATATAAAGTAGGTTTTATTAAACATTTCCTTATGCCAGCGCACGAAAATTCGTCTGCTTTCCTTTAAAGAACTTAGTATGTAAATTCATAATATTGGTTCTCTGTAATTTGGATCTTGTAGGTGAATCGTTTTTGACAATGTTAGGTGCCTCCACTTGCTTGCTGAAAAAGAAAAATAGAGATTCCGTTATCCCTGTCTCTGGATATGTAGTCTTGACTACTCAGTTTGGTTATTGTTCATTCTGTTTCCGTCTAGTCTCCACCACTTAGTGGAAAGGGGGTGATGAATAACGGAACAGCGCTAAATAAAAACATTTATTTATCAACTCAGTTGCGTCTCTGTCTTTGGGCAGAGTGCGCTCAGATGCGGCTCGGTCGAAGGACAGTCGCAACTGAGAAAACTATACTGAGAGGTGCCCAGCCCTGGGGAACAGCTGCCTGAGGCCGCACCCTCTGATTGTGCAAGAGAGAGAGGAATCTGTGCTCGCACCGAAGCCAGCGCAACCGACGGTTGCGAGGGCTCGGTGAATTTTTGTTCTTAGCTCGAGTGTACGCGCTCGGGTTCCCCACATTAAACTGGCCTTGTGTCACAACCTAACTTCGTGGGTGGGGGTCGAGTAAATACCTACTATAAAGTAGAGCTGAGGCTTTTTAATCTCAGAATTCCTGGGAGAATTGAGATCCAATTTCGCATTTATTTATACAGATTCCATAATATAGGTTTCAATTAGCTATTATAATTCTTTAACTATTCAAATGTTGAATGTATAACTAATTCTAATTTTTATTTCCCCATCTTTACACTATATTAATTTTATCTTATAAATTGTTCCCTGTTCAGTCACTGATGAAATAAAAATAATTGTTTGTACGGAAAGTAAGGACCTACGTACATCAAATCGTCTTTAAATTAAGTGACAGCAGAAGAATTATCGTTTAACTTCTAAAAGGTAAGCCTATCGCATCTACTCCTCCCTAGCTATTGTGATGGCTAAACCATGATTCCTCCACAGGAGCTAGCTTAAATGCCGCCTGATATGGCGGTTTTTAAGCGAGCTGAAATTTTGGATACGAAAGAAAACTAAGAGTTACTCCCCTTGAATCATAAAAGCAACAATAATGGCTAGTATAATATATTAATATATGTTTTTAACCTTGTATAATCTGACAACCTTGAATCTGAGCTCAACAAAAATCGTTCCCTGCACATAACTTTTCCAGGGCTTTTGAGTGAGTTATGAATCATTGAAATCGGGCTAGTGGGAGAAGAGGAGTTGGTTGGATGCACACACAAACTGTACTTTTGTTGCGGATCCTCTGGAGTGTAATGTTATATGGCTCGAGCGCCCAAATAAGTATGAGGTCACAGGAGGCCTACTAAAGTTTATAAATCAAAGGAATCTGACAGGTGAAACAAAATCAACAACAGAATGAGGATATTTAAGATTAATACAAAATTTATTCATAATACAGACCAGAGTTGTAGGTTAGCATGTAAATCTGATGGCATTGAAGGGGCAGGTGTACTGGTGTCAGGTTGTTGCTGGTCCAATGCTGGTTTTGCATTGGAGCTGGTCAAGTCCAATGTTCGGTGCTGGTGTTGTATAGTTGCTGGTCAGGTCTAGTTTGTGAATATAACTGTAGTGTATGGTATAGGCTATTAGAGCCTGGAACAATATGTTTGCCGCAAGTAGGGACCGATGTGTAGCCAGAAGTTCAGAGCTGTAAAGAGCAGGTGTATTTATGCCGTCAACCAAGTGGGTTAAGTTCACGTGCTGCTAGAAACAGGGGCCAGGGTGTAGCTGAAAGTAAGACTCCATGGTACCAGGAAGTAGCAAGGCCAAATTTACCAGAAGTAAGCATCTGAAGTAGTGAAGGTAAGAAATGCCTGAAATACTAAAGGGCAATAGTTGTGCTGGAAGTAGTAAAGGCCAAGAGTGCCAGAAGTAGGAATGCACAAGAAGAAAAAAAAACTCTAATTTAATAATTTCCTCTGCTGACATTTAAGTCCCCCACACGAGGAATGTATGTGGCACAAGGCCGAGTTTAACATGGGTTTTTTCGAGCCCCGTGGGCTCAGCCAAAAATATTCCCTTAGAACCCGCATAAGCGGGTTTTGGGATCTGAGAGTTTGACAGAAGTTGCACACAGTCAAAGATTGCGTTCCGACTGCCTCATTATTTCCTCCGCCTCCTCATTTGTTTGAGAAGTTGACAGGTTATGGGAAGGGCGTTTACCAACAATCACAGGTTTTGCAAAATACTAAAAATATCAAGAAAAAAATAAGTTGAGAATTGATGCAAAATATGAAGATATAAAATGGTCACAAAGCGTATTATGACAAGGTTCATAACATGAAAAGAACTAAAAGTAATTAGGGTAATTATGAAAATAAATGAAATTGATTTATAGGGTGTGTCTAGGCAATGCAAAGAAGGCTCAAGGTCTAAGCATCTGCCTTGGTCAAGTGTACAGAGTAGCTATGATACTTTATATATAAGCTAATATAAATAAGTATCCTTAATGTAACTTAGGTACCTCCACTAATTTTCGATACCTATGGTTTAAAATGAATTTTTAAAAATGAAAAAGTATTCTTGAAGCTTTCATTTTAGCTTTAATTGAAAGCTAATTAATTAAATTTACTATTTTGCAGTAAGCAAATTTTACTGATTGTAATCTCGAGTTTTTGGTTGCTTTCAGTTGAAATCATAACTCCAGGAATTGAGATCTCAAAATATTTTGAAGATATTTATTTATCTGCCTACTTTGAATAAATATGTAATCGTATTACATATTGTTCTAGTTTTTGCCAGAGACGGTCGTTGCCATGTCCCCTCGTTAAGACAGAATAGAATAATCGTTAAATTTTGTCTTAAAAGATAACTCTACATTGCTTCTTGTGACCAACCTCTTTTGTAACACGTATTGTTCTTTTGTTTGTATAATAAAGAATACATATTTGTGTAAAGTCTGCAACCGAGTTATTTTCTTTAACCGATTAATGCCCAACGTAAAAAAAAAAGCAAAAAAAAAAAAAACACTATTAATTATAGGTTTCTTAAAAAAAAAAAAAAAAATTGTTTGCTACCTGGAGGCCAATAGTACCCAACAACCCCGAATGTAACAGTGGACATTACTGGGTTAAAGTGTGTATACACACACACACACACACACACACATCAAGTCAAATTTAAAATTATGCCAATATACCAAACAGACAACTACTCTTACAAATTTAAAAAAAAACTTCAGAGACAAAACAGAACATAAACCCACACACACATGGATACATGGCATGCACACATGATGGTCAGATAGCACACGTACATACATGTACACATGCACACGTACATACATGTACACATGCACACGTACATACATGTACACATGCAGAAACTGGGATCCATGGAGAACAAAAAAAAATATATATATATATACACGGGCACTATGCAACACAGGAAGAAAATAATATATATCACCCATCTATTTCCAAGGAAATAGACGGGTAATAATCCACAACATCAAACTGAATAAATGACCAATTCCACTTATCGTTTATGCCATTAAAGCAGTTTATGACATTTGTTGTATTGTAAAAGTCTGAGGCGCCTTCTAATCAGATGGTTTACTCTATCAAGGATGATCTTGCTAATTCTACCAATTTCTGGCTTGGTAGGGTTGATAATTCTGGTGAGATTAACTTCAAAATTGGGTTTATGGTTCTTTATTGTGACTTACGATTCTTTAGTACAGAGTTTTGCTAACTTTGTTGTTGAATTTTAGTTTGTTGGTTATGTTTTTCCTTGTTTCATTAATTTTGTTAAAACTAAATTAACAATATTATTATTTACTTTATTATTTTTAATTGTTTTTTTTTCTTTCTAATTAAAATATCTTTAGGAGTAGTGTCAAATTTCACACACACACACACACACACACACACACACACACACAGACACACAGACACACAGACACACACACACACACACACACAGACACAGACACACACACACACACACACAGACACAGACACACACACACACACACACACACACACACACACACACACACACATACATACATAACTTGCCTGTCTTTATTGATGAGCAAGTCTGGTCTAAAACCTGTTAAGCCATCTCTTGATCTTTTGTCAGTGTCATAATTGTCTTGTTCACTTATGGCTAGAAAAGTGAACAACAAAAGTTGGAATAAAAAAAGCAATTAATAATTAAATTTAAATACAAGCTAAAGCTCGTTTGACAACATTTCCTTTATTCAAAAAATAATTCTGCTGAGAAGTTCACAACCTTTGACATTTGTGTAGAATGAAAAATGCATGCATAGCTAATATTGTCAATCAGCCTACTGAGTCAGTCTGTCAATAAGCTTGTGAGCTATCTTACATTCAGTTAATATGCTACACAAATTAGGGCAACATTGTTCCTTTGTATGAAATGGAGCATATAGGCTATACTTTCTCTTTTCTTCTTTATTATATAATAATAATAATGATGATGATGATAATAATAATGATATTTACTTGAATAAATAAATAAATAAATAAAACAACAAACAAAATAAACTGACTCCTCCTTCATAACTATTGATTCTTACCTATATATACTTATCCGTCTATCTGCAATCTGACTGTTTTTACACTATGCAAAACTATCCTCTCGTCACCTATTTCAAAATGTTTCTTTTCTTGGATTCAAGGGCTGCTAATGAGTGTGGTGGGGAGGGGGTGCTGTTGTGTAAGGCATCATTCACTTGACTTTTTACATTCTGCCCTCTAGTTCATTGCTTTCATTCTTAAGCTAAACCTGCACACATCTGTAGAATTCTTCCTTTCAACACCTAATAACCTATTTATAACTGATAGACCAAAATATATTTGTCATTTAACCTTGACTCTTTTGAAGGTGAATATAATTCGTTTAGGTGCCATGTCCCTTCAGAACTTAGATGGTTATGGCTCTCTACAACTTCCTATCCTTTTCAACTCTTAGCAATGTTTTTTGTTTTTACTATCACACCTGCTCCTTGTTCTGCTATCCATTTACACAGACTTGTTAGGTAGCTTACCCCACTATTTCCCACTACTCCTTTTGCCTCGAACATATCCCTGTGCATATCAAATTTTCCCAGCCCTCTTTCCTCATTGCATTTCTCGGGCTTATGGCCATATTATGTTGAAACACTGGCTCTTGTACGATCACCAAAGTTAATGTCTAACCTGGTCAGTACATAGATAGGGGTTACCACTTGAGAATACCAGGTGATGTAAGCTGGGATGTGTGGCCGATGTAATAGATAATGGCTTGGAATTGGAAATCGGAGATCCTGGTTCCAATTCCAGCTCTTCTCCTCCAGTTAATTAGTAGGACTTGTATCAGTAAATATCTCCAAGGAATTCTTACAATTTTTGGCTTTAAATAATCCGAACAAGTTTGATACGGCATGTGTGTGTGAGTGATTGCTCGCAATTTCCTTAATTAACCCATCTCAAAAGATTTATCCACAAAACATTGATGGGAAATCAACATAAGGGAAAGGTATGAATCCATCTCTATCCCCCGCTAGCTATGGGTAAATAGGACAGATTGTATTCTGTTGCCTTGGGTACCAACCAGTCTAGGAGAAGGAAAACTCTGACTTTAAAACTGATGGTATCCCTGGCAAAAGCACTTACTATGCTAAGGAAAGGATCGTGGAATTTACATTGGCTCATTGATCGTGACTATAGTCAACTCCTTTTATAGTAAAGGTTTATTCCTTATGCATACACAAACAAAATCAATAAATCAGTAGCCTATGGGATTACCCCCCACCTTTTATTCCAAGACAACTTCTCTTAACACCCACTAGGTAGCAATGTATAAAGTATTAAAAGGGAAGTACTCAAACCCCCTCTCTCTCTCTCTTTCACCCCCACAACCAATTGGCAGTTGTAAACTCTCATCAGAGTTTATAGTTAAAATGGCTAGATGCAAGTGTAAGGTCGATGCTAACAGTTTTTTTTTTTTTTTTTTTTTTTTTCTTTCTTTCACACTTCTCACTTGTGGAACTCTCTTCTTGCTTCCCAGTGAACTTTGACATTACATTTCAATTTTTGAAGATCAATCATTATCTCCCATCTTAATTCCAATTCTTTTTTTTCTTAATAATGTTTACTTTTTTTCTCATATTCTCTCTAACACCTTAGTGGCTTTATTACCTTGTTTGGAGTGAAATGATTTAATAAAAAAAAAAAAAAAAAATTAGAAACACAAAAAAACAGATTTTACAATAAAAATCTAATGCAACTGATACAAAGATTTAGTTAATTTTATATGCTAATCGTTTATTCTATTGCACTTCTCGCTCATGGAACTCTCTTCTGGATTTTTGCTTCCAAGTCAACTTTGCGTTTAAATTTTTGAAGATTAATATCACTTGTTATTTTCTATCTTTTTTTATTCTTTTATTGTCCTCTCTCCTTGATAGTGTTGTTAGTTTTTTATGTTGTTTTGTTTTTGTTTTTTTTGTGTTTTTTTTTTTTTTCGTTTTGTTCTGTTTTGTTTT
>OZ038500.1:16991944-17004444 GCA_964036315.1 Acanthosepion esculentum | reverse complement strand
TCGTTGTTGTATGGCGACTTTATCTGTAAAAACATCATTTGAGAAAAGTCCATTTTTTTTATTTATTTTTTTTTTTATAAATAATTTTTAAGCACTCGTTAATCTTGAGAATGTACTCCATATAATTAAGAACACTTAATTTAAATTTACTGTAGTCATCGGCATTGTCTTCTGATTATATTGTCAGCCATACTTTCAAATGGAAGCACATTACATGTACATAAAAAAATTTTAAATGTTTTAAAAAATATTAGGGTGTCAACTTTTTGATTCATAAATGTACTTTTTGATTCATAAATGTAGTTTTCACTTAATAATAATATTAACTAAATTCCTTGAAGTAATGTTAAATTTTAAACTATTTAAATTATATTAAAATTTAAAAAAAATGAATTCCTGTAAAAATTAATTATTTATCAAAAAAAATATTTTTCTTAAAACAATGATGTCCTTAATAAATCTTGCTTATAAAAGCAATTAAAAGGTTTTCTAATTAAATAATGTCATAGTTTTATTACATTTTTTTATTTTGCAATTCAGAGCAGTTTTGGTGATTGGGAGGCTTATTTTTTTATTTTTTTTTTTTTTTTGTTAAATGATTTTTAAGTTCTCCAAGGAATCCTGCTTTTAACTGATCTGATAAAACAACTTTTCTCCTGGAAATTTAATTTCTTGAAATTTCATGAAATTAAGTAAGGCGGGGGCAGGTCATTAAAATCTGACAGTTATTTTCTGTCTTTTTCTTTTTTGCAAGAATTTTCAAATCTTTTTGATAAGTTATTTGAGTAAAAATGGAAGTACCTACTTAAATGTATAGATTAGTTTGAGCAGTGCTGAAATTATCACTTCTATAAAATTTTTACTGTCTTTTTACAGTGCAATAAAAAAAAATAATTAACTAAAACAAGATGTAGCCTTGTTATAGTTGTGTATAATGAAGACTCAATATCATTTCCTTAATGTAATATAATGAAACAAATTTACCATGATGGCTCCTTTTAAAATAATGGAAGTAAGATTTATGAGGTGAGGATAAAGACAGGTGAAGTTTTATTTTGACTATAAATAAAACTTCATGTTTTCAACTAAGACATTTTCATGAGATTCTAATATAGATAGTATAAAGCCAAAGTATATAAATTCAATAAAATATTAGATTACTTAGAATATCTTACATTTTTAAGATTACTCTATAGTTAAAAAAAATTGTTGAAAAAAGGCATTTGCATTCATAAAGTAATTGTTAAAGTAATTGTTAAAGTAATTGTTAAAGTAATTGTTAAAGTAATTGTTAAAGTAATTGTTAAAGTAATTGTTAAAGTAATTGTTAAAGTAATTGTTAAAGTAATTGTTAAAGTAATTGTTAAAGTAATTGTTAAAGTAATTGTTAAAGTAATTGTTAAAGTAATTGTTAAAGTAATTGTTAAAGTAATTGTTAAAGTAATTGTTAAAGTAATTGTTAAAGTAATTGTTAAAGTGTTAAAGTAATTGTTAAAGTAATTGTTAAAGTGTTAAAGTAATTGTTAAAGTAATTGTTAAAGTGTTAAAGTAATTGTTAAAGTGTTAAAGTAATTGTTAAAGTGTTAAAGTAATTGTTAAAGTAATTGTTAAAGTGTTAAAGTAATTGTTAAAGTAACTGTCCCTCTGAAAAAAAATTCACAAGCATAAGCCTATCTAGAGTGTTGTCAACACTTCATAAAAACATCCACCTCCATGTTTAAAAAAAAAAAAAATGACTTTGTGATATTTTAAACTAAAAGTAGGTAATATTTGTTTCAAATTGGATTAATTAAACATTAAATCTGTTAATTTTCCTCAAATGAAGTTTCAGAAAAGTATATTCTATTTTTGAAATTCTTTTTTTAATAAAGTGATTTACAGATTTGATAAGGTGATTTTTTTTTTTTTTTTTTTTTTTAAGCAATTTTAATGATTTTGAAAAAAAAAAACGTATAATTGTATTTTACTTATTGGAAATATTAAATTTCATCAATTAGCTTGGAATTAAAACTAAAATGGAAGACTTGAGAATGATTTTTCATTTTTAAAAATGCATTTTAAACGTTAGGTATTGCTATAATTAGGAGATATCTAAATTAGTCATAGGTTTTCTTTATGGAGTATTTTTATTTCTTAAGGAAATTTTGGGGGGGGGTGGGAGGCGGGAGGGAGGATAAGACATCACATCTCCTATCCCAAATATTAAGGTTCATGTATAAACAGGACTCAAACTCCATAATGAAACGTGAAGAAAATTTAAATTTTATTAAAAAGCCATTTACAAACAGACTCCATATATACAAAGATTGCACAAGATTTTGTCCTTTTTGTTTGCCTAATTATTATTATGGCAAGATAAGCAGTTCAAAAATGAAAATGTTAAGCTCATAGCTTATATAAAAAATTTTTTTTTTTTTTTTTTTTTTTTATAAACAAAATTTTCATTTACTTATGATTTCTGCAGTTGAAAAATCTTTTGAGAAGATGCAATACAATTCTTTTCCAAAAAGTTGCAAACAATAAAAAAAAATGGTTCACTTATTTAAACATTGAAACTGAAAAAGTTGGCAGGTTGACCAGAGTTGCTGGGACTTCAACAAATTTGATCACAAGAAGGGACTGCAATAATATCAATCTTGTCATTTCTTATGCAACAGTTCAAAAATTAATTTGAGTATTTTTTTTTCATTTACTGCCTTTTGCTTTCGTCTCTTTTCTCTTGCTTTTTTTGCTTTCGTCTCTTTTCTCTTGCTTTTTTTGCTTTCGTCTCTTTTCTCTTGCTTTTTTTGCTTTCGTCTCTTTTCTCTTGCTTTTTTTGCTTTCGTCTCTTTTCTCTTGCTTTTTTTGCCCCTCTTCTCTTTTCTCTTGCTTTTTTTGCCCCTCTTCTCTTTTCTCTTGCTTTTTTTGCCCCTCTTCTCTTTTCTCTTGCTTTTTTTGCTTTCGTCTCTTTTCTCTTGCTTTTTTTTCCCCTCTTCTCTTTTCTCTTGCTTTTTTTGCCCCTCTTCTCTTTTCTCTTGCTTTTTTTGCCCCTCTTCTCTTTTCTCTTGCTTTTTTTGCCCCTCTTCCCTTTTCTCTTGCTTTTTTTGCTTTCGTCCCTTTTCTCTTGCTTTTTTTGCTTTCGTCCCTTTTCTCTTGCTTTTTTTGCTTTCGTCTCTTTTCTCTTGCTTTTTTTGCCCCTCTTCTCTTTTCTCTTGCTTTTTTTGCCCCTCTTCTCTTTTCTCTTGCTTTTTTTGCCCCTCTTCTCTTTTCTCTTGCTTTTTTTGCCCCTCTTCTCTTTTCTCTTGCTTTTTTTGCCCCTCTTCTCTTTTCTCTTGCTTTTTTTGCCCCTCTTCTCTTTTCTCTTGCTTTTTTTGCTTTCGTCTCTTTTCTCTTGCTTTTTTTTCCCCTCTTCTCTTTTCTCTTGCTTTTTTTGCCCCTCTTCTCTTTTCTCTTGCTTTTTTTGCCCCTCTTCTCTTTTCTCTTGCTTTTTTTGCCCCTCTTCTCTTTTCTCTTGCTTTTTTTGCCCCTCTTCTCTTTTCTCTTGCTTTTTTTGCCCCTCTTCTCTTTTCTCTTGCTTTTTTTGCTTTCGTCCCTTTTCTCTTGCTTTTTTTGCTTTCGTCCCTTTTCTCTTGCTTTTTTTGCTTTCGTCTCTTTTCTCTTGCTTTTTTTGCCCCTCTTCTCTTTTCTTTTGCTTTTTTTGCCCCTCTTCTCTTTTCTCTTGCTTTTTTTGCCCCTCTTCTCTTTTCTCTTGCTTTTTTTGCCCCTCTTCTCTTTTCTCTTGCTTTTTTTGCCCCTCTTCTCTTTTCTCTTGCTTTTTTTGCCCCTCTTCTCTTTTCTCTTGCTTTTTTTGCTTTCGTCTCTTTTCTCTTGCTTTTTTTGCTTTCGTCTCTTTTCTCTTGCTTTTTTTTCCCCTCTTCTCTTTTCTCTTGCTTTTTTTTCCCCTCTTCTCTTTTCTCTTGCTTTTTTTGCTTTCGTCTCTTTTCTCTTGCTTTTTTTGCTTTCGTCTCTTTTCTCTTGCTTTTTTTGCTTTCGTCTCTTTTCTCTTGCTTTTTTTGCTTTCGTCTCTTTTCTCTTGCTTTTTTTTCCCCTCTTCTCTTTTCTCTTGCTTTTTTTGCTTTCGTCTCTTTTCTCTTGCTTTTTTTGCTTTCGTCTCTTTTCTCTTGCTTTTTTTTCCCCTCTTCTCTTTTCTCTTGCTTTTTTTGCCCCTCTTCTCTTTTCTCTTGCTTTTTTTGCCCCTCTTCTCTTTTCTCTTGCTTTTTTTGCCCCTCTTCTCTTTTCTCTTGCTTTTTTTGCTTTCGTCCCTTTTCTCTTGCTTTTTTTGCTTTCGTCCCTTTTCTCTTGCTTTTTTTGCTTTCGTCTCTTTTCTCTTGCTTTTTTTGCCCCTCTTCTCTTTTCTTTTGCTTTTTTTGCCCCTCTTCTCTTTTCTCTTGCTTTTTTTGCCCCTCTTCTCTTTTCTCTTGCTTTTTTTGCCCCTCTTCTCTTTTCTCTTGCTTTTTTTGCCCCTCTTCTCTTTTCTCTTGCTTTTTTTGCCCCTCTTCTCTTTTCTCTTGCTTTTTTTGCTTTCGTCTCTTTTCTCTTGCTTTTTTTGCTTTCGTCTCTTTTCTCTTGCTTTTTTTGCTTTCGTCTCTTTTCTCTTGCTTTTTTTTCCCCTCTTCTCTTTTCTCTTGCTTTTTTTTCCCCTCTTCTCTTTTCTCTTGCTTTTTTTGCTTTCGTCTCTTTTCTCTTGCTTTTTTTGCTTTCGTCTCTTTTCTCTTGCTTTTTTTGCTTTCGTCTCTTTTCTCTTGCTTTTTTTGCTTTCGTCTCTTTTCTCTTGCTTTTTTTTCCCCTCTTCTCTTTTCTCTTGCTTTTTTTGCTTTCGTCTCTTTTCTCTTGCTTTTTTTGCTTTCGTCTCTTTTCTCTTGCTTTTTTTTCCCCTCTTCTCTTTTCTCTTGCTTTTTTTTTCCACTCTTCTCTTTTCTCTTGCTTTTTTTTTCCACTCTTCTCTTTTCTCTTGCTTTTTTTTCCCCTCTTCTCTTTTCTCTTGCTTTTTTTGCTTTCGTCTCTTTTCTCTTGCTTTTTTTTCCCCTCTTCTCTTTTCTCTTGCTTTTTTTTCCCCTCTTCTCTTTTCTCTTGCTTTTTTTGCCCCTCTTCTCTTTTCTCTTGCTTTTTTTGCCCCTCTTCTCTTTTCTCTTGCTTTTTTTGCCCCTCGTCTCTTTTCTCTTGCTTTTTTTGCTTTCGTCTCTTTTCTCTTGCTTTTTTTGCCCCTCTTCTCTTTTCTCTTGCTTTTTTTGCTTTCGTCTCTTTTCTCTTGCTTTTTTTGCTTTCGTCTCTTTTCTCTTGCTTTTTTTTCCCCTCTTCTCTTTTCTCTTGCTTTTTTTGCCCCTCTTCTCTTTTCTCTTGCTTTTTTTGCCCCTCTTCTCTTTTCTCTTGCTTTTTTTGCCCCTCTTCTCTTTTCTCTTGCTTTTTTTGCTTTCGTCTCTTTTCTCTTGCTTTTTTTTCCCCTCTTCTCTTTTCTCTTGCTTTTTTTGCCCCTCTTCTCTTTTCTCTTGCTTTTTTTGCCCCTCTTCTCTTTTCTCTTGCTTTTTTTGCCCCTCTTCTCTTTTCTCTTGCTTTTTTTGCTTTCGTCCCTTTTCTCTTGCTTTTTTTGCTTTCGTCCCTTTTCTCTTGCTTTTTTTGCTTTCGTCTCTTTTCTCTTGCTTTTTTTGCCCCTCTTCTCTTTTCTTTTGCTTTTTTTGCCCCTCTTCTCTTTTCTCTTGCTTTTTTTGCCCCTCTTCTCTTTTCTCTTGCTTTTTTTGCCCCTCTTCTCTTTTCTCTTGCTTTTTTTGCCCCTCTTCTCTTTTCTCTTGCTTTTTTTGCCCCTCTTCTCTTTTCTCTTGCTTTTTTTGCTTTCGTCTCTTTTCTCTTGCTTTTTTTGCTTTCGTCTCTTTTCTCTTGCTTTTTTTGCTTTCGTCTCTTTTCTCTTGCTTTTTTTTCCCCTCTTCTCTTTTCTCTTGCTTTTTTTTCCCCTCTTCTCTTTTCTCTTGCTTTTTTTGCTTTCGTCTCTTTTCTCTTGCTTTTTTTGCTTTCGTCTCTTTTCTCTTGCTTTTTTTGCTTTCGTCTCTTTTCTCTTGCTTTTTTTGCTTTCGTCTCTTTTCTCTTGCTTTTTTTTCCCCTCTTCTCTTTTCTCTTGCTTTTTTTGCTTTCGTCTCTTTTCTCTTGCTTTTTTTGCTTTCGTCTCTTTTCTCTTGCTTTTTTTTCCCCTCTTCTCTTTTCTCTTGCTTTTTTTTTCCACTCTTCTCTTTTCTCTTGCTTTTTTTTTCCACTCTTCTCTTTTCTCTTGCTTTTTTTTCCCCTCTTCTCTTTTCTCTTGCTTTTTTTGCTTTCGTCTCTTTTCTCTTGCTTTTTTTTCCCCTCTTCTCTTTTCTCTTGCTTTTTTTTCCCCTCTTCTCTTTTCTCTTGCTTTTTTTGCTTTCGTCTCTTTTCTCTTGCTTTTTTTGCCCCTCTTCTCTTTTCTCTTGCTTTTTTTGCCCCTCTTCTCTTTTCTCTTGCTTTTTTTGCTTTCGTCTCTTTTCTCTTGCTTTTTTTGCCCCTCTTCTCTTTTCTCTTGCTTTTTTTGCCCCTCTTCTCTTTTCTCTTGCTTTTTTTGCCCCTCTTCTCTTTTCTCTTGCTTTTTTTGCTTTCGTCTCTTTTCTCTTGCTTTTTTTGCTTTCGTCTCTTTTCTCTTGCTTTTTTTGCCCCTCTTCTCTTTTCTCTTGCTTTTTTTGCCCCTCTTCTCTTTTCTCTTGCTTTTTTTGCCCCTCTTCTCTTTTCTCTTGCTTTTTTTGCTTTCGTCTCTTTTCTCTTGCTTTTTTTGCTTTCGTCTCTTTTCTCTTGCTTTTTTTGCTTTCGTCCCTTTTCTCTTGCTTTTTTTGCTTTCGTCCCTTTTCTCTTGCTTTTTTTGCTTTCGTCCCTTTTCTCTTGCTTTTTTTGCTTTCGTCCCTTTTCTCTTGCTTTTTTTGCTTTCGTCCCTTTTCTCTTGCTTTTTTTGCTTTCGTCCCTTTTCTCTTGCTTTTTTTGCTTTCGTCCCTTTTCTCTTGCTTTTTTTGCTTTCGTCCCTTTTCTCTTGCTTTTTTTGCTTTCGTCCCTTTTCTCTTGCTTTTTTTTCCCCTCTTCTCTTTTCTCTTGCTTTTTTTTCCCCTCTTCTCTTTTCTCTTGCTTTTTTTGCTTTCGTCTCTTTTCTCTTGCTTTTTTTGCCCCTCTTCTCTTTTCTCTTGCTTTTTTTGCCCCTCTTCTCTTTTCTCTTGCTTTTTTTGCTTTCGTCTCTTTTCTCTTGCTTTTTTTGCCCCTCTTCTCTTTTCTCTTGCTTTTTTTGCCCCTCTTCTCTTTTCTCTTGCTTTTTTTGCCCCTCTTCTCTTTTCTCTTGCTTTTTTTGCTTTCGTCTCTTTTCTCTTGCTTTTTTTGCTTTCGTCTCTTTTCTCTTGCTTTTTTTGCCCCTCTTCTCTTTTCTCTTGCTTTTTTTGCCCCTCTTCTCTTTTCTCTTGCTTTTTTTGCCCCTCTTCTCTTTTCTCTTGCTTTTTTTGCTTTCGTCTCTTTTCTCTTGCTTTTTTTGCTTTCGTCTCTTTTCTCTTGCTTTTTTTGCTTTCGTCCCTTTTCTCTTGCTTTTTTTGCTTTCGTCCCTTTTCTCTTGCTTTTTTTGCTTTCGTCCCTTTTCTCTTGCTTTTTTTGCTTTCGTCCCTTTTCTCTTGCTTTTTTTGCTTTCGTCCCTTTTCTCTTGCTTTTTTTGCTTTCGTCCCTTTTCTCTTGCTTTTTTTGCTTTCGTCCCTTTTCTCTTGCTTTTTTTTCCCCTCTTCTCTTTTCTCTTGCTTTTTTTTCCTCTTTTCTCTTGCTTTTTTTGCTTTCGTCTCTTTTCTCTTGCTTTTTTTTCCCCTCTTCTCTTTTCTCTTGCTTTTTTTTCCCCTCTTCTCTTTTCTCTTGCTTTTTTTTCCCCTCTTCTCTTTTCTCTTGCTTTTTTTGCTTTCGTCCCTTTTCTCTTGCTTTTTTTGCTTTCGTCTCTTTTCTCTTGCTTTTTTTTCCCCTCTTCTCTTTTCTCTTGCTTTTTTTTCCCCTCTTCTCTTTTCTCTTGCTTTTTTTGCTTTCGTCTCTTTTCTCTTGCTTTTTTTGCCCCTCTTCTCTTTTCTCTTGCTTTTTTTGCCCCTCTTCTCTTTTCTCTTGCTTTTTTTGCTTTCGTCCCTTTTCTCTTGCTTTTTTTGCTTTCGTCTCTTTTCTCTTGCTTTTTTTGCTTTCGTCCCTTTTCTCTTGCTTTTTTTGCTTTCGTCTCTTTTCTCTTGCTTTTTTTTCCCCTCTTCTCTTTTCTCTTGCTTTTTTTGCTTTCGTCCCTTTTCTCTTGCTTTTTTTGCTTTCGTCTCTTTTCTTTTGCTTTTTTTGCCCCTCTTCTCTTTTCTCTTGCTTTTTTTGCTTTCGTCTCTTTTCTCTTGCTTTTTTTGCCCCTCTTCTCTTTTCTCTTGCTTTTTTTTCCCCTCTTCTCTTTTCTCTTGCTTTTTTTGCTTTCGTCCCTTTTCTCTTGCTTTTTTTGCTTTCGTCCCTTTTCTCTTGCTTTTTTTGCTTTCGTCTCTTTTCTCTTGCTTTTTTTTCCCCTCTTCTCTTTTCTCTTGCTTTTTTTGCTTTCGTCCCTTTTCTCTTGCTTTTTTTGCTTTCGTCTCTTTTCTCTTGCTTTTTTTTTCCCCTCTTCCCTTTTCTCTTGCTTTTTTTTCCCCTCTTCTCTTTTCTCTTGCTTTTTTTGCTTTCGTCTCTTTTCTCTTGCTTTTTTTTCCCCTCTTCTCTTTTCTCTTGCTTTTTTTGCTTTCGTCCCTTTTCTCTTGCTTTTTTTGCTTTCGTCTCTTTTCTCTTGCTTTTTTTTCCCCTCTTCTCTTTTCTCTTGCTTTTTTTGCTTTCGTCTCTTTTCTCTTGCTTTTTTTGCCCGTCTTCTCTTTTCTCTTGCTTTTTTTGCTTTCGTCTCTTTTCTCTTGCTTTTTTTGCCCCTCTTCTCTTTTCTCTTGCTTTTTTTGCTTTCGTCTCTTTTCTCTTGCTTTTTTTGCCCCTCTTCTCTTTGCTGTTGCTATTCCCTTTTCTCTTTGCTGTTGCTATTCCCTTTTCTCTTTGCTGTTGCTATTCCCTTTTCTCTTTGCTGTTGCTATTCCCTTTTCTCTTGCTTTTGTTTTTTTTTCCCCCCTCTTTCTTTTGCTTTCACCTTTTGTAAGAAACAGCCTAGTTCCTCCACTGGCAACAGACAAACCCTAAATTTTTTCTTATCTAGTGACCCCCTTGCATTAGCCTGTGACCATCAAAATCCTCTTTTCCTTCTTCCAAATAACTCTACTCTTTCTATAGGCTCCAGGCTCTCATCCAAAATTTTGTCACCTTCCTTGTCGGCACAGATATCTCAGTGTATCTTTTTGAAATTTGAACCAAGTCTTTCATTAACTAACCATCTGGCTTATTTTAGCAGCTTTTTAAAAAATAATAAAAAATGTTGCACATCAAATTTATTAGTTATTTTTACTAACCATCTTGTGATACTCTTAATTATTTTAAATACTACTCTTAAAAATGCAAGAGCAAGTGTCATAAACAAACCTAGTCTATTATAATATTTATGGCTTAAGGCCACATATCATGAAACACCAGTTCCTGGATGATTAATGAAGTAAAATAATGTCAAGCTTGGTCAGTATCTAAGATGGATGACCTCTTGGGAATGTTGGCTGCTGTAAATTTGGATGTGCAGGTCGTGCAATGGATAATGACCCTGAATTGTCAATCAGGGGCCCCGAGTTCTAATTCCCATTGAGTTCATTATGTTCACTTTACTCTTGGGAAAGGTATGAATTCACCTCTTCCCCTGCTCACCTATGGGCTAATTAATAAGACATCACTAAAACATTATTCCCCCCCCCCCGCCACCAATTTTGACTTTAAATAACCTACAAATGGTTACATTTTTTTTTTTTTTTATTAACCATTTATTTAATATATATATATATATATATATATATCCCCTCAAGAGAAAGATCAATAAACAAACTTAGTTTATTGTATTATTATTTATTTTCATTTTCACCTTTCAACAAGTTTGTTCTATTTAAATAATTGATTAAATTGAAGAATTTTTTTTTAAATCACTGATTTAAATAAATTTTACAATTTTTTAATTAAAGCAAATATTTAGAAATAAAACATTTATTTGTTTTCATGTCCTTTCATAAAGGAAGAAAATTTAAACATATTGAATCAAATATTTTTTAATTAGTCTTTTTTCTTTTTTTTTTTTTTTTTTTTTTTTTACTATAAAATAAAAAGTTAACCATTTTTAAAAATTCAACTTGAGCAGTGTTTGCATTCATGGATTTAATTAGAAAGATCAGTTTTTCTGCTTTATCTGCACTCGTGCACGAATTCCTAGGACAAGAGAAAATCATCCATCATCAGAAGATGAGGCCAGCTTAAACACAGAAAGTATATTGCACCTTTTGAATTTCAAAGGTAAAAAAAAACAACAGGAATTGTAAAAAAGAAAAAGAAAAAACTCGCAAGCAAACTACTAAAAAAAATAAATAAAAAAATTACAATATGTACAAATCAAACGGCTTTCTTATAAAAATGTTTATAGTTTCTCATTTTAACAGTTTGAGTTTAGTATCAACAACTACTGATCTTTTGTCTTAACAGTTGACCTTTAAAATTGTGAATACAAGAATTTTTATTATTGTTATTCTGTTCTTTCAAGACTTTCTTGTCTTTCGTCTTTGTTCATTCCAATCTGGTTGGAATGACTGCAAAAACATCCCCTCCTCTCCAAATTTATAGACAAAACATCCAGATGCATGCTGGAATTTCTTCCTAGTCAATAAGGTAGGCCACTTCTTGATTTCATTCGAATTAAGTCTGTTCTTTCTTGTCTTGAAGTTGGAATGCTGCGATTGTTCGTCTGTATCCCTGTTAAACACCATTCTTAGTTTGTGAACTTTTCACTTTGCATTTATTGTTTGCTCAAAATTATTTTTTGCCCTGTTTTCTTTTTGTTATTGTTTATTGTAAACTTTGTGAATTCTGTTTGTTGGGCATTTCTGCCAATTACGTTTGACCATGGGCAATAAAGCTACAGGCCGAATGGACATACTGAATCCGTCCACCGTTGTCATTATGAAGGGACAGCCATTTGACCTTCTTGGTATAAGGGAGATAATTCTAACTTTTCTGGTTCACTGCTGAACAATGACCTTTTTAATGTCACTTTTCAATTCACTGCTGCGTGATTACTTTCTATCACTAATGCATGCATGGATACATAACACACACACACACACACACACACACACACACACACACACACACACACACACACACACACACACACACACACACACACACACACACACACACACACACACACACACTGTGTGTGTGTGTATATATATATATATAATCAGTTATGTGACATGCGTGAGACATGCTTAGGCGGTCATGCATCTTTCAATAGAACTGCTATTTACCTATAGCTGGGGGAGAAGAGGATTCATACCTTTCCCAAGGGTATTAGCACGTAAGTGAATGTAATTAATGGTTCCAACTGGAATTTAAACTCTGCTCCAAATATTATGAAAAGATTACTGAACTTTTAATTATCAGTTTTATCCCATATTTGAAGTTTCTTGGTACAATTTCCAGTCTTCAGGGGGTTCTGGTTTTTAAATGGGATTTTTTTTTTTTCACTTTGTTCCCTGTATTTTTTCAATTTGCTTTTTTTACTCCATATTTTTGTAAATCTAAAAAATGGACTCTGGAGTCAAACAAGCAGACAGTCTGCCTAATCTTCAAAGCAAGCGTCACGTTATGAAGACTGTTTCAGTATTAATCAGATTGTCGCCACTTGGTGTTGACCTCAGTGTCATCTTAAAAAAAATTATTAGCTTCTGCACCCAGCATATATATATATATATATATATTTGTCCCCTGGGTTCAACTGCCATTGACCCGTCCCTACTGGGGACCCCTTTTACAATGTATGAGGGTCAGGCACCTTAGTTCCTAGGAACTGACAACCAGACAACCTGCATATGATTTGATTATAGTAGTGAATGTTTTGTGCAGAACCAACCACACTTTTTGAAGAGTCAAATACAGAGACCTGGTGCAGCATGAGGGTCCCCAAACAACCCCCATAGGTTTTTGAATTCAGAGTTGCATGGTGGAGTAATGGATAGAGACTATGATTATGAAATCAGAGAGCTGAATTCGAATTCAGGTGAAATCCATTACATTCACTTATGTGCTAATACCCTTAGGAAAGATATGAATAAGTAGCAGGACAGACTGGGTTCTATAGCCTTGGATGGCAATTGGTCTGTCTTGTCTGTCTTTTTTTTTTTTTTTCAGAAGGAAGTTAGGGTAAGGTTAACAATGATTAAAGTGATCAGGCTGAAGCCAGCTTTGCATTGAGCTGGAACGACCAAATTACTTACTTCATGAGTAGACCTGCAAGGCACATCCAAATAATGTTGTTGGAAAGTGGAAAGAGAGTTCAATAGTTAGTGGTGAAAGTAACATTT
>OZ038500.1:16972102-16982102 GCA_964036315.1 Acanthosepion esculentum | reverse complement strand
AAACTTTTATCCACTTGACTAAATAAAGTGTTCAGTTTGAAATTTCAACATATATCACATGACGGATGCAGAAGCGCACAACAGCCGAAACGTCATGAATACGACAATAAAGATCAGGACAACAGTCCAAGCACTGTAAATAGTTACAATACTTCATCTCAGATATATAAACAAATTCTGAAGAAGGCCAGAGCATACAACAGCCGAAACGTCATGAAGATGACAATAAACATCAGCACAACAGTCCGAACACCGTAAATAGTGTAAACAGTTACAATACTTCATCTCAGATATATAGACAGATTCTGAAGAAGGCCAGAGCATACAACAGCCGAAACGTCATGAAGATGACAATAAACATCAGCACAACAGTCCGAACACCGTAAATAGTGTAAACAGTTACAATACTTCATCTCAGATATATAAACAGATTCTGAAGAAGGCCAGAGCATACAACAGCCGAAACGTCATGAAGATGACAATAAAAAAAGAGGACAACAATCCGAACAATGTAAATAGTGTAAATAATAAAATTTGTCACTTAGCTGATTGATGTTATATTCAGTACACCGATTCCAGAGTCTCAGAAAAAAACTTATTTGTAACCGTTTGGTCCACTCATCAGGAGGTTTCAATAATCGACTTTTCATTTTCATTATTTTTATAGAACATTAAAAAATAATTCATGTGCTATTTATTGGTGTTAGTTTGTTTAGGAAATTTTTAACTTTGATATGTTTCAGTAATGAACTGACTTTGTTGGAAAAAGAATTTTATTTCATAAGAACAAAATTTACACATCAACTTTACCATTTTGTCAGATTCTCACCCAACTTTAATTACGTGCATGTACATCTTTAGGCATATCACCTCCAATTGCAAAATCGGAAACATTGTTAGAAATGTCTGGTCCCCAAAAGTTAAAAGGTATGTTTATTGAAATGACATTTGTTTTTTTTGTTTTTTTTACAATGTTTACATCTTTAGGTGTGGTAAAAATTTAATTGGATGAAGTATTTTTTTTTAAATTAAAAATAATTTTATGGTAATGAGTATCACTAAACTGGTACTTAGACGTTTTTTTACCCTGTCTCCATCATTAACAGTTCATGAAAGTATGATTCAGTTATCAGAATACTTATAAAAAACCAAAAAACAAAAACCAAAAAAAAACATTAAAGTGTTTCCTTCTCCTAAATGAGTTGGACAAATACAATAGAACATTATGTGCTGAATTAAGATCAAACATTTGGCACTAAAGTATATTAATCAACATTTTCACTACTTTACATTTTGAAAGCCTAACAAAGTTAATTATACATTTCCCCCCCTTTTTAACATTTGTTCATTTTGTCCTCTACACACTGTCTTACTTGTATGGATTCCATTTCGTTTTTCGAGAAGAATCTCCATTGTTCTGCTGCTGGCCTAAAGTGTTCAGTTTGAAATTTCAACATCACATGAAGAATGCACACAACAGCCGAAACGTCATGAATATGACAATAAACATCAGCACAACAGTCCGCATAGTGTAAATAGTTACAATACATCATCTCAGATATATATAGACTGATTCTGAAGAAGGCCAGGGCATACAACAGCCGAAACGTCATGAAGATGACAATAAAACTAGACATAAAAACTTTAGTGCCGAAGATGATAAACCCAACCAGATTCGATCATTGCTTGTGGTGTGTGATAAAATGCAAGGTGAACGAGTAGACATCTTTGTGAGCCTGTCCGCAAAGGTTACACTGCCAGGGGTTTTCAGAGTGATGAAGCCCCATGTGCATAACGTACAAGCCATTGTCAAAAAATAAAATGTTGCAATGCTGGCAAAAGAAACATTGATTGGTTAATGTTGAAACGTCTTTCATGTTTAATGGACCAGAGAGTGTTAAAGGGGAAAAACCCTGATTTGTAGGGCTGGTTTTTGAGGCAACCAAACCCTGGACTTCAGAACTTGAGATAGGACTATAGGAAATTCTATGCGGATTAACTGTAGCATGGGACGATATAGGAGTGATGGTTGGTGTAAAAGCGGTCGTCATCCGCTGATGGGGAAAAAGAATATGAGGTAAACTGACAGTTACTGGACCAGTGTCCGTAAAAGAACTGGCCGTTGGTAACGGAATGGTATATTCGAACTGACGGATACTGGTCACTTCTGAATCGTCGTTCAACTCTACTTTGATGGTTGGTGTGTTGGAACCACTGTGTATAGAAATTTCTTCAGTGTCATCGTGGATGCTTTCAGGGCTCTGAGCTACTTCTTGTTCTGGTGACAGGGTGTATGTGACAGGGAGTGATTTTGATTTCTGTTGTGATGAGTTGGATAGCCCATTTGGTTGTCTGGAAGTAGGTGGACCTTTGGTAACTTTTTTCGTTTCGGAAAGCTTGTGTTTGTGAATGAGATGTTTTCTAAGATCACTCTTTCGCTTGGCTGCATAGTGGCAATACTCACAGGCATAAGGACGGTCTAAGGAATGGACGACAGAATGACTGACCAGCCGGCTGTAGTAGTGAGTTTGGAAGGTACATTTTTCGCAATAGAAAGCATTATCCTTTTTGTCATCAACATTAACAATAGATTCTTCTGTCTGCATTTTTGGTGATGACTTCAGGTCTGCAATGAAAAAATAAAAATAATAATCCATAAAAATATTAAGTTGAGTTATGTTATATTCGGTGTTAATAGGAAAAGATATACTTGAAAAACAAGGTGGATTAAATAAGTAAAGGTTTACTGTAAAAACCCAGTAGAATAAGAATAAAGGTAACAGTTATGCACAAAGTCGTCGCAAGTCAATCCAGTAGTGAGTGCTGCTATTGGGAGGTCGGTAGTTTTCGCCTAAGTCTGAGTCGTACAGATCCCAGCTAGTAATAGTTAGCCACACCCCACGAGGGGTTCATGAGGCACAAGGCCGGGTTTAACGTGGGATCTCCGAGCCCGTAGTCTCGGCGAAAAAAATATTCTTTATTCGAATGCGTATAAACGGGTTCAGGTCAGACTACCTCCTCAAACAAGACTCTGCCCTTCAGCGCAGCCTCGTCCAGGTTCCTCTCTGCTCAGAGCCTGGTCAATACCCAGATGGGTGACCACTTGGGACTACCAGTTGCTGTATGCTTGGATGTGCAGGTGGTGTACTGGATAACAGTTTGGAATTGCAAAGAGGCAGAGAGTTCGACTGTCCAGCTGGAACAGGTTGCAGCTGTTATATTCAGCTACCCCACCACGAGGGTTGCATGTAACACAAGGCCAGGTTTAACGTGGGATCTCCGAGCCCGTATGTTCGGCCAAAAATATTCCCTATTCGAACGCGTATAAATGGGTTCAGGGTCAGTCTACCTCTCCGAACGAGAGACTGTCCTTCGGCGGAGCCTCGTCCGGGTTCCTCTCTGCTCAGCGGCAGAGAGTTCGACTGTCCAGCTGGAAAAGGTCGCCGCTGATCTCTGTAGTCTGTTGACTTACAGATATTTATAGGTTGTTACTACCTATAGTGTAGTCACTCATGGGGTTGACAGGTTATTCCATTACATCAAGTTATAAAAAAATTCTGCTTTACTTTATCAACTTTATTCTTAAAAAAAAAAAAAAAGAAAAAAAAAATTACATTTTATTAAATTATATATTCACTATTGTTTGCAATGACGAGTTTCCACTTATCAGGCAACTCTTTGATACATTTCGAGTAAAACTTCATGGGTTTTGACATGAAAACATTTCCAGGAATTCTTTTGTATCTTGTTTTTATGAAGTAATTTTTTCCTCTTCAAAGTATTTTGCAACGATAGCGAAAGGTTGGTTGTTTTTGCTTTGTGGCACGTCAACCACTATAAGCTATGTAATATGCAAATTTTATTCATTTATTTTAGCAATAATGGTTTTAACAATACAAATCTAACTAATTAACCCATAATGGGGGTAGTTGAGGTGGATTCATATCTGTTCCAGGGGTATTTGCATGCAACTGAATACAAAACCAACAGGAATTGGAACTCTGTTCGGCAATTCCCAATTCCAAACTGTTATCCAGTACACCACCTGCACATCCAAGCTTACAGCACCTGGTAGTCCCAAGTGGTCACCCGTCTAGGTATTGACTCGGCGTTGGTTAACTTTGGCAATCATATAAGAACTGATGAGCTGTAAGCCGATCAAAAAGTTAAATGGATCATATGCAATGTAGGTGAACAATTCAACAAGAAAAATTGAAAATAAATACAATCTATCTAAATAAATGCAAATTAGAGACATGTTATAAACAGATCCTTCCATCTTAAATAAATCAACAATGTTTTACGGAAATTTTTAACATCAACTTGACATTTTTCTTGTTAGAAGTTGAATAATTTTAACACATTCAACATTACAGAATAAAAAGAAAGAGAAAGTTATATAGCATTTTTGAGATTTAGCACGAGTAAAACAAATTCACGAATTTGGACAAAAAACAAAAAGGACCACAGAATGACGTCAAAATCTGCGAAAATATTTCATCCTTTAAGAGTCAGTTGTGCTTAGTTTAATTTCTAACATATATAAATGTAGGTAGAAAATGGCAAATGTTGATAACATATTGAGAGTCACAAATCATTGCTTAGAGCCCCCTAATCAATCTTGGCTCCCCAGTTGAGTAGTACACACCAGCCCTGAATAATAATCAGTTGATGCAAGCTCAAGTGAATATGGCAGTTGAAATTGTTGATTACTGCCCCCTGACAATAATCACAGGTCTCTGCCTCTTTTTCCTTTAACTTTTGAAGTGGCCACATACATTTCCTTTCACCTGTATAGCCACAATATATGTAAGTACTTCAGAGACACAGATTGAAGATTGTATTGAACTGTTCACAACTTCAACTTTGTTTCTTTCTTTATCTTTCTGTAACATGTCTTTTTAATACATCTATTAATTGTTGTTTGTTTGAATTCCACGTTTTGTGTCCATTTTTTTATTACCCAGACTCACATGACTCCGCCAAATATTATTTGTGACTCAAATGTATCAGGATGGATGAAATGATATTTTCCATTCTTGCAAAATGGTAGAAGAAACCAACCAAGTACCAATTTTTATTCTAGTGTTATTCATACCAATATACATACCAATATACATATGATATATATGGTGAAGGTCCAGGGTAAACTAATGCCATCACATTCTTTTAGAGTCATAAATAATTTTCAGCAAACAACATTTCTGTCTGCTGATATTGCCGTACAAAAGCTAAGATCTGTCCATATTTCTGAGATGAGGTACTGTAACTATTTACGCGTTGAAAAATTGTTTAAAGATGGTCGTAATGTTCTTCGTGTGTTTTGCTGGCTATTAATACGTCGTCAATATAGGCGTAAGTGTAGGATAGTCCGCGAAGGACTTCGTCAATGAGTCTCTGAAATGATTGAGCTGCGTTGCGCAAACCGAATGGCATTCTGGTAAATTCATATAAGCCAAAGGGAGTTGTTATTGCCGTTTTTGGGATGTCGGACTGCTCAATCGGAATTTGGTAAAATGCTTTCCGCAGATCCAGCTTGGTGAAAACCATGGCGCTTTCTAACGATAAAGCAAAGTCTTTAATGTAGGGGATTGGGTATTTATCCGGGACGGTTTGGGCATTTAGTAGCCTGTAATCCCCGCACGGGCGCCAATTGTGAGCATCGGCCTTTGGGACCATGTGGAGCGTGTAGCGTAAGTACTAGAGGATGGTCTGATTATGCCCAATTTGAGCATATTGTCAAACTCGTCCTTAACTACCCGTAGTTTGCTGGGGTGTAGACAACGCGGTTGGGCATGAACTGGGGGTCCAGTAGATTTTATTGCATGTGTGGCATTATGCCTGATAGGTTCTGCATACGTAAATGGTGATAACAGGGATTTATACTTCTGTAGTAATTTTTCGTAGCCATTTGCTTTGGGTACTACAGCTGTTAAACCTATTGTTGATTACGTTGATGTTAAGCCGCTCTACAGATTCGTACGCGCGTCAGTAAGCATACGCGAAGATAAGTCGTAATGTGCCAAAAAATCTGCGCCTAGGATTGGCATTTCAACATCGGCGATTGTGAAGGTCCAAACGAATTCCCTTCGTAATCCAATGTTGAGTGACATAACACGTTCGCCGTAGGTACTGATTGATGTGACGTTCGCTGTCTGTAATTTCAATGAAGCTTGCTGGGATAACGTTGATTTGTCGCAATTCTTGAATGGTACAACGCTGACTTGTGCATCGGTGTCGACTAAAAAAAGCAAGGTTGCTATTTCGGTCGCGAATATAGAACAGGCGATTTCTGTTGTCAGTCCTGACAGCCAACGCCTCTAATGGGTGCCAGGCAGGTCGTTTCCCTGCATGTCCGTTGGGAATGTGTTCCAGAAAGCACATGGCGGCTGGCACTTTTTAGCGCGCGTCAAACACCTCGTGGTACCAGCAGTTACCATGTTGACGGTGACGGGGGTGATGCCACGCTGAGCGCGGTTTACGATTGTAATGCCGGGCAATTGAATTGCTCCGACTTCTCCTTTTGAATTTCGTCAATCCGTAGAGAGAGTTTCTGCAGTTCTGATGTCAGAAGTTGTAATCTTTGGTTGAAATCCGGAGTGAGGTCATCTGACGGGTTTACGGAGGAGATTTGCCGAGTTGGTGTGGTATCAGATACTTTGTCGGCAATCATAGCTAACTTCTGTATGTCAACTTCATCTGTGAGCGCGGCTAGTATTCGTACAGTTTCAGGCTGTAGCTTATCCAACCACATTTGTTTTAGGGCGGTGTCAGACATGGTATTGCTGCCGAGTAAAGATTGCATTCGGCGCAAGAGTTGAGATGGTTTGCTAGTTCCTAAGGTTAAATTACTCAGAAGATCCTTTATTCTACGTTCTTCTGAACAACCTGTGCGGTGTAATATGGCTTGTCGTAGTACTTCATAAGGCTTATCAGTCGGAAGGCTTGTGAGAATGTCTGCCACTTCTGCAGCCACCTCTGCAGGTAGTTTTTCAACGATGTGTCGAGCTTGGAATATCGCATCGAGTTGTAAAAACCACGTTTGTGCGTTGGAGTTATACACAGGCATTTTTAGTCTTCAGTGTGGGGAATTGGTTCAGCCATATCGATTGAATATAATTTTGGAGGGAAAACAAAACATTTTCGCGCCTTTTTGTGTTGTGTTAGATCCGTTCTCGTTATGCGAAGAAAACATTTAGTTGATGCAAAGGTCAGCGATCATTAATAAATTTCTGTTGATGTTGTTAACGTCAGGATTACCAGGTTGTAGCGGCCAATTTTGTGTTGGGTCGCAAACGTCGGGGTTACCACTTTTGTTGCAGACTGGTGAATGTATTTTTAGTTATCAGAAGGATTTATGATGTCGGTGTTCTTAAACATTCATGCCCAACAAATTAAAAGATAAAAGGAATATAGAAAACAAATCATGCAAGAAAATTCAGAATGAAGAGAAACATAATTAAAAGTATAACAATAAGATTGATTTATATACAATTGACATATACAATTGGGTTAAATATTTTTTGGATAAATGAGGATGGTTGAATTAGATTGTGTAGAGTATTTTTGTGAAGTTTCAGCGTGTGTGAAGCTGTTATTAAGATTTGTTCGTAAAATTAAACTAAGTATTTGGTTATGTACAAAAATGTCCTTTGTGCGAGTTCAATCTATAGTGTGTGTGCGTAAGTTTGTTTGAGTTATTGTCCAAAATTGGTAGGAGTTATGTACCTTTAGTTGTTTGGATGTTTGATTAATTGTTTACGATTGTAATGGAATTATTTAGTAGTAAGTAAATATCACTTTTTAAGTATTGTAAGTAATTGCTATAAATTGTTCCTGAGAGAGCGTTGTTGTTTGCTGAGAAGTTTGCGCGGTAAAAGTGTAGTTGGTCAAGGTTTTGACTTGCGTGGATTAGTTTGGCATCTCTCCAGGGGTAAAAGTCTGACTGAGTTGATTCAGATTCTTCTATTTATAGAGTTTTGGTCAAGAAAATAGGCTCCAGAGCGTTGGGCGCGAAAAGACATTTTCGCGAGAACTCGTTACAGTTCTAAGGGTCTGAGCCAATGAGAAGTCTCGCTTGCTGAAACTAGAGTGTTGATTGGTTGATAGGTGATTTTTGGTGTAAAGTGGATTATACCGGAGGGGTGAGAGGTTAGTATGGATTATTCCATCAACATCAACAGATAGCTATTAATGTCAACAACTGAGCACAAATATTTATTAATTAAAAAAAATAGTAATTAATGTATAATTACATGTACAAGAAGGTTTTTTTTGCTAAAAGTTAAAAAAATAACCATAAATACGTAAAAAATGTGTCTATTGTCAAAAATTCCTTTTCCCACAATATAGTTATTTGTGTCATGTTATAATGCTTATTACCTAAACAATAATAATACTGAATAACTCTTTTTGAAACATTAAAGTATATTTAATCACATCTCCTTAATAGCTGTCGCGATCTGTAATAAGTTGAATAATAATAATAATAATGACAACAACAACATCATCATCATCATGGGAGAAAGAATGAAGTCAGGAAATGTATTTATTCTATGCCAAAAATTTGCGGATTCTCGGAGTTCGGAATTTAGAAAAAACAGAATGAGAAAAAGAATAGTCTATTGACAGATCGCGACATAAAACTTAAATTTTTATTATTACATTATTCCAAAAATTTTAACACATCAGCAGATAGCTATTAAATCAACAACTGAGCACAAATAGTAATTAAAAAAAAAATTAGTGATTAATGTATAATTTTAAATCTATTAATAGAAAATCAGTGCTCGGAGCGGCCTTGCTTTGAAAAACAAATACTCAGCCTCCTACGTCTGATCGCAACCCCACTCACGCAAGTAATTTCAATTATTTTTTCCACAATATAGCTATTTGTGCTATGTTATAATGTTTATTACCTAAACAATAATAATACTGAATTTTTTTTTAAACATTATATTTAATCACATCTCTCTAACAGCTGTCATAATCTGTTAACAATTTTTGAGTAAAGCCGAAGATGATGACAGGTGTTTAAAATTACTGAAAGGTTATTTATCGTCTGCAATACGTTATGATAGCATGGGACAATGTGTAAGAAAAGCCTATGACAGTGTCAAAAATTTTATACACCTTTGCTGAAGTCTTCCTAGATTTTGACCCCCAATTCTTGTTAAACCTATAGGTATATCCGGCACTCTATGTTTGCCCTCATTTTAGATGGGTGAAGTTGCTCAACCGTGGTGATTCCAACCCTGGGGCAGCACTTTCCTTGTTACACTAAAGAGGTTGGATCGGTGTAATTACCCATGACAGTGGTCGCCGGGAATGGGAGAAAACCAATTTTTGTCCTTGGTCCATAAGTATAAGTATGCGTATTTCCCTCCCCACGGTAAAACGACCTTGGGTCACATCCAGTTTTGGTGGGGAGGCAGAGTAAATATACCCGACAGACTTGTGAGAATGGATGGCGGAACAGTTGGGGGGGGGGGGCTAGGAGAGGAAGCAAAGGGAGAGAAACTAAGAGCCACACAAGATTGGAAGTTGTGGAGAGTCGTGACCTGAATGGCATAGAAGAAGCAGCTTGCTAGCGACCTGTATGTAACACATGCAATCTTTCCGCTTGTTTTCAAGTATAGCATATATATACAATAATAGTCAAGAAATCGTACGGAATTAAGATGGTTTAAGAAAAACAGGAAAAAAAAAAGAAAAAAAAAGATTTTCTGAATGAACGAGACAAACTTGGCAGTAAAGCAGTCGGCAATGAACGCATGAGCTTAAAAGTGTGAGATTCTAGCAACTCTGGTGTCATGTTTTCCATCGTTCAACGGTTGCTTGATGTGGAATACAAGAGAAATGGAAGTGGCGGGTGTGGCAGCACTAGCAACAGTCAGAACTGCAAGAAATAACAAGCAAGCAAAAGTAAGCGATGCCAGAATATGCTTGGATTTTCTCTCAGCGACGTAATTTGTCCAATTCCTTCTAGTTTGCTGCTGCT
>OZ038500.1:16962102-16969602 GCA_964036315.1 Acanthosepion esculentum | reverse complement strand
GCGTATGAACAAGTCCCTTGACAACATCAAGCGATTGTTATTATTATCTTTATCTTTCACCCTCACCTCTTTTATACTTGATAAACGAACGGAACATTTTACGACTGAGCGATTACTTCAAAGACATTCCTACCCTTCGATAACGCTCATACATACATACATCCACACATACGTTCCTGCCTACGTACACATAAACTCATTCTTGCAAGGACTACTACGAACATTTTGACGACCTTGTATCAACCAAAATACATTCATTTTATTTGTAAAGACCTTAATTGATTTATATATATATAAATTTGTTGTTTGACTTTACAATTTGATTTTCTTGTTTTATACCCCTCTTATGGTGGGCTATCTAACTAACAAGGCCAAATCAAACTAACTTGTTTCTACACTTCACTATAACTGATAACACACTATAGTAAAAATTTTATTTCATTGTCCATAAAGTCCGTTTATATGAAAATTTCATGATTTATTAAATGATAGGGGAGGATGAAACCAGAAAACAAACTAAAATTGAAACACAAAGATAAAACTAAAACAAAACAACGTTAATATAAAGTACTCTCTAGAGACGCTGTGAATATGGCAATAAAGATGAGGATAACAGTGCGAATAATGTAAATAATGCAAGTAATCATAATACCTCATCTCAGAGATATAGATGGATAGTGAAGAAAAATTCCAATCACATGAAGAAGACCCGAGCGTATAACGGCCGGAACGTTGTGAATATGGGAATGAAGATGAGGATAATAGTCATAATAATGTAAATAATGCAAGTAATCATAATACCTCATCTCAGAGATATAGAAACCGAAACGTTGTGGATATGGCAATAAAGATGAAGATAACAGTCCAAATAATGTAAATAATGCAAGTAATCATAATGCCTCATCTCAGGGATATAGACAGATATTGAATATAGTATGAAAACTCGGCTATAAAACTTGATAATGAGAGAAATTCGAGAACGGAATGTGAAAGAAGTGTACAGGAGTCTTGTAATCAATGAAAGAGAATCAGTCGAACGAGAAAAAAAAATCTGTATTATAATGCGTGTGGCTTTTCATGCGCGTAGGTAATATATATTGCCAGGGGTGTACAAATTGCGGTTCGCGAGCCACATGCTGCTTTTTGGCCCTGAATATGCGGTTCGTGGATTATAGGTTGGCTGATCACATTTTTTTAACATTCAATATAAAAGGTAAATAAAAAATTTAAAAAAATTAAAGCTTCATAATTATTTACTGGGTATGACTTTATTGGATTCAAACAAAAGTTAAATGTTCAAGGTTAGTAAAAATATTTAAGAAATTAAATTCTAATTTTAATGCTAGAACTGTATGAGGCATTGTTCTTTAGTGCTAAGGGATGAAATAAAATATGAAACCCACTGAAGCGGGTTTTTGAACCACACTTATTACTGTCAATAGTTTTTATGTCAGGGAATTTCGAAGGTAACTCTTTAGTCTACAGAGATTCATTGTTCTTCTTCTGCTGATCAGGTCTAGGGTTATCTCATTTTGTTCTTATTTAGTACTGCTCAGTTATTACTCCCTAGTACTCTAATTTCTAGACTCAGGATTGTCCCACAAGACTATATAGCCTAGTGGATTAAAGCCTTAGTTCAGGGGTTCCTAACTTATTTTGCTCCATCGTTCACTTTCATATGGGAATTTTTTCCATCTCCTACCTGTATAGTAAAAGCATATCAAAATTGTTTAGTAAAACTTTGTTACTGCTTCGTAAACTTACTTCATAATGTAGTAAAAATACCAAAGGGAGTTAAAAAATAACGTTGACTTATGCGGTGGCTGCTGCTGCTACCATATTAAAGAACAAACGAAAGCAAACATTGAGACCATTGAGAATGATATATATAATTTAGTTTTATGGTTTGGGTTAATATTGCAAGTGTTGACAAAAAAAAAAAATTTAATACTCAAAATTCTGTATCATCCACCAAAATTTACTATCGCTCACCTTTTTCTGCTAGGATGTTCATCTCCCACGCAACAGTTGAAATCACACACCGATGGACGATATTGGTTGGGAAACTCTGCTTTAGTTCATCAATTTGGTGACAGTAACAGGGAAATTTTTTCCATCGGGTACCTGTATAGTAAATGCATATCAAAATTGTTTAGTAAAAGTTTGTTACTGGTTCGTAAACTTACTTCATAATGTAGTAAAAATACCAAAGGGAGTTAACAAATAACGTTGACTTATGCGGTGGCTGCTGCTGCTACCATATTAAAGAACAAACGAAAGCAAACATTGAGACCATTGAGAATGACATATATAATTTAGTTTTATGGTTTGGGTTAATGTTGCAAGTGTTGACAAAGAAAAAAAAACAATTTAAACAAATTTAATACTCAAAATTCTGTATCATCCACCAAAATTTACTATCGCTCACCGTTTTCTGCTAGGTTGTTCATCGCCCACCCAACAGTTGAAATCACCCACGACAATCGCCTGAAGAAAACCGGACAGCAAAAAGGTTGAAACGTTAGGATAAAAAAATGAGGACAATTGTACAAATGTAAATAATGACAATTCCTAATTCCAGAAATCAGGGCAGAAATCATCACGGACACGTAAATAATTAAAAAAAAAGTTATATACTTCCAGTACTAATAATTCTCAAAGAAAGAATCTTTAGTTAGACCTTCATATTTTGGACTCCAGCTCATCTCTTAAGAGTTTTGTGGATCGGAGCGTCATTGAGAATTTACACACTACAATTAGTTGATATTATTCTCACAGTGGAGCTAAATGATTTTTCTTGGGGTGCCAGTTTCCTTACTTTTGGCGAAAGGTCTGTTTGGAGTATAGGCGCACTTCCTTCATTTAATGTCGTCTGTATCAAAGTTTGTAAAGCGTTGAAATTTAAATAATGGATGAAAATCTAGATGGTTTTAATTACCGCCAAAGATTCGCTAGAAAATGAGCATGCCTTGATGAAAAAATGCCCCAAACTTAATAAAAACAACGTTTTACCGTCAAAATCATCATGCTATTATTAAGAGGAAAGATCAAAGCATTTTTTGTTTATTAATATGATTTTATTTTTTTAAGACCAAAGCATTCTTTGATATTATATAATTATATTTTAAATCCTTTTTAGAACATTCGAAATATTGGTTAAATTTTTTTGATTTTCTGGCGTCAACAGGTGACCATAAATTAGTATGGGAAATTTGAACATCTTTTTGCGATGAAAAACACATTGATTTGGAAATTCTTGCGAAAATCAGATAAGTGTCGGATTTTAATGAAAGTTACAGGACTTATTCACAAATGAATTAAATTATTTTAAATGTTTCTTTTTAAAAAATATCTTATAAAAGTATTTTTTCTACATGTTACCCAACCTTCTGTCCCGCTCATTTCATTTTGTTTTTAATTTTGAGAGGATAATTCTTTTTTTAGCGGTTAATGTTTTAGTTATAAGGAAAGTTCTTGGAGAATTTAAAACACCATTTTTTTTTTGTCAAACAGAACCTCCAGTTACAGTGCTCGATGGTTCGAGGGCACAGGCCTCGTTCAAACTGTGGTTCCCTGTCGAAGAAAATTGTACCTAAGGTCTGGTCAGTTTGTAGGATAAACCACAGGTTGGCTTTGTGAGTGTTGAAGAAATGCGAATATGCCTGAGTAGGTATCTGCGTAAGAAGGATTGGCTAGATCTCCAAACATACTTGGGATCGAACCGCGAGGCACTATACAGACACGCACACACAGACAGATATAACTTAAAGCTATATATGTGTGTGTGAGTGTGCGTGTATATATATATATATATATATATATATATATATATATATGTATATATTTACCAGGGCGCCCACGTAGCAACCGGATGTGGCACAAGGCCAAGGTTTAAAGTGGGTTTAACGCCCATACCGCGTAAAAATTCCCAATTCCTCTCGGCACTTCCTTTTTTGGAGACTTAATTAGAGTAACATTTTCTAAATCAAAATTATTTTCAGATTCATTATGGTGAACAACAAAGATCACTTTTGGGTTCATATCATCTTTTCATTCCTTGAGGTTTCTCCTATATATTTCTTGTGGCAATCATTGCAGTAATAGAGTAAATTACTCCTTCAAGTTTGAGAGAGAGAGAGAGAGAGAGAGAGAGAGAGAGAGAGAGAGAGAGAGAAATGGAGGGAGTGAGAAACAGAGAAAAGTGAGAGAGAGTAAACGAGAGAAGGAGAGAAAGAAAGAAAGGGGAAGAGAGAGAAAACGGGAGAGACAGAAAGGGAGAGAGAGTTTTGTCTTTAGATATGTATTTGTCTAGCAAATTTCATTTAGTTTCTTTTCTTTTTGTTCATGCTTCCATCAAATTTTTTTATTTTTTTTATTAAGCGTCCCGCATTGTGATAATAGATCTGCCAAGAGAGTTGTTAAAATATAGTTTGGTATGTTATATTTATGAGTAAATATTTGTTTAAGAGGAGCGACAGATTGTTTGACGCTTCAACGCCATCTTCAGGCCGTGAAAACTGCGTTCAAGCGTGAAACAGACTGTCACCAAATGCTGTCGGCGTTAGTGTTCCCTCATATATATTATAAATTACTTTCAAAAGTTATTATATAGTGGATATTCGTATTTGAAAAAGACGGTCAATTTCTATTTTAAACGGTGTGTATTAGGTCTATCGGCTAGGGTCAAGGCAACTCAGTTCCTAGGAAACGACAGCCAGACACCTGCACATATGATTTGATTATAGTGAAGACTTTGTGCAGAACCAAACACACTCTTTGAAGGGCTGAATACAAGGTCCACAAACAAGTTTCCGCAGGTTTTGAATTCAGAGTTGTCCTTCTCCTAGACCAGTTCCCATTCAAGGCTATAGAACCCAGTCTGTCCTGCTATTTACCCATAGATCTGGGGAAGAAGATCCGTGCCGCTATACATTACTTCACTGTGCCTCCGTGTATATATATATATATATATATATATATATATATATATATATATATATAACACTTAAATGTTATTTTTAGTGGATACCCATATTTGAATAGACGCTTAGCTTAAACAGTCTAAAAGCACGTCGAATCTAACGACGGTTTTCCCTAGCAGAAGGGCACAAGTTCCAGTCCTGCCGGAGAGCGCATATTTTTATTTAATAATATTTCTCGAATACACACACACACACACATATATATATATATATATACACACAGGGTGTCTCAAAAAATGTACTCACACTTTGAATGACGAGAAAACCTTTATTTATGAACATAGAGTGAAATTGCACATGTATGTATAAAATATAAAAGACAAAAGAAAAACTTATCTTAGCCGACATGATCCGTCCCCTGATAGGCAAATTCAAGAATATTAGTGTCAGCTGAGATAAGGTTTTTTTCTTTATTCGTGTTCTCTTTTTACAGATAGAGTTTTGGTTGTCTCTTAATAGTGGATTATAATAAAAGCATTTTACATCGCTTCACAAAGGCTTTCATGCTTCAATACTATGATTGTACTTCCATCGCCCGAGGAAGTAGTTATAGTATTGAAACCTGAAAGCTTTTGTGTAGCGACTTAAAGTGTTTTTTATTCTTGTATTGAGCACTTAACAAAAAAAAAAAAGTAAATGCTACGAACTGTGGATTTTTACTCCAACTATTCCTTCTTTTATTTGTGTGTGTGTGTGTGTGTGTGTGTATATATATATATACAGTGTAACCCGGATATAAGAGAGTTGTCGGGACCGGATAAGAAGTCTCTTATATCAGGTTTTCTCTTATATCCGGGTTTGGTCTATTTTGTTTAGGTAAGTATGGCTCTAATTTGGGACCAGATAAAATCTCTCTTATATCCGGGTTTCTCTTATATCCGGGTTACACTGTATATATATATATATATATATAGCAAGTGCGAGAATAAAATGCATTTAAAAAAAGAAAATCAATAAAAGTGAAAAAAGGAAAATCCATTTACATACCCTGACCGATTCTTTAATGAAACCCGACTTCAGAAATATCTTCCTGTTTAGTTTAAAAATATAAAAGAAAGAGAAATCTGCAATATAATTTATCTGAAATAATAGAAAATTTTCAAGTCTTGGTTTTTAGTTAGAATTAAGAATAATCATCATCCATTGTTTTAATAAAGATTACTGACGAGTATTTTCAAGTCTCTTAAAGTCAATTATTACATTATTTTGTATCATTTAACTAAATTCTTTTCCCTCGATATTATTTTTATGAGCAGTACACACACTCACACCGAGACTTCAAAATAATCTCGTATTGAGAACTCGAGCTTTGCCAGCTGCATTGTTTTCCAAGTACTTCTATTTCTTACATCAACTTGATTTAAAACGTTTCTATACGAAAAGAGACGAGGAAGAAGAGAAAAAAAAAAGATTATATAAAATAGAAGTTATTTTGTTCTCTGAAAATATTTTCAAATTCTCAGTGTGTCTCATCTCACGCAGGGCTTCTTTTCTTTCAGAATAGAATCCGCTGCATTTAAATAACGGATTTGAATTCAAGTCTTAAATCAATAACAAGGAAAAAAGAAAAGCAATAATGTTAATGATGCTATTAAAATGTTTTTAATTTCTTTAAACAATCTCACAAGGCTCTTTATGTAAAATACTGAAATGAAAGGGCTCGGAATTTTGCGACTTGCTGGGACTTGATCCCCACTGAAAGACACCAGACAGTAATGGAGGGAGAAAAAAAAAACGTTGATAAATGTCACTAATTATAATAAGTTATAGAAAAACAAAAGGCGGGGGAAAAAAGTCACTGGCGTGATATATATTTTCAAAATGGCATACATACGTTCAGATTTTATTTTTTTCTAGATGCCGAGAACTTCAGTGGATATAACTGATTTTATAGTTGTACCAAATAGTAGGGAAAATAATGGACATACATCGTGATGGCGAATCCACGAGACAGATTTTCTTTATTATAAGACCAAGTAAGAAGAGAGGCTAAAATTTGAAGTGAAAAAGATATAAAAAACCCCACAAAAAACAAACGTAGAATATATCTAAAAAGTTTAAGTAACGCATGAAAAAAAAGAAGAAAAGAAAAGAAAAAGAATGAGTTATATCTCGTTCTTTCAAAACTGTGAATTCTCTTTTTTAATTAATTTTGTTTGCTGTTCAGAGCAACGAGAATAAATTCATATTTAGAATAACTGATTCTAATAATAATCATTTGATGTCCCGGTTTTTCCTCTGTCACAAAATCCGTTTGAGAAGACGAGAGTATATGTGCAAATACGAGAAAGAACAGAAATGGCTGCTAGACCAGAAACAAGGCAAAGCGGGAATAATGGGAAACGCTGATAAAAGTATTGAAAAAGAAAAGAAGAAAGAAAAAACGAAAAAAAAAAAACCAACTCACAGCCTTAGTCAAGTCGTTCGGGTAAAGCTTGTTTAATTCTGTTACGCTATATACGAGACCAGGAATGTTATGAATATATATGTGAGTAATTTCTTTAAGAGTGAAGAATTG
>OZ038500.1:16957102-16959602 GCA_964036315.1 Acanthosepion esculentum | reverse complement strand
ATACAAATTAAAATGCGTAATTAATTATAGAATTGATAATATCGTTACCTCATTATTTTGTATCATGAACTGCATTTAAAAGATACCCAGCGGGTTTATGAGTGGTCTAGTTACGGCCTTCGATTTTCTACCGCTCTGAGATCAAGAACACAACGTGGGCAGAGACGATGTAGATAGAAGCGGCCAGTGACCAACAACCAGCTGGGACCAGCGTCAGCATTGACCAGCGCACAGTTAGACTGTGGTTAAAAGACTTTTTTACCTGGATGTACATCGTATCACACAAAATGTAAATGTTTCACTTAGAGAGCTTTTTTACCAAGAAGTGCTATTTTGTGGAACAGACCACCACATGTTTGCTTCCTCGAACATAGCAATCATTATCTCTTCAAGTCAAAGGTCAATCCTTAGTATCCGCCTTATTCTCATTGTCAACTGATTCATTATAATTTTTTTAACAGTAACTAGACCACCCATAAACCCGTTGGGTATCTGTTAAATGCAGTTCATGATACAAAATGATGAGGTAACAATATTATCAATTCTATTGCTAATTACTCATTTTTGCTTGTATTTAAAGACTGTAAAAGAAGGTTTATTGCTCCACTGGGATTCATAGTCAACACGTGAAAATTTGTAGTAATAGCTTAAAACACGTATAGTATTTTAAAAAAAAGTATTTAAAAAAAATTAATTCTTAGTTAATAATAAGTAAAAAATGTCCCAGTCAGAAACGAAAGGAAAATTTCCAAAAACGCCTTAATGCAAATATATCTTGAGTTAAAGTACGAAAATAAATTATTTCTCGATATCAATAGATATATAACACCACCTGCCAACAAGATGACATCCTTGGTTACTTTCACCAATTAATGTAACACTTTTCGCCGCCGCCATCGCAGCCTACACCCGGTGGTGTAACCACGTTTAGTGGTCCGGTCCTCAGGGTTTTAGGTCTAACTGTGCGCTGGTCAGTGCTGACGCTGATCCCAGCTGATTGTTGGTCGTCTCTGTCCACGTTGTGTTCTTGATCTCACAGCATTGGAAAATCGAAGGCTGTAGTCTCGTAGCGCTGGTCAACCGTGACGGGTGCTATATAAAAAAAAATGACTTCCGGACGAAAAATAAAACGAGAGATTTGTGGGCTTAATCTACAAATTATAGCTCTTGGTATAACAAAATTAACCCTTCCCGCATCAATCTCTCTAGTGACGTTGGGCCTTGTCTCAACTTCTGGAAGGTCGGGTTCAAATTCTTGGAATCAGGAATTCTGCTGGCCGCTGACGTGGATTCCAGAGGAACTCGATGTGGCTTCTTAGTTCAATTCTATGAACTCCCCAAAGTCTTCTGCTTATGTGCACTTCGGCCCAAAACTTGCGTGTGGCCAAAGAGTTCTTGGGATTCATTGATTCTTTAATTTTCACATTAATTCTAATAAGGCCTTTCTTTGTTCCCTATTTCCGCTTTCTTAACTTTCCAAATTTGGAAAATTATCCACCTTTCTTGGCAGTGGTCACAGGGATTGCTTTTCCCTTAACTTTCCCTCGGTATTCTAACGCTGCCCACTTCTCAGGGCGCATAACTGTCTTTGTGACAAATCTAATTTTTAAAATGCGTAGGAGAAAGGGCGTGGTTTATTGTCTTCATTAATTTCAATTCTTTGACTCCTTTTGCACAAACCAGAACACCTACTTAGCACGACATGATTGATCTCCATTACCTCAACCCTAAGAAAAAGGGTTTGTTTCTTGTTTTCACCAACGAAACTCATCTGCTTTTCTTTCCGTTAATAATGTGTTTTCCTAATTGATCCAGAAAGAGATAAACTTATTTCCCATTTTTTTTTCGTCAATGAAAATATATTTGTTTAACTAAATTCTCAACAAAGAGACTTTGTGTTTTCCATCCTTGGGCAGGTCGCCGTCTCAGACCAGATCACCGGCTTTTTATGACGGATCGATTTCTATAATCTTAAACTTCGCAGCGGGTTCATTCTCTGTTTTCATTTCTCAGTTCGTTTTCGATATATATATATATATATATATATATATATATATATATATATATATATATATATATATATATATATATATATATATATAATTCTCATCTGCTTTTCTTTTCTCCAGTGACATGTGTTTTCCTAATTTCCCAAGAAAGAGATAAAATTGTTTCCCAAATCTGTTTTCGCTCGTATGCCAGAATCTTGAGAGATAAGAAAAATAAACTTTAGGGGAGAAGGAATCTCTCTCTCTCCCCCCTACCCCAGCATATATTTAATTTTGGGCTTAACACTTTTTTTCTGTTTAGAATTAATGTTTAACGACCTCACCGCCCCAGTGTTACAGACACAAAGAAATTTCTTCCATAAAATGTACTTTGAATACAATATTTATCATTAATACTAAAGACACAAAGAAGGTTTATTGCTTATTGTTTATTACTGGACTTCATAGTTAACACATTACACTAAAATTTGGAGTAATAGCTTAAAGCAGGT
>OZ038500.1:16839602-16954602 GCA_964036315.1 Acanthosepion esculentum | reverse complement strand
TATATATATATATATATATATATATTCCATATATATATATATCGGTCTTGTTTGTTTTCTTTATGTTGTGGATTCTGGGGATGGAATCCTGCACAAATAAATAAATAACCCCAGTAATTGAAATAGGAAAATAAGTGTATTAAACTTAAGAATACAAGCTTGAAATGAAGATTAGTAGTCCAGGAATGCGGGTTAGTAGAAAGTATATGTACAAGTCTCTGTAAGTGAAACCGTAATTATCTTTCTCTCTGTGGACTCTACGTATCTCAACGTATCTCCTCGTATCTCCAACTCTGTCAGTATAAGTATACTTTAGACGAGTCCATCTTGTGTAAAAGGGGAGAGCCGCACAACACTTTACATCTTCGGTTGGACTCAACTTGAGTCCGCATTGTTCTTGTAGTTGGGCCTTCCAGCAGGAATATAATTAATTTCACAACACGCAAATCCACACGGTCCTTTACTTATGTATTCGCTCGTACCTTTTGTTCTTTCATGACCCCTTTCCTTTTTGTTAAACGTTTTTTCTTTTTCTTTCTTTACCTGTTTCTGTATTTATAAATAAATGTTTTATTTTGAAATCCATCGTCATGGGTCTGTTTTTCGCTACCTTGTGTCGCTTCTCTGAGTGAAGACCGAGAAAATATCCCACTTTTTCCTTTTTGTTTAAACCTGTTCTTCACCTATATGCTACAAGTTCGTAACAATATGCATAGATAGATTGTAGCATTGTGTGTGTGAAGTAGATAAGTTAAGGATTACGAAGAAAAATAGATATGACTACCACAATGTTGATCTTTTTAATTCTAGGATTAACCTTTATCTTCCCTGCATAACCTGACTCCTCCTGCTATCTCTTACCTTTACGAGCACCAGATCAGACCGAAAATGGAGTACTGCTGTCACATATGGGCAAGAGATGCACAGTCTTCCCTTTCAAGTCTTGACAGAGTTCAAAAGCATTTCCGCGTCCTTGTGGGTGACAAATCATTTTCCACCCTACAGCCCCTTTCCTCACAGACGAAACGTCGCAAGCCTCTCGATGATCTATTGCTATTTCCATGGAAAGTGTTCAGACGAAGTTCCAACCTTCCCTGCTAAGTACCGCCATACCACGCCCATTGTAGCGATCCACCCACATTTCCTTCATATCACGCCTTCGTTTAGATGTAAGTTCCATGAAATTCTTTTCAAAATGGTCAGTTCCCTGTAACTCTCCAGTAAGTACCTGACCCCTCCTTCTATCCCCTACCTTGACAAGAGCCAGATCAGACCGAGAGTAGAGTACTGCTGCCATATATAGGTGGGAGCTGCAAAATATTTTCTCTTGGAGGCGATGAATTATTATCTTCTCTGCAAACCCTTCTTCACAGACGAAACATCGCAACCCTCTCGATGCTCTATCGCTATTTCCATGGAAAGTGTTCAGATGAACTACATTCCTTAGTTCTAACCTTAACTGCTAAGATCCGCCATGCCACACCCATTGTAGCGAACCACCCTCATTACCCTCATATTCCATTGGTGAGATATAAGTTCCGCTCTTCTTCCCACGAACTGCTGCCTTGTTGAACCGATTCCTAAGTGAATGCTCCCCGGATCAATACACTCTTGGCCTGTTCAAATCTAGGGTCAACAGTTATCTTCCCCACATATCCCCATCAACTATGCCTCTTCATCTGTAACCCTCTACCTTAAGTGCCTCTTTGGCCTTGCACAGCGTGAAAATCATTGTAAGAATAAATAAAACCTCATGAACAGCCCATTTTGCCTTGACTTACTCATACAGCAACATGTAACTTGCCTGGCTCTTAGCCTTTGTGTTGGGTAAAAATTACTATTAAAAAATATTCGGCCTTACATGTTGGAAACATATCGTATTTATGAAATATGGTATATTTGATAGGGTCAGCTGACGATCCCCAGTCACGGGAATTGGCATCGACCATCGCAAGGAAATAAAAGAAGGATGTGGATGATTTTACTGCCTTTTAAGTTGCCCGTGAATTAACGAATCTGCGGTTAACGGGAAGACGTGAAGATTTTCTGATAAGAAGGTGTTTCGCTCCTCCCGACTTTCTCGGTGAGAAATTTTGCCTCTTAGCGAAAACACGCGAGCCGAAACTGCTAGATAATGTGGAAAAATTGAAATCTTCCTCACTGACTTCTCTCTCTTATCCCCTTCACTGACAAGTAGTCGGTAACATTACCCCACGTAGGAAAATAAAACCAGTCACTACAGCACATGCGGTCTGAAGAGTGTCATAGAAACTAATGTCGCGAAGTAACCGACGGCCCGCTACGGAACAATAACAGTGTTCACAAAAACACCCTTTCGATCCACATTGTCAACCACATATAGTCATCTACATTGAGTGGTTCTCAAGCCCTGTATTGAATAAATTTCTGTCAGAGAATTTTTCTTGTCAGGATACATTTTGCACATGTATAAATCTACCATTCATCTGTGCTTTGAAAAATATTGCCATATCTTGTTTTCTGATCTTGCTCTAGCACGAGCCTTGCTCTGTTGAAACGTTTATGTACTTGAAATCGCTGGATGGGGCTCTGGAGGTTCTACTAATTGGATATTAGTTATTAGAACTTTAGGAAAATTGATTGAATGGTTGGAAGAAAGGCGGGAAAAAGAAATGAGCTAAGAATTACGTCTTAAACAATAAAATGAACGGTTCTAAAGAGAATCTAACCTGGAAATGACTAATCAAGATTCAGTTAAAGTGAGCATAATCAAATTTCTCCGAATTTACCCACTTCCCTCCGATAAGAAGAAGACATGATTAATGTGATAAATAAATAGATAGATTACGAATATAGATAGATAGATAACGAATAGACTTAGATAAATAGACAGATAACGAACAGATTTAGAAAGATATATATATATATATATATATATATATATATATATATATATATATATATATATATATATAGATAGATAGATAGATAGAGAGAGAGAGAGAGAAATAACGAATAAACTTAGATAAATAGACAGATAATGAAAAGATTTAGAAATAAAGATAGGTAGATAGATATATAGATAGATAAATAACCAATAGACTTAGCGAGATAGATAGACAGATAACGAATACACTTAGATAAATAGACAGACAGATAACGAACAGACTTAGAAAGATAGATAGATAAATAGATAGATACATAGATAGATAGATAAATAAATAAATAACGAACAGACTTAGATAAATGGATAGACAGATAACGAACAGACTTAGATAACGAATAGAATTAGGTAATGTTGTTATAACGGATTATGAATGTTTATTATTTTTCACACGCATTATAGTTGCAAGCTAATACGCAAGTGTTTATTTATATACGCGGATTGATATAAGAATGTGTATCGAAAATAACTTCTATTCAAATAGTTTCTTTTCTCGCAATTCTCGACTGTGGAACACTCTTCCGGTATTTTTCTTCATTGCCACCTACAATCTTAAAAGATTTAATTGCAACTTCACTCGCAATCTTTACCGCCTTTTCTCCTTTGCGTCAGTTTGCTTCATTCGAGCCATTCAGTGAGTCTCTGAAAAGCGCCCTTTTCCTCTGAGGAACCAGGCTCTGTGGGGAAGAGACAGCCAATAAGGGGATATAGACGCACAGGATCTAGCAGACAAACTCCTTCGGTGAAACAACCAGCAGAAAAAAAAAAACGATTAAGAGTAAAGAAGAAGCTCTGTAGGTCTGGAGCTTCTTCCAGTTGCCAGACTGTCTCCTGCAGTGGAGGAGCATATTGCTGTCATCAAGGACTCACCAACCAAGTGAAAGTCTGCATCGGACGCTGAGAAACACTACAATACTTCATTCACCAAGCCATGATCGGAGAATGAGTGAGTTTGATCCTTACTTAGTGCTCAATTATTGTAGCCTTGTGCCAGACTAAAAATGAGCTTAGTAAATAGTCACTAATATCGTGCTGGAAAAAGTATAATATTTTTTTAAATTTTTATTTCAGATTAAATAAAAAATACTAATCCATAATTTTTAGTTAATCGTCTGTGTCTCTCTATGGAGAGGGCGTGGATGGTGAAAATGTTCGATAAATTATTTCGGGTTGGTAATGAGTAGGATGGAGGACAAATCGTTATGGCAGCGGCTAATCGTAATTTACAAGTGACTTCACCCTTGCCCGAGGCAGCGGCGCGCAAACCGGCCGACACATTTTGACGAAGAGGATATCCTTCATGTCGTGAAATGCTGAATATGAAAATGATGTTATGTTTTTGTAAAGACATAAAACACACACACACACACACACACACACACACACACACACATTCTCTCTCTCTCTCACATACACACAGAGACACACACTCTCTCTCTCTCTCTCACACACACACACAAACACACACACTCTCTCTCTCTCACACACACGCAGACAAACACACACTCTCTCTTTCTCACACACATACACCGAAATAGATACACAAACACGCACCCACAAAAACATATACACACGCATACTCGGAAAATCAGCCCATATCCGCACAAACTCACACAACACATACACACAAACACACACACATACATCACAAACACACAAGCACGCTCCAATGCATATACACACAAATACAGAAGCACATACACAAAAACACACAAACACATCGACACAAACACACGCAGCCATGTATACATCCACACAATCACACGCAACTACAAATACATCTACCCAACACATAAACGCACGCACACACACACACACATACACACACACACACACATGCATGCATATATAGAGAGGGCGGTGCAACGGTTACCAGTTTGAGGATAAAACATTCCCCACATTTATTATTACCGTTAATTATCATCATTACAACACCGAGTGGTGACAGTCTGTTTCCTACGTGAACGCAATCTTCAGGCCATGTGTTGACCTCAGTGTTTACTCTTATATTTACACACGCTCTATCCCTGATATTGAGGCTTATGGTCACATCGAGTTGGAACACCGGTTCCTGTACGATCACCGTCGTGCCTGACCTAGATGGGTGACCGCTTGGGAACACCGGGTGCTGTAAGCTTGAATGTAATGGATGTAACGATGGTGTAATGGATAATGGCTCGGAATTTTTAGTTTGAGAACCGAGCTCCAGTTCCAGTTGGGACCGCTATATTCACTTACGCTTATCCTAGGCAGAGTGCACGTATACTACACTGATCCTAGGTAAAATGCACAGATACTACACTGACCCCAGGTAGAGCCCACAGATACTACACTGATCATGAACAGAGTGGACAGATACTTCACTATTTCTCGGCAGAGTGCACAGATACTACACGGATCATAAGCAGAGCGCACATATACTACACTGACCTAGGCAAAGTGCACAGATATTACACTGATCTTAGGCAGAGCGCACAAATGCCACACTGATCCTAGGAAGATTGCACATATACTGCACTGATCCTAGTCATAGGGCACATATACTACACTAATCATAAGCAGATCGCAAATGCTACAAGGATCCGAGGCAGAGTGCACATATACTACACTGATCCTAGGCAGAATGCACAGATTCTATATTGATCCTAAGACGAGCCCTTCGAAACTCCATTGATCATGAGCATAGCGTATAATTACTACACTGATAGTAGGAACAGTGCCCAGATACTACATTGATCCTAGGAAGAGTGCCAGATACTACACTTATCCTGTGACGAATACGCAGGTATTACGCTGATCGTAAGCAAAGCGCACAGATACTACATTGATCACAGGCAGGGCGCACAGATACTGCATTGATTCTAGGCTGAGTGCACAGATACTACGCTGATCATAAGCAGAACGTGCAGATATTACAATGATCCTAGACAGAGTGCATAGATAATGCGCCAATTCTTGGGCACTCCGACGTGGTGTAATGGTTAACAAACTTGTCTCGGTAGATCAACTACGACTGAACAGTGAGTTTGATCCTTACTGGATGCCCCATACATTCGGCCTTGAGTCACATCTAAGCTACGTTTAGAATACCACTGTTGCACCTATGCTAACCGCGGATATATTTTAAACCTAGAAGTGCCGTACCATTTGTATGTAAACGCGTCACTTGGACGGAACAATTCTATATTTTTTATTCTTAACGTAGGTACTTCCACGAGATCGCTAAAAAAAGAGCACAGCATGATGAAAAAGACGCCAAACTTGACGAAAACAAAATTTTATCGTCTAAATGTTTATGTTATTATTAAGAGGAAAGATCAAAGTTTATTTTAGTTATTTTAAAAAAAAATTTTCCTTCTTTTTAGAACAATCTGAATTTTGATTTAAATATCCTTGTTTCTCTTTGTATCACCGGAACTACTAAAATAACATACAATTTTTAGCACGTTTTATTTTTGCATGACACACATTAATTTGGAAAAATAGAAATAATTGTCGGATATTAATAAAACTTTCAGAAAGTATTCACAGATGATCGAAATTATTATAAATATGTTTTACCGATCTTAACGGTTTCAATAAATATTAAATAAAGTTCTACCATCTCTTTGGTAATAATTTAACCGGCATTTCAACCGCTTCCCCTTTTCTAGTCTTAAGATTGTTCAAATGAATCTCAGGTCCGTTCATCTTCTTCAAGATCTTTGGTAATACTTTAGACGAAATTTCAACCGTTCTCTCTTCCCTTGTCTTCAGATTTTTCAAATGCTCTTTGCTAAGCGAGTTGAAAAAGACCGCCCATCTTCTGTATTTACATCGAAACCTGTGTTATGTTCAGTGGAAGAGAACTGTTCAGTTATTTTCCCATTTGCCCAACAGGAGAAAAGATATTATCACTCGACTACCAAATGGTCTCCGCGGCCTTGACCTCTCTCTAAACTAATCCGATTTTTACGACTAAATCTCATCGGCTTAACTAAGCAACCAACAGGAGTAGAAGACCCCCCACCGACAGCAAATAACATTCTTTGGTCTTTAATCAAATTTATATATATATATATATATATATATATATATATATATATATATATATATATATATGTTGTTAAATATAACAGACACTGAATGTCTATTATGTCTGATCATGAGCCATTCTAATGTTCGAATGTTTGCTTTAATTTCGGGTGAAAATAAAGACAAGAATTGTCCAACATTTGGATATTTTTTTATTAAGTTGTTCCTTGATTTAAGCTTTCGGCTCACATGAGCCATCTTCAGAGTGGTTATATGAACGTTTATATTCACCAATCAAAGATAATATTTTGTTATATTGACTTAAAAGATTGTAATGCGACAATAACGGTCACGGGATAGCAGACGCAGATCGTAAGTTCAAGATGCGGTTCTAAGACGTCATAGCACGAGAGAGACCGATATATTAACAACAGAACCATATGTCTAGTTGCAACGTAATGTGTTGTGACTAGTTTGAAATGTAATTCTGTTGAGTGTGGGTTGCTTTGTTTTAATGTAGATGGCCTCCAATATCTGAAGGTTTATGTATGTGAGAGTATTATAGCGTTATCGACTAATATCTGTCTAATATTATGTAGATAGCTATGTTTTTCTAAGAAATGTTGTTTACTAGAACTAAGATCGGAAGGGAGACAGGTAAGCGTGGTTGTAGTAAAACCAATATATGTAGTGGGTTTATTATTAGTATCAAAGATACAATCACTGAACGGGCGCGTAAATTGATACACTACACTGTTTTTTTTTTGTAGAGGATTTAGTTGTGTGGTTGTAGTGTTATTAGAGATTATGAGGGCAATTGCTTTATATATATTTACATTACATGAATCATTCATACAAAAAACAGATAGTGAAGTTAATGATATAAATGGCAAGAATCACTCTCGCAAACAATTTGAATAAAATACATTAACCTCGAACCCGTTGATGAATGTTATGATCCCTGTTTATAAATTCCAGTTGTATAAGATCATTTTTTTACTACAAGCTTTCGATTGCTCATACAATCATCCTCAGGTATAGAAATAGATATGTCTTTTTTACATCCAGGTAATAACAGGACAACGAAAGTTAAGATGTACTCCGAAATATGTTTTTTTGGAAATGTGATATTGTTAACTGTGAAAATTATTTTGGAGCGTGCGGTCGCAACGCTGAGGTTGAATTTTTTTAAAAATTTGAATTGTGCGTTTTTGTCCTAATATAGTAATATGAGAATTCTTTTGTAGAGGTAGGTTTTTTTTCCAGTCAATATGGCATGAACTAAATTGTTCAATAAATAGAGGAATGTCACCGTTATTTGCACATCAGATCAGTTATTTTATATTTTATATATATATATATATATATATATATATATATATATATATATATATATATATATATATATATATATATATATATGCGCGTATGTGCGTCCGTGCAGAATGTCCTGATTATTTGTTCTTTTCACCATTTTTTTCACTTTAAAATAATTCCTCATTGGTTTTTCCCTTTTCTATTTTTTTCTTCCTTTCATTTGGAGCCATTTTGACTTCTGGTTTTCCAGATATATACTGTTGTTGTTAATTCATATTTTATTTCATTTTTCCAATTTTCAAATGAGGTTTTCTTCATTGGGATCTTTTTAAGTACTTTTGACGAATCGGTGAGTTTCAAGAACAATGTGCTGTCTGTATGGTAGGTAAGATTCCGTTATAGTATTTTTTTGAAAAGCTGAAAGTTTAAAATCGTCCTTCATTTGTACGACGAAATCAGACTGGCTTAACTAAGCTACCAACAGAAACAGAAGAACACTCCCCACACACAACTAAGAACTTTTGTCGGTCTTTAACCTGTATCTATCGTCTCTTCATTTTAATTTAAATTTAATATAAATATGTCTCCAATAACCATGTCCTGAAGATGGTCTATTAGACCGAAACGTCTGACGTTGACAGCAAAACAAAAAACAAAATAAAAAAACAGTAAACTCACATATTCGGATTTTGCTTTGTCTTTTCCACATTTTCATCATACCGTCGGATCTACATCCACATATTTGCTTACACACACACACACACACACACACACACACACACACACACACACACACACACACACACACATATATATATATATATATATATATATATATATATATATGACACTATTTTGCTATGGTAATTAACTAATTAGCCATAAAAAACTGAACCGTAAATGCTGAAAATAGAAAAGAAGGCTTAAAACGATATCCCGAAAGATATACCGTTCGATATAAAAAGATTTTATTTTATTTCCCAAAAAGTATGTTTTCTCAAGAAACCAAAGAAATATGTCAACGATAAATTCACAGAAAGGCCATATGGCGATCTTTGACAATTTATTAATGCTGGTCGCTAAAAGTGCTGGGTAAGAAAACACAAATTAACCAGAATCGTTCGAGAGTGCAAAGATCTTAGTAATTGGCCTGGCAACAGAGTCATGTATTAATTGTAAGAATTTTGGCAGAACGAAAAAGATTGCATAAACAAACTTCCAGTTTATAATTCTAAACTGAGAAATCCTGAATAAGCAGAGATGTCAAAGAGTTAATTAATGAAGCGATCTCAAGCAAACCAGCACGATAGAGACGCCATTGGTCGAGTGGTAGCAATGGTAGTAGGCGGAGGTAAATTGGCACGAAAGACGGAGAAGTTACTAACGCCCACCGAAAGGAATTGGTGTGAGGTACCAATGTGAAGAGGGCGGAGTTTAGGAGGATAGCTATCCTGCAACCTCTCCTTACGGACGAAGGGATCCCCTCAGAAATAGGAAGTAATTAATTTTCCAAAAAAGGGAAGTAATTCATTTTCCTAGCCAGATAACAAAGGGTCCTTTGCTGAAATCGGGGATACATCGAAAACCCCAGGGTGCGTCTAACCCCGAATATGTCCATATAAACGAGCGCCCTCGGGCAGTTCGACAGTTCGCGCGCAGGGGCCAACCAGTTGCGTTTTGCAGTTGGAGGGAGCTGACAGAGAGATTGCACGATTCTTGCCTCCGACCTCGCCTTTCTACAAAACAGCAAGTTATACTGACGAACTAAGCTAAGCCAGCACTTAAAAAACTAAACCCTTGACTTAGAAGACCAGAACTTGCCTTGAAATACAAAAGTTTCACTTTCAGAAGAAACAGGTTGGGAAAAGACACACACACTCCTGCATAGAACAGATTGATAAAAGTTGATTTGCTTTCTTTAAACATACCCGAACCTTGTGGTTTTCATGTATTTCTTTTGCTTGTGCGACGTCACCTCCAGTTTAGACTCACCTTGCACGACGGCCCCGGTGTCTGGTTGATCTCGACGACCTAAGATCAAAGTCACAACGTGGGTAGGTTAGACTTGAGATCAAGTTAGTTACTTCGGTAACCAGTCATTGCAAGCGAACTGAGAACGACGGAGCTGGTGTCAAACCGGTTGCATTTGGTGTGAAGCCGTAGAATTGACCGACCATCACATTTGGTACCCTGGCCAAAGGATCCCGCCGGGTAGTGACGACCGCCGATCGACCGGGGGTTATATATATATATATATATATATATATATATATATATATATATATATATATATATATTAACAGATTTAATGTGTCAATGTCTGGATTTCCTCAAACAATTTAAATTTGAGAGAATAAAAATTTTACATCTAACTCAATCATGTCTCTCTCCCCCCCACTTCCTCATTTCGTTAATTTACATATGCTTAGTACTGCCCGTCAAAAATGTGTAAATTTCTTTTCATTTTTCATTTCAACCTTTGGAAGTAAAGTCTGATGATCCGCGGTCCTTTAAAAGAGCTGTGGTGAAATAATTTATTACATGGAACCATAAAGTGGTCTGTTTTTATTTTTATTTAAATTATTAGCTCTGATTTACATTGAGCTCTCTGGATTTTATCCTCCTTAGGTCTACCCATATGGATTACCTAGTTTTTCGTAAACTATATATATATATATATATATATATATATATATATATATATATATATATATATATATATATATATATTTGTGTATTTGTGTTGGGCCGAGAGTTTAGAAGGTTCTCATTCTGAAGAAAGGAGACCATGATGTTATTGGAATGGAGGGGTCGATCCCAGCGTGCGGTACCTTTGGAAAGTGCCTGAAAACCATACCACAGCTTTACACAAGCCTTGTGAGTGAAATTGGGTAGACCTTGGAGACCGTCAATAGCTGTGCTAGTACAATGTCACAGGAAATCGTGTTCGTGGGCTTGAGCATACTGACCTTATTCAAATTGTTGATAACGCTAGATAACACGCTCCTTCCCAGAAACTATAACTAAGGTCTGCTCAGCATAGTTGCCGAATAAACAACAGGTAGGCTCTGTGGGTGTTGAATAAACGCTAATGCGCCTGAGCAAGCGTCTGCAATAGGGATTGGCTAGCCGCCCTAGTAGACGGGTATCCTCGAATACGACTGGACATCTATACAACATATATATATATATATATATATATATATATATATATATATATATATATATAAGCATATGTGTGTGTGTGTGTGTGTGTATTTAGGCAGCATATTCTCCCTTATGCATGTCTGATTAAATAAATTACAGACATTATGTCTGCTTATTTTTTAATAAAATCCGTTCATACTCACGGATAAATTTCCGTTTTATTGCAATTAAGTGATATGAGAAATGTGCTATAACTATGATAATCGTTTTTATTTTCCGTTTTCCTGGTACTTTCGACCTTCTTCCAAGATCATCTTCAGCGGTGTACGTAGTAATACAAAACTGTATGTTGTTCAGGGGTGCAAATAGTAATACAGATGTGTTTTTGATATCCATTACGTTAAGTATGTCTTTTATTTGAAAGCAAAAAGCAAAACTACAGTTCGAAGATAGGTACACTAATCCGTAGCCAGCACATCCCGGTTTATTCCATCAAACCAGTAGGTATCACATCCGGGATATTCCATCAACCTTTTTTTTAAACGAAGGAATAAGCCTGCGCCGGTTTTTCTTTATATAAGGGAGCCCCAGTGGCATCCGCAGGCGCACGCCCTCGGCCTTTTTGAAGGCTAGTAGATATATCTTCTGCACAATTGGCAATGTATTTTCCAGGCGCGTTTTCGTTTTCTAGTCTGACTCCTCATGACCGTGTGGAACGGATCTTGTAAAACGCATCATGTCGCTGGTGCTTCAGCACATTACCCACCGCCTAACAGGACTTTATTGAACTAAATTTGTTATATTGGTGCGATTGCGCATGCGCACTAACAAGGAATACCGGGAATTTAAAATTTTTTTTTTTTTAAATCTAGATGATTTCATTTAGATTTCTTTCTTTTTCATTCCGTCACTTTTTGTTCGTAGATTTCTCACACTACAGAACTTCTATTATCATAGGGTACTACATAGGGTACTACATAGGGTACTACATAGGGTACTATATCTACTAACAACATTAATGGAAAGAAAAGGAAAAAACTTGTAAATGAAATCGGCTGCAAAAGAGACAGTAACACTGAGAACATTTTAACACACACCATACCAATATCTGTAATTCACATTACAAAAAAGAAATTTTTTGTTATTAATGTCAGTATGTGTCTCTGGTATTATTGTTTATGTCATTTGTGTATGTTTTTATTTATTTCGTTTTCAGTATAAAAAAAAAAAGTCAAAAGTCTTCATCTATCAACTACTACTACAAATACATATAACAACGGGGTAACTTACACGGCACAACATCCAGACGCGTTACACGGTTTCACCGATATATTACCAGTAGCAATCATTACATGTAATAGAGTAATACATCGCACAGCATCCGAACTCGTTACAAGGTTTCACCAATGTATTCCCGGTAGCAATCATTATATATAATAGAGTAAATTCCTTCATCAAGCTTTAGCTTCTTGTTTTGATTTCTATTAAGTCTTTTTATTGATTTAGACGGAGCTGAAACAAACTTTATGTTGAGTCTAGATAAATTCTTTTCAATTGTAGCTTTCAATTCTGAATGGATAAATAATAATTAACAAGGAACATTTGTTGGTCTATAATCGAAATTCTCCAAAATGGCCTTTGGAATCGAAAGTGTACATATTTTGTCTCTTGTTTTGTTCAAGTCCTCTCGACTGTCGCGGTTATTTTTAAGAGCCATGTGTTGTCTCTGTGGTAGGCAATATTTCATTATATTAGTATTCTTTAGAAAGCTGAAAGTTTAAAATAGTCCACAGTGACGTCATGAGGCCGCATCAAAAAGGGAGTATACATGTGTATATTAAATACATCATGTACAGGTCAAGATTATTATTGAATAGACAAAAGTATTTGCTAAAAGCATTGGTTTGTGAATTTCGTGACATATTGTTTGTGGGTTCAATCCCTGGGTCGGGAAGTGTGCACTCAGTGGAAACGGGCGAGCTGATATTAAACAATACTAAATAAAAAAAAAGAATTGGCGATATCCCTAGACATGAGCAGTGGAAAGAGAACAGTCTACCCCTGTAGACTCCATGAATAGAAATATGTTACTTTCGCTAAACTCCAAATTACAAGACTGAAATTATATATATATATATATATATATATATATATATATATATATATATATATATATATATATATATGTGTGTATATATATATCTATATATATATATATATATATATATATATATAGAGAGAGAGAGAGAGAGAGAGAGAGAGTATTGGGGCAGCAGATCATTATTCAAACATGTATTGTTAAATATAACAGACAACAAATGTCTATTATGTTTGATCATGAGCCGTTCTAAGCTTCGTATGGACGCTTTAATTTCAGGTGAACATAAAGACAAAAATTCGCCAAACTCTGGATATTTATTTTATTAAACTTGTCCTTGATCTAAGCTTTCGGCTCACATGAGCCATCATCAGAGTGGTTATATGGGTATTACAACAGAAATGTTCACATCCAATTATATTTACATAGTAGTTTGCTCTCTCTCTCTCTCTCTCTCTCTCTCTCTATATATATATATATATATATATATATAACATCCACATTATAACCAAAAACTTTTGCAGCTTCTCTCTTCTCTTCAACAAATATATATATATATATATATATATATATATATATATATATATATATATATATATATGAGAGGGTCAGCATTGGATGGTGCCTTTCGTTTTACACTTATGCATTCTAGCAGTGGCTATTTTGGAGAAAATCAGGTAAGGGAAAGACATATTTAATTTATGCTTTCTTAAGTGTGATACTAGCCCAGCCCTGCTACGAGTGACAAAGCCACACTGACAGATGAAATTTGTTAAAGCAGGATTTTGATGGCATGTCTGCTTCAGAGCTTGACGAAGCTGATCACGGTGCTTCAGTCTACTGTCTTCAAAACCCCTTTCACTTAATGAAACATGTCTTACGCCATTCTTTCGGTTTGATGCTTGTACTTCCCAGGTTTTCAGATCAAAGTTGAGACGTTTCAAGTTGTCTTTCAATTTGTCTTTGTAGCATAAGAGTGGACGTCCAGCTGAAAGCTTGGAGTTTGGTAGTTGTCCATACAGCATCTTTTTGGGAGCCTATGCTCATTCATTCTTACAACATGACCAGCCCACCTTAGTTAAATCTTTTCTATGCCTGTGATGTTGTTCTATAAAATTTCTTCAGTATTGCACTATTCTTGACCCTGTCATCCCATTTTATATCACATATGGCACGAAGACAGTGCATGGGAAAGGCGTCAAGTTGATTTATGTGCTTGCGGTATAGGGTCCAAGTTTCAGCCCCATAGAGAAGGGTTGAGAGAACCACTGATCTGTATATGGCGATCTTTACTCTGAGAGACACGTCTTTGATGTTTCATAACCTATGTTTAAGTTTACCGAATGTTGTGCTGGCTTTGGCTATTCTGGATTGGAGTTCTCTGTTCATTTTTCCATCAGAAGAGACTGTTGATCCAAGATATGTGAACGCCTCAACAGCTTTTAGTGCCATACCATCAATGAATACGGAAGGATTTGCGAGAGGTGGATTGCCTGCTACTGGCTGATACATTAGGTCATTCTTCTCTGTTGATAGTGTTCAAATGCTTTCGCTGTTTCAGAGAATTTTTGAAGGATAGTTAGAATGTCTTCTAGACTGTGGATAGAGCAGCAGCATCTGCAAAGAGAAGATCGTGTACCAGCTGCAGATCAAGTTACGATTGTGTTTTTAAAACGTTGCTGATTGTATAGACCGCCACTTGTTCTGAATTCAACACTGACCTCTTCACTTAGGTCAGAGAATGCTTTTTCAAGCATAGCAGAAAAGAAAAGTGCAAAGAGAAGAGGAGCAATAACGCAACCTTACTTTGTACCCTTGGAAACGAAAAAAGCGCCAATTGCTCACTTCTTGACCTTGCAAAAGCTTTCATTCCTTAGTGAAAGGAGATAATAATATGGAGCATTTTTTCTGGAACACCTAATTTTGACAAAACTTTCCAATGAGCAGTTCAAGATACAATATTGAAAGCCTTTGTGAAGTCTACAAAAACAACAAATAGATCCTTGTTTTGTTCTCGTGTCTTCTCCTGAGCTTGCCGGAGACAAAAGATCTTATCCACGGTCCCTCTACCGTGATATATCTGTCCCAGTGAAGATAGTTCAGTGGTAGAGACTCTGACTGACACCAAATCGGTTGGGTTTCAATCTGGGCTTGAGGCATTCGGTTGTCTAGTCGCACTGAAGAGCTGTGATACAGCGAAAGAGTACTGTCTGCGAATGATTTAATAATTTAGCTCTTGAAAATATATTTTCAATTGAGCACTGTTGACTGACAAGCAAATTCTATAAACAACAGCCACCTGCGTTAATGCGAAGCTCTTCAGTTAAATGAATGGAGCACTTCGGTTGTTGGGCATTTGTTTACATTTGTAAAAACAATATGCTAGATTTGGCTGACTCGTTCTGTCGAGTGAAAATAGCTCAGTGGTAGAGACTGTGACTGACAGAGTTGGGTTTCAATCCGGGCTTGTGCGATAATCTTAAGTGGCACTTAAGACCCACTAGTGATTTACAAAGGAGGCCGCATATGGAGCAAGTGTGAGGATTGTGGGATGAGATCACTGTTAGATTGGCTGAGCTTTTAGATCTTGCTCTCGCTTCTTGAAGACGATTCAGACAAGCAGATTGAAAACTGCTGAGTCCACTAAAGCACTTTGATCTCCATTCTACCCGCTCCAAGGCTAAGCGCTCGAGGGTGTTATGAGGTATATCATACATATATATCATTCATAATATGTGTATATATATATATATATATATATATATATATATATATATATATATATATATATATATATAATGAAAACTTACATTCGTTAAACAGTTGGGGTGACAGGACATCCTGAAGAAGACAAAATGACGTCTACTTCCATCTACAACTGCGCCACACCGCGTTCTACACACCCTCACTGAGTCTGGAAAGTAGTGGAAGAGAGCAAAGAAATAAGCTACTACTAGAAATTACGAGTACTTAAAAAATTGTGGATAACAAACCACCCCATGTATCTAACGCTGTTTTAAGAACTCTAAACGCATAATAACGATCCAACAAGTCACATATTACTTTTCTTCCATGGAACGCGGATTTGTGGTGCCAGTGGTGGAGATTTATCCTTGCCATTCGGGGTGAGCATTGTCGAACACTCCTCACCAGTACAAATATTGCCACTCTATTAGCGGGTCCTGGGTAAAACGTTAAACTACATCCGCATCCTGGGTAAGACGATAAACTACGTCCAGCAGCAAGCCTCTGATCAGGAGGTTTTGAAGAACGTGGAACCACCTATTAATTACTGGTGTTCCCAGGTCCACCCTGACCCGGGGTGGTAGCACCAGTTAGGGTCCCAGCTATGGGCAAATAGTTAACTATTACCAGCAATACTTTTTTGAAAAAAAATATTGCCAACAATACAATTTTGGACGAAATCTATTACCAGAAACAGACTTTTGACAAAACAAAATATTACCAGCAATAAAAATTTTTGTCGACATTAAATAACCCATTGAGTTTGATATGCCGCACCCCCACCGAAAAAAAAATCTATTAGCTGCTCGGATTGAATAATCGGGAAGTCGTGTTTGAATACGGGTCGGTCAAGTTAAAATTCACTTACGTTCAAATACGTTTGGAAAAGGCATGAATCCAACCCTTCTCCCTCCAGCTATGGATAAATAGCACGGACAGACTGGGTCGTATAATCTTGGGTGGCAACCGGTCCAGAAGAACAACTTTGAATTCAAAACCTCCAAGTATGCGTGAATAGTGGGACAGTCTGTGATCTGTAGCCACGATTGGCAACCAGTCTAGTAGGAGGACAACTCTGAACTCAAAACTGTATGTAGCCCTGGCGATGCACATACTACGCAGCTAAAGAAAGGATCATGGAATTTGCAATGACTCGTTGATCCCTACTACGGTGAGTGTGCACAGTCGTCAAAAAATTACTAATTTTACTGCCAATGCTGCTGTTACTACTACTAAGCTACTGTAATCGCAGCTAATAATGCGCTAGGTACCAATACTTACTCTTGTAGTATTACTAATGCTATTGCTAGTATTAGTAATTCTGCTGCTCTACTAATAATTCTATCCCTAAAGCTGGCACCAATATTATTAATGCAACTAATTGAGTTACTACTTTTATTACAACTAATTCTGCTACCGCGACTAAAGCTACTACGGGTATTATTAATACTACTGTTACAACTTCTACTACTATCACAGCTAATTGTCCTACTACCGCTACTAAAACTAATACTAGTATCACTAATTCTGCAGGTACTAATTTTGCTACAACTATAACTATTACTAGCATTAGAATTCTGCTGCTGTTACCTTTATAACTAATTGTTCTACTAGTACTATTAAAACTAATTCTGCAGTTTCTACTAAGAATTAAGCCGCTGCTAATATTACTAATTCTGTCGATACCACTTCTACTATTGTGGTACTATTATTATTATTATTATTACTAATTATGATGCTAAAGAGGACACTAGTATTAATAATTTTGTAATACTACTACTAATTATAATTTTACTCATAAAGATGATACTAATGTGACTAATATTACTAATTAAATTAGTAATTAATTTAATTTTGTTATTGCTAATGCTACTAATACTGCTACTAGTATTATTAATTCAACTGCTAATTGTGCTATTATATACAGAACTAAATTTGTTACTAAAGCTGATACTACTATTACTAATTCTACCACTACTGCTACTGCTCTAACGAATTCTGATACTCATGGCCGGTGCAAAAGTCTTGTTGGGATTGCTTTGAGTTTGAAATTGTTATCAGAAGGTTTCAATATTAAGATGGTTAGTTTACGGGGATGTTCAGCATATTCATCCACAACAATATAGAATATAGGCATTCAAAACGAATCAATCACAAGGCAATTGAATAAGAAACAACGGTAATTTAGTTTCAATAAAAACAACAGACATTTATGTACAATTAATATCCAATTAGAAAACTTGTGGTTTGATAATGCAAGAATTGACCATGTATAAATTGGGTGTCTTATTGATTTACAGTTCAAAATTGTTCACGTGTTAAAGAACTGGTCAAATAGAGTAAAATGGAAAATATTACTTATACAGAAATGTGTGTAGTTTGTGTGCGTGATTAAAGTAGAGTATAAATGTCTTAATTTTCTAGAGTTGTTTACCTTGGATTGTTCTGTGTTTATCTTTTGTTAAATACAATTTCTATTTTACTAGTGTGTAAGAACACTTACTTCTTAGAAAGTTGTAAGTGAATTTTTAGAGAATAGTGTTTGAGTCAGCAGTTGACGCGCGAAAAGTTTCTTAAGTCAAAATAGTGACACGCGTGAATTCGTGTGGTATCTCTCTGAAGCTAAGTGACTGACTGGTGAATTGGGTCGAAATGGTCCTTTTAATTTATTTTGGGAATCCAAAGTAGGCTCCAATGAACTTGGCGCGAAAATAGGTTTTCGACAATTGCTACATATTTTGGTGCATGTATTTTCGACCAATAAAAAGATTTTCAATGTGAGGTGTTGATTGGTTATAACTGATTTTGATGGAAGAGTGTATTTTATCACGTGGGTGAGTAGAAAATATGGACGATTCTATCAGTCTCACCCGCCCTCGAATCTATGATACACTCCCCACCAACTCTACTACATCTCACTTTTCATAAGTTAGTATTCGTATGAAATTCAAAATTTTATTGTAACCTAATTATGTACAATAATAAGCATGTTTATACGCATACGAAAATTCTTTTTAATCAATATTCTTTTTAAAATGCTGGTGGGTCGCTAAATTGTATTATTCTTTTCCATTTATGATTAGTAAATATAGTTTTTACTTAATAACAGTATCACCTATCAGATACAAATTAATAGAGAATTTTAAAAGATCTTTTAAAATTTAAACCCTATAAATCATTCTAACTAAAATTGTTAAAAAAATATCAAAACACTTCTTGTCAAAATTCATTATTAAAAAAAAAATTCACAGAATGACATGAAAATTCACGAAATTTTTTCATCCTTTCATAGTTACTTGTACTTAGCTTGTAACGTATATAAATGTAGACAGAAAAAAGCAAAACTTGATAAGATAGTCACAAAGAACTGCCCGCGGCCCCCAGTCAGGCTTGGGTACCCTGGTTTTACTCGCCAGATCTGTTACTACTCCTACTAAAGCTGCCACTAGTTAGTATTACTAATTCTGTTTCTACTACTTCTACTACTAACACAGCTACTACTAATATTACAAATAATTCTGCTAATACAGCTGATAATAATATTATTAATTCTGCTGCTACTGCCACTACTACTGAGGCTGCTATTAGTATTACTAATTCTGCTGCAACTGCAACTATTAATTATGATACTACTATATATAGCTGCTATTAGTATTACTAATTCTCCTGCTAACACTTCTAGTACTAGTTCTGCTACTATTATAAATACAACTCTGCTACTAAAGTCGATTAGTATTACTAATTCTGCTAATACTACTAATATAACAAATTCTACAGTTTCTACTACGTATAATGCTACTACTAGTATTACTAATTCTGCTAATACGATTTCTACTACTAATTGTGCTACTGCTACTATTACAACTAATTCTGCAGTTTCTATAAATAATGCTGTCAATAGTATAATTTTGCTGTTACTACTTCTACTACTACTAATGCTACTACTGCTGTTACACATAAATCACCTAACACTACTACTAGTATTACTAATTCTGTTGCTACTGCTACTACTAATTCTGCTACTACTACTAAAGCTGCTATTAATGATACTAATTCTACATGCTACTACTTCTACTACTAATTATGCTACTACTACTTTTGCAATATATCTGCTGCTAAAGCTGATACTAGCATTACTAATTCTGCTGCTACCACGTCTACTAATAATTCTGCTACTGCTATTATAAACGGAGGTTAAAAAGGTTGCGTGTTTTTGTTCATTTAAAGTTAAGGCGTGTATTCATGGTCAAGCTCAAGTCAGCCTTGCGCAGATTTGGAACAGCTAAAGGAAAGTTCCTACTTACTTTATCGTTGGAAGGTTTAAACCTGGATATGGGATGTACGCTTTCTTTCTCTTGGTCCAGAAGCTAGGGTAAATCAGTATAAGCATCGTTAGAACGGTCGGGCTAAAGTCAGCCTTGCGCTGAGATGGAACAACAAAAGAGAAAACTTAGCCCACTTTATAGGTAGAGGTAATTTGGAAGACACATGCATTGGGTAGTTTTTGGGGTTTTGTTTTTGTTTTACGGCATATCAACCGTAATGGGTTATTTAATGCCGACAAATTTTTTATTGCTGGTAATATTTTTCTTCAAAAATCTATTTCTGGGAATATGTTTCCTTGAAGAAATCTATAGCTGGCAATATTTTTTTCAAAGAATATATAAATGTTTGTATTGCTGGTAGTTTTTTTTTAAGTATTGCTGATAATAATTATTCCTTCAAATATTATTGCTGGTAATAATCTTTTTTATTACAAAGTATTTCTGGTATTAAAACCTATTTTTACACATGTTTGGGTGTTAACTATTTGCCCATAGATGGGATCCTAGCAGGTGCTACCACCCCGGGTCAGGGTGGACCTGGGAACACCAGCAATTAAGAGGTGGTTCCACGCTCCTCAAAACCTCCTGATTAGAGGCCTTGCTGTTGGACGTAGTTTATAGTCTTACCCAGGACGCGGATGTAGTTGATCGTTATACCCAGGACGAGCATTGGGAAGTGGGAAGAGAATTCAGCCGTCATTTGTAAACGAGGAATCTAACGCGCTCTAGCGGGAACGTAATTACCACGTAGTGCTACATCTTGGAGCTAAAAAGAGAAATGCCGTAAGTCAGGAAATATTTGACTTTTTATAAGCTTCAACACCGCCACTTAACGGCGTTTAACGAAACCGGTTTCCGATTCCTTTGCTCTTAACATCATGGGAAAATTTATTAGTTACTATTATGGTCATATTTTTCTATTCTGTTTTAATTTCCCATAGATGACAAGTATTCCTGCACTTTCTACAACGAATGATGTGGCTCCAAATTCTTTTGCTTCTACTATTACTTATCAAATTCTTCTTCTACTATTACTACAAGTAATCCGGTTGCTGTTACTACTACTAACCCTTCTACTCTTACTACTACTACTACTACAAATAATTTTCCTATTACTTTTAGTACTTAGACTAGTATTATTAGTTCTGCTATTACTACTAGATATTGAGAATCCTTTATCCGAAATTCTTGGGACCGGAAGTGCTTCGATTTTCATATTTTATCGGATTTTGGAATACATACTATTTGGTTTGTATATAGCATCTATAAAATGGGTCAGCTTGGGAATATAAGCCAGGCATGAACACGATATATATACATATACCCTGAAAGTAGTTTTATGTAAAATTCAATACATTTTGTGTGCATACCGATAAATGAAATGACGCTAGATATGTAATGATTCTTACGTGGTGAAATTAAGATTACACGAAAAAAAATGTTTTGTACTTTTTGTACGTGTACAAAATATTGATAAACATAAATGGTTACATTTTTCTTGTCACTACTTATATATATATATATATATATATATATATATATATATATATATATATATATATATATATATATGCAAATCTTTTTGACAGTTTGAATAATAACTTTACTGAGCACGAAACACGAACGAAGGTGTTGTTGTGATGATCGCTAACAAAAAAACTGTCGCCAATGTAGGCTACGTAGATAGGCCGGATAACACCCAACCAGGGCAGATGAGTTCACTCACAACAGCTACAAATCACCTAGAAACCTTCTAAGTGATTTCTGAAATACAAGTAATGACCTAGCCATGTAATGCTCACAATTTTTATATATATATATATATATATAAATGTTATATATATATATATATATATATATATATATATATTTATATATATATATATATATATATATATTTATATATATATATATATATATATATATATATATATATATATATATATATATATATATATAAATGCAGGACTTTTTGACATTTTGAATAATATCTTTACTGAGCATGAAACACCTGGTAAGTAATCGACGAAAGTGTTGCTGTGACGATAGCTAACAAAAAACTGGTGCCTATGTAGGCTACGTAGCTGGGCTGGGGAATACTCACCCAGGGTAGATGAGATCACTGCACATCACTTAGAAACCTTCCAAGAGATTTCTGAAGATTTCCATTTTTAGCAAGGCACCTGAAAATCATTCAGATTTTGGAGGTTTTTGGATATGTGAGGTTTTGGGATTTTGAAGATGTTCATATTTTCAAATTTTAGATTAAGAGTACTTAACCTGTAATACTAATTTTACTGCTGATATTACTACTAATGCTGATGCTACAGTATGTACTAGTAACTATTAGTATTAGAGTTACTGATATTAATAAAGTTCTCTGTTCGCGAATAAGTTCGTTTTTCAAGGCAGCGCGGAAAATGCGACACCGAAATCCGAAGGCGCATTAGAATAGTGAAAGGTGCCTTCCAAAAGCTAAGTAAAGTATTAAGAAACAGGAAAATATCCTTAGAATCAAAGAAAAGCGTATTGAACTGTTAAGCAATGTCAGTCCTCCTATATGGCAATGAATTGTAGATAATCGCCTCACAGATGAAGAAAAGACTGCTGAGAATACCATGGACTGAACATGAGAGCAATGATGAAGCTTTAGAGAAAATGGAAACAAAAAATACACTTAGAATCAGAAAGAGTTGATATTTCATAATGTGGAAAGCAGGCTTGGAGAATCTGACACTCACATGACGTATTAAAGGCGAGAGAGATAGAGGAGAACGCAAATAACATACCTAAGAAGCTTATGCAAATGGATGTCAGGGCAAGGCATAAATTAGGAATGATAGGAAAATTATAAGTCTTATTTGGAGCTACAAAGGATGGGTAGTTGTGGAGAGCCATGATCGTCAATGTCCTGAAGGTACATTAGAAATAGAAGAAGTAGAAGAAAATACATTCTGCAAATCTGCTTCTCCCGCGTTTCTCTTAAGCCCGTCAACGAACGCTCGCTCGAGATAAGCACCTGAAACGATGACAGATCAATTATGGTGGATCAACGATGGCAGATTAACGGATTAAGGTTAGTATTTATTTCCTTCCGAGGTGGATTATTTCTTTCGGCATCGAATCTTTTTTTCTTCTTTTATTGAATTTTCTTTTCTTTTCTGAACTTCAAAAAAAATTCCATTATATTGTAAGTAGAAAGAGTAAAACCAGGAATTCTGTTCTTGAAATGACACAGGAGGAAAAAAAAAACACAATAGATTCGATTCGTTAAATTATGGAGAAAGAAAGAGACAGAAATAAATAAGTAAAAAGAATGTGAGAGAAAAAGAGAAAGAATGTAAAAAAGAAGGAAAAAGTGAAAGAAAGAGAATGGGTATATGGGCGAGAGAGAGAGAGAGAGAGAGAGAGAGAGAGAGAAAAAGAAAAGGAATATAATAAAGAAAGAAAGAAAAAGGAAAGAAAGTAAGAAAGAATGTGAAAAAAAGTAATGTCATACTCAACTGCATTTAGACATTTTCTGATTCATTTTGCACGTCAGCCGGAAGTGAACGCCAAGAAGGCAGAACATAAATTTAAAAAAGTCGTTTTCTGCACATAATCTCTGAGCATCGCCAGAAAAGATGATGATCTTGGGGACTGCCAGATCTGCTTAAAAGCAGGCCTCTCGTAACGACCAACACAGCTACGGACCGAAAGGCCAATTGCCGACATGCAAGTGCGCTGTCAGCGCCATCGCTGCTTCTCTAAACACAATCGTTACCACTCACAGGCTTCACTAATCTCATCCGATTCTTCGTACCCGGAATGAAGCCGGCAATCCAGCTTCGACACCACCAGACTCCCGATGCCAAAGTCCGTGATTTATAACACCGCGACATTGTCACCGTCAGGCATTGTCACCGTCACACCAACGCGCCTCACAACGAATCAACACACCTTGCCACAAAGTTGCCCGCCGAAAGGCCACATGCCGACACGCAGGGTACTGTCGCCGTCACCGCCACGACAGCTTCTCTCACCGTAGCACTGACCTCGCCTAAGCTTTAATAATCTCACCCGGCTCTTCACAAACGGAATTCTACAGACACCAGCTCCGACACAGCCACTAACACTTCAATGTTTTCGGCCTCCCTCGTTGACCTTAAATCGAGACATTCCGACGATCTTCCGTATCCACCCGGTACAGGCCTAGCATCACGGTTAACACAGTGACCCCGTTTTGTTGTTAAAAAATTCGACCTGGATTGAACTGAAACATTCCGCTCGATTTGAAACAGGCATACTCTCCCAGTCACCAGAATGTTCGACCTGAAACCAATAGAAACATTCCGCTCGATTTGATACAGGCATACTCTCTCAGTCACCAGAATGTTCGACCCGAAACCTATAGAAACATTCCGCTCGATTTGAAACAGGCATACTCTCCCAGTAACCAGAATGTTCGACCCGAAACCTATAGAAACATTCCGCTCGATTTGAAACAGGCATAATCTCCCAGTCACCAGAATGTTCGACCTGAAACCAATAGAAACATTCCGCTCGATTTGATACAGGCATGCTCTCTCAGTCACCAGAATGTTCGACCCGAAACCTATAGAAACATTCCGCTCGATTTGAAACAGGCATACTCTCCCAGTAACCAGAATGTTCGACCCGAAACCTATAGAAACATTCCGCTCGATTTGAAACAGGCATACTCTCCCAGTCACCAGAATGTTCGACCTGAAACCAATAGAAACATTCCGCTCGATTTGATACAGGCATACTCTCCCAGTCACCAGAATGTTCGACCTGAAACCAATAGAAACATTCCGCTCGATTTGAAACAGGCATACTCTCCCAGTAACCAGAATGTTCGACCCGAAACCTATAGAAACATTCCGCACGATTTGAAACAGGCATACTCTCTCAGGCACCAGAATGTTCGACCTGAAACCAATAGAAACATTCCGCTCGATTTGATACAGGCATACTCTCCCAGTAACCAGAATATTCGACCCGAATCCAACAGAAATATTCCGCTCGATTTGAAACAGGCATACTCTCCCAGTAACCAGAATTTTCGACCCGAAACCAATAGAAACATTCCACTCGATTTGAAACAAGCATACTCTCCCAGTCACCAGAATGTTCGACCCGAAACCAAGAGAAACATTCCGCTCGATTTGATACAGGCATACTCTCCCAGTAACCAGAATGTTCGACCCGAAACCAATAGAAACATTGCGCTCGATTTGAAACAGGCATACTCTCCCAGTCACCAGAACGTTCGACCCGAAAACAAGAGAAACATTGCGCTCGATTTGATACAGCCATACTCTTCCAGTCACCAGAATGTTCGACACGAAACCTATAGAAACATTCCGCTCCATTTGAAACAGGCATACACTCCCAGTAACCAGAATGTTCGACCCGAAACCAAGAGAAACATTCCGCTCGATTTGATACAGGCATACTCTCCCAGTAACCAGAATGTTCGACCCGAATCCAACAGAAACATTCCGCTCGATTTGATACAGGCATACTCTCCCAGTAACCAGAATGTTCGACCCGAAACCAAGAGAAACATTCCGCTCGATTTGAAACAGGCATACTCTCCCAGTAACCAGAATGTTCGACCCGAAACCAAGAGAAACATTCCGCTCGATTTGATACAGGCATACTCTCCGAGTCACCAGAATGTTCGACCCGAAACCTATAGAAATATTCCGCTCGATTTGAAACAGGCATACTCTCCCAGTCACCAGAATGTTCGACACGAAACCTATAGAAACATTCCGCTCGATTTGAAACAGGCATACTCTCCCAGTAACCAGAAGGTTCGACCCGAAACCAAGAGAAACATTCCGCTCGATTTGATACAGGCATACTCTCCCAGTCACCAGAATGTTCGACACGAAACCTATAGAAACATTCCGCTCGATTTGAAACAGGCATACTCTCCCAGTAACCAGAATGTTCGACCCGAAACCAAGAGAAACATTCCGCTCGATTTGAAACAGGCATGCTCTCCTAGTCACCAGAATGTTTGACCCGAAACCAAGAGAAACATTCCGCTCGATTTGATACAGGCATACTCTCGCAGTCACCAGAATGTTCGACACGAAACCTATAGAAACATTCCGCTCGATTTGAAACAGGCATACTCTCCCAGTAACCAGAATGTTCGACCCGAAACCAAGAGAAACATTCCGCTCGATTTGATACAGGCATACTCTCCCAGTAACCAGAATGTTTGACCCGAAACCAAGAGAAACATTCCGCTCGATTTGATACAGGCATACTCTCCCAGTAACCAGAATGTTCGACCCGAAACCAAGAGAAACATTCCGCTCGATTTGAAACAGGCATACTCTCCTAGTCACCAGAATGTTTGACCCGAAACCAAGAGAAACATTCCGCTCGATTTGATACAGGCATACTCTCGCAGTCACCAGAATGTTCGACACGAAAACTATAGAAACACTCCGCTCGATTTGAAACAGGCATACTCTCCCAGTAACCAGAATGTTCGACCCGAAACAAAGAGAAACATTCCGCTCGATTTGATACAGGCATACTCTCCCAGTAACCAGAATGTTTGACCCGAAACCAAGAGACACATTCCGCTCGATTTGATACAGGCATACTCTCCCAGTCACCAGAATGTTCGACCCGAAACCAAGAGAAACATTCCGCTCGATTTGATACAGGCATACTCTCCCAGTAACCAGAATGTTCGACCCGAAACCAAGAGAAACATTCCGCTCGATTTGGTACAGGCATACTCTCCCAGTCACCAGAATGTTCGACCCGAAACCAAGAGAAACATTCCGCTCGATTTGATACAGGCATACTCTCCCAGTAACCAGAATGTTTGACCCGAAACCAAGAGAAACATTCCGCTCGATTTGATACAGGCATACTCTCCCAGTCACCAGAATGTTTGACCCGAAACCAAGAGAAACATTCCGCTCGATTTGATACAGGCATACTCTCCCAGTCACCAGAATGTTTGACCCGAAACCTATAGAAACATTCCGCTCGATTTGATACAGGCATATTCTCCCAGTAACCAGAATGTTCGACCCGAAACCAAGAGAAACATTCCGCTCGATTTGATACAGGCATACTCTCCCAGTAATCAGAATGTTCGACCCGAAACCAAGAGAAACATTCTGCTCGATTTGATACAGGCATACTCTCCCATTCACCAGAATGTTCGACACGAAACCTATAGAAACATTCCGCTCGATTTGAAACAGGCATACTCTCCCAGTAACCAGAATCTTCGACCCGAAACCAAGAGAAACATTCCGCTCGATTTGATACAGGCATACTCTCCCAGTAACCAGAATGTTCGACCCGAAACCAAGAGAAACATTCCGCTCGATTTGATACAGGCATACTCTCCCAGTCACCAGAATGTTCGACCCGAATCCAACAGAAACATTCCGCACGATTTGATACAGGCATACTCTCCCAGTAACCAGAATGTTCGACCCGAAACCAAGAGAAACATTCCGCTCGATTTGATACAGGCATACTCTCCTAGTCACCAGAATGTTCGACCCGAATCCAACAGAAACATTCCGCTCGATTTGAAACAGGCATACTCTCCCAGTAACCAGAATTTTCGACCCGAAACCAAGAGAAACATTCAACTCGATTTGATACAGGCATACTCTCCCAGTAACCAGAATGTTCGACCCGAATCCAACAGAAACATTCCGCTCGATTTGATACAGGCATACTCTCCCAGTAACCAGAATGTTCGACCCGAAACCAAGAGAAACATTCCGCTCAATTTGAAACAGGCATACTCTCCCAGTCACCAGAATGTTTGACCCGAAACCAAGAGAAACATTCCGCTCGATTTGATACAGGCATACTCTCCCAGTCACCGGAATGTTCGACACGAATCCTATAGAAACATTCCGGTCCATTTGAAACAGGCATACTCTCCCAGTAACCAGAATCTTCGACCCGAAACCAAGAGAAACATTCCGCTCGATTTGAAACAGGCATACTCTCCCAGTCACCAGAATGTTCGACACGAAACCTATAGAAACATTCCGCTCGATTTGAAACAGGCATACTCTCCCAGTAACCAGAATGTTCGACCCGAAACCAAGAGAAACATTCGGCTCGATTTGATACAGGCATACTCTCCCAGTCACCAGAATGTTCGACACGAAACCTATAGAAACATTCCGCTCGATTTGAAACAGGCATACTCTCCCAGTAACCAGAATGTTTGACCCGAAACCTATAGAAACATTCCGCTCGATTTGATACAGGCATACTCTCCCAGTCACCAGAATGTTCGACACGAAACCTATAGAAACATTCCGCTCGATTTGAAACAGGCATACTCTCCCAGTAACCAGAATGTTCGACCCGAAACCAAGAGAAACATTCCGCTCGATTTGATACAGGCATACTCTCCCAGTAACCAGAATGTTCGACCCGAATCCAACAGAAACATTCCGCTCGAGTTGAAACAGGCATACTCTCTCAGTCACCAGAATGTTCGACCCGAAACCAATAGAAACATTCCGCTCGATTTGATACAGGCATACTCTCCCAGTCACCAGAATGTTCGACACGAAACCTATAGAAACATTCCGCTCGATTTGAAACAGGCATACTCTCCCAGTCACCAGAATGTTTGACCCGAAACCAAGAGAAACATTCCGCTCGATTTGATACAGGCATACTCTCCCAGTCACCGGAATGTTCGACACGAATCCTATAGAAACATTCCGGTCCATTTGAAACAGGCATACTCTCCCAGTAACCAGAATCTTCGACCCGAAACCAAGAGAAACATTCCGCTCGATTTGAAACAGGCATACTCTCCCAGTCACCAGAATGTTCGACACGAAACCTATAGAAACATTCCGCTCGATTTGAAACAGGCATACTCTCCCAGTCACCAGAATGTTCGACCTGAAACCAATAGAAACATTCCGCTCGATTTGATACAGGCATACTCTCTCAGTCACCAGAATGTTCGACCCGAAACCTATAGAAACATTCCGCTCGATTTGAAACAGGCATACTCTCCCAGTAACCAGAATGTTCGACCCGAAACCTATAGAAACATTCCGCTCGATTTGAAACAGGCATAATCTCCCAGTCACCAGAATGTTCGACCTGAAACCAATAGAAACATTCCGCTCGATTTGATACAGGCATGCTCTCTCAGTCACCAGAATGTTCGACCCGAAACCTATAGAAACATTCCGCTCGATTTGAAACAGGCATACTCTCCCAGTAACCAGAATGTTCGACCCGAAACCTATAGAAACATTCCGCTCGATTTGAAACAGGCATACTCTCCCAGTCACCAGAATGTTCGACCTGAAACCAATAGAAACATTCCGCTCGATTTGATACAGGCATACTCTCCCAGTCACCAGAATGTTCGACCTGAAACCAATAGAAACATTCCGCTCGATTTGAAACAGGCATACTCTCCCAGTAACCAGAATGTTCGACCCGAAACCTATAGAAACATTCCGCACGATTTGAAACAGGCATACTCTCTCAGGCACCAGAATGTTCGACCTGAAACCAATAGAAACATTCCGCTCGATTTGATACAGGCATACTCTCCCAGTAACCAGAATATTCGACCCGAATCCAACAGAAATATTCCGCTCGATTTGAAACAGGCATACTCTCCCAGTAACCAGAATTTTCGACCCGAAACCAATAGAAACATTCCACTCGATTTGAAACAAGCATACTCTCCCAGTCACCAGAATGTTCGACCCGAAACCAAGAGAAACATTCCGCTCGATTTGATACAGGCATACTCTCCCAGTAACCAGAATGTTCGACCCGAAACCAATAGAAACATTGCGCTCGATTTGAAACAGGCATACTCTCCCAGTCACCAGAACGTTCGACCCGAAAACAAGAGAAACATTGCGCTCGATTTGATACAGCCATACTCTTCCAGTCACCAGAATGTTCGACACGAAACCTATAGAAACATTCCGCTCCATTTGAAACAGGCATACACTCCCAGTAACCAGAATGTTCGACCCGAAACCAAGAGAAACATTCCGCTCGATTTGATACAGGCATACTCTCCCAGTAACCAGAATGTTCGACCCGAATCCAACAGAAACATTCCGCTCGATTTGATACAGGCATACTCTCCCAGTAACCAGAATGTTCGACCCGAAACCAAGAGAAACATTCCGCTCGATTTGAAACAGGCATACTCTCCCAGTAACCAGAATGTTCGACCCGAAACCAAGAGAAACATTCCGCTCGATTTGATACAGGCATACTCTCCGAGTCACCAGAATGTTCGACCCGAAACCTATAGAAATATTCCGCTCGATTTGAAACAGGCATACTCTCCCAGTCACCAGAATGTTCGACACGAAACCTATAGAAACATTCCGCTCGATTTGAAACAGGCATACTCTCCCAGTAACCAGAAGGTTCGACCCGAAACCAAGAGAAACATTCCGCTCGATTTGATACAGGCATACTCTCCCAGTCACCAGAATGTTCGACACGAAACCTATAGAAACATTCCGCTCGATTTGAAACAGGCATACTCTCCCAGTAACCAGAATGTTCGACCCGAAACCAAGAGAAACATTCCGCTCGATTTGAAACAGGCATGCTCTCCTAGTCACCAGAATGTTTGACCCGAAACCAAGAGAAACATTCCGCTCGATTTGATACAGGCATACTCTCGCAGTCACCAGAATGTTCGACACGAAACCTATAGAAACATTCCGCTCGATTTGAAACAGGCATACTCTCCCAGTAACCAGAATGTTCGACCCGAAACCAAGAGAAACATTCCGCTCGATTTGATACAGGCATACTCTCCCAGTAACCAGAATGTTTGACCCGAAACCAAGAGAAACATTCCGCTCGATTTGATACAGGCATACTCTCCCAGTAACCAGAATGTTCGACCCGAAACCAAGAGAAACATTCCGCTCGATTTGAAACAGGCATACTCTCCTAGTCACCAGAATGTTTGACCCGAAACCAAGAGAAACATTCCGCTCGATTTGATACAGGCATACTCTCGCAGTCACCAGAATGTTCGACACGAAAACTATAGAAACACTCCGCTCGATTTGAAACAGGCATACTCTCCCAGTAACCAGAATGTTCGACCCGAAACAAAGAGAAACATTCCGCTCGATTTGATACAGGCATACTCTCCCAGTAACCAGAATGTTTGACCCGAAACCAAGAGACACATTCCGCTCGATTTGATACAGGCATACTCTCCCAGTCACCAGAATGTTCGACCCGAAACCAAGAGAAACATTCCGCTCGATTTGATACAGGCATACTCTCCCAGTAACCAGAATGTTCGACCCGAAACCAAGAGAAACATTCCGCTCGATTTGGTACAGGCATACTCTCCCAGTCACCAGAATGTTCGACCCGAAACCAAGAGAAACATTCCGCTCGATTTGATACAGGCATACTCTCCCAGTAACCAGAATGTTTGACCCGAAACCAAGAGAAACATTCCGCTCGATTTGATACAGGCATACTCTCCCAGTCACCAGAATGTTTGACCCGAAACCAAGAGAAACATTCCGCTCGATTTGATACAGGCATACTCTCCCAGTCACCAGAATGTTTGACCCGAAACCTATAGAAACATTCCGCTCGATTTGATACAGGCATATTCTCCCAGTAACCAGAATGTTCGACCCGAAACCAAGAGAAACATTCCGCTCGATTTGATACAGGCATACTCTCCCAGTAATCAGAATGTTCGACCCGAAACCAAGAGAAACATTCTGCTCGATTTGATACAGGCATACTCTCCCATTCACCAGAATGTTCGACACGAAACCTATAGAAACATTCCGCTCGATTTGAAACAGGCATACTCTCCCAGTAACCAGAATCTTCGACCCGAAACCAAGAGAAACATTCCGCTCGATTTGATACAGGCATACTCTCCCAGTAACCAGAATGTTCGACCCGAAACCAAGAGAAACATTCCGCTCGATTTGATACAGGCATACTCTCCCAGTCACCAGAATGTTCGACCCGAATCCAACAGAAACATTCCGCACGATTTGATACAGGCATACTCTCCCAGTAACCAGAATGTTCGACCCGAAACCAAGAGAAACATTCCGCTCGATTTGATACAGGCATACTCTCCTAGTCACCAGAATGTTCGACCCGAATCCAACAGAAACATTCCGCTCGATTTGAAACAGGCATACTCTCCCAGTAACCAGAATTTTCGACCCGAAACCAAGAGAAACATTCAACTCGATTTGATACAGGCATACTCTCCCAGTAACCAGAATGTTCGACCCGAATCCAACAGAAACATTCCGCTCGATTTGATACAGGCATACTCTCCCAGTAACCAGAATGTTCGACCCGAAACCAAGAGAAACATTCCGCTCAATTTGAAACAGGCATACTCTCCCAGTCACCAGAATGTTTGACCCGAAACCAAGAGAAACATTCCGCTCGATTTGATACAGGCATACTCTCCCAGTCACCGGAATGTTCGACACGAATCCTATAGAAACATTCCGGTCCATTTGAAACAGGCATACTCTCCCAGTAACCAGAATCTTCGACCCGAAACCAAGAGAAACATTCCGCTCGATTTGAAACAGGCATACTCTCCCAGTCACCAGAATGTTCGACACGAAACCTATAGAAACATTCCGCTCGATTTGAAACAGGCATACTCTCCCAGTAACCAGAATGTTCGACCCGAAACCAAGAGAAACATTCGGCTCGATTTGATACAGGCATACTCTCCCAGTCACCAGAATGTTCGACACGAAACCTATAGAAACATTCCGCTCGATTTGAAACAGGCATACTCTCCCAGTAACCAGAATGTTTGACCCGAAACCTATAGAAACATTCCGCTCGATTTGATACAGGCATACTCTCCCAGTCACCAGAATGTTCGACACGAAACCTATAGAAACATTCCGCTCGATTTGAAACAGGCATACTCTCCCAGTAACCAGAATGTTCGACCCGAAACCAAGAGAAACATTCCGCTCGATTTGATACAGGCATACTCTCCCAGTAACCAGAATGTTCGACCCGAATCCAACAGAAACATTCCGCTCGAGTTGAAACAGGCATACTCTCTCAGTCACCAGAATGTTCGACCCGAAACCAATAGAAACATTCCGCTCGATTTGATACAGGCATACTCTCCCAGTCACCAGAATGTTCGACACGAAACCTATAGAAACATTCCGCTCGATTTGAAACAGGCATACTCTCCCAGTCACCAGAATGTTTGACCCGAAACCAAGAGAAACATTCCGCTCGATTTGATACAGGCATACTCTCCCAGTCACCGGAATGTTCGACACGAATCCTATAGAAACATTCCGGTCCATTTGAAACAGGCATACTCTCCCAGTAACCAGAATCTTCGACCCGAAACCAAGAGAAACATTCCGCTCGATTTGAAACAGGCATACTCTCCCAGTCACCAGAATGTTCGACACGAAACCTATAGAAACATTCCGCTCGATTTGAAACAGGCATACTCTCCCAGTAACCAGAATGTTCGACACGAAACCTATAGAAACATTCCGCTCCATTTGAAACAGGCATACTCTCCCAGTAACCAGAATGTTCGACCCGAAACCAAGAGAAACATTCCGCTCGATTTGATACAGGCATACTCTCCCAGTCACCAGAATGTTCGACACGAAACCTATAGAAACATTCCGCTCGATTTGAAACAGGCATACTCTCCCAGTCACCAGAATGTTTGACCCGAAACCAAGAGAAACATTCCGCTCGATTTGATACAGGCATACTCTCCCAGTCACCGGAATGTTCGACACGAATCCTATAGAAACATTCCGGTCCATTTGAAACAGGCATACTCTCCCAGTAACCAGAATCTTCGACCCGAAACCAAGAGAAACATTCCGCTCGATTTGAAACAGGCATACTCTCCCAGTCACCAGAATGTTCGACACGAAACCTATAGAAACATTCCGCTCGATTTGAAACAGGCATACTCTCCCAGTCACCAGAATGTTCGACACGAAACCTATAGAAACATTCCGCTCCATTTGAAACAGGCATACTCTCCCAGTAACCAGAATGTTCGACCCGAAACCAAGAGAAACATTCCGCTCGATTTGATACAGGCATACTCTCCCAGTCACCAGAATGTTCGACACGAAACCTATAGAAACATTCCGCTCGATTTGAAACAGGCATACTCTCCCAGTCACCAGAATGTTTGACCCGAAACCTATAGAAACATTCCGCTCGATTTGATACAGGCATACTCTCCCAGTCACCAGAATGTTCGACACGAAACCTATAGAAACATTCCGCTCGATTTGAAACAGGCATACTCTCCCAGTAACCAGAATGTTCGACCCGAAACCAAGAGAAACATTCCGCTCGATTTGATACAGGCATACTCTCCCAGTAACCAGAATGTTCGACCCGAATCCAACAGAAACATTCCGCTCGAGTTGAAACAGGCATACTCTCTCAGTCACCAGAATGTTCGACCCGAAACCAATAGAAACATTCCGCTCGATTTGATACAGGCATACTCTCCCAGTAACCAGAATGTTCGACCCGAATCCAACAGAAACATTCCGCTCGATTTGAAACAGGCATACTCTCTCAGTCACCAGAATGTTCGACCCGAAACCAATAGAAACATTCCGCTCGATTTGATACAGGCATACTCTCCCAGTAACCAGAATGTTCGACCCGAATCCAACAGAAACATTCCGCTCGATTTGAAACAGGCATACTCTCCCAGTAACCAGAATTTTCGACCCGAAACCAATAGAAACATTCAACTCGATTTGAAACAAGCATACTCTCCCAGTCACCAGAATGTTCGACCCGAAACCAAGAGAAACATACCGCTCGATTTGATACAGGCATACTCTCCCAGTCACCAGAATGTTCGACACGAAACCTATAGAAACATTCTGCTCGATTTGAAACAGGCATACTCTCCCAGTCACCAGAACGTTCGACCCGAAACCAAGAGAAACATTGCGCTCGATTTGATACAGGCATACTCTCCCAGTCACCAGAATGTTCGACACGAAACCTATAGAAACATTCCGCTCGATTTGAAACAGGCATACTCTCCCAGTAACCAGAATGTTCGACCCGAAACCAAGAGAAACATTCCGCTCGATTTGATACAGGCATACTCTCCCAGTCACCAGAATGTTCGACACGAAACCTATAGAAACATTCCGCTCGATTTGAAACAGGCATACTCTCCCAGTAATCAGAATGTTCGACCCGAATCCAACAGAAACATTCTTCTCGATTTGATACAGGCATACTCTCCCAGTCACCAGAATGTTCGACACGAAACCTATAGAAACATTCCGCTCGATTTGAAACAGGCATACTCTCCCAGTAACCAGAATGTTCGACCCGAATCCAACAGAAACATTCCGCTCGATTTGAAACAGGGCTACTCTCCCAGTCAGCAGAATGTTCGACCCGAATCTAACAGAAACATTCCGCTCGATTTGAAACAGGCATACTCTCCCAGTCACCAGAATGTTCGACCCGAAACCAATAGAAACATTCCGCTCGATTTGATACAGGCATACTCTCCCAGTCACCAGAATGTTCGACCCGAATCCAACAGAAACATTCCGCTCGATTTGAAACAGGCATACTCTCCCAGTAACCAGAACGTTCGACCCGAAACCAAGAGAAACATTGCGCTCGATTTGATAAAGGCATACTCTCCCAGTCACCAGAATGTTCGACACGAAACCTATAGAAACATTCCGCTCGATTTGAAACAGGCATACTCTCCCAGTAACCAGAATGTTCGACCCGAAACCAAGAGAAACATTCCGCTCGATTTGATACAGGCATACTCTCCCAGTCACCAGAATGTTCGACACGAAACCTATAGAAACATTCCGCTCGATTTGAAACAGGCATACTCTCCCAGTAACCAGAATGTTTGACCCGAAACCTATAGAAACATTCCGCTCGATTTGATACAGGCATACTCTCCCAGTCACCAGAATGTTCGACACGAAACCTATAGAAACATTCCGCTCGATTTGAAACAGGCATACTCTCCCAGTAACCAGAATGTTCGACCCGAAACCAAGAGAAACATTCCGCTCGATTTGATACAGGCATACTCTCCCAGTAACCAGAATGTTCGACCCGAATCCAACAGAAACATTCCGCTCGAGTTGAAACAGGCATACTCTCTCAGTCACCAGAATGTTCGACCCGAAACCAATAGAAACATTCCGCTCGATTTGATACAGGCATACTCTCCCAGTCACCAGAATGTTCGACACGAAACCTATAGAAACATTCCGCTCGATTTGAAACAGGCATACTCTCCCAGTCACCAGAATGTTTGACCCGAAACCAAGAGAAACATTCCGCTCGATTTGATACAGGCATACTCTCCCAGTCACCGGAATGTTCGACACGAATCCTATAGAAACATTCCGGTCCATTTGAAACAGGCATACTCTCCCAGTAACCAGAATCTTCGACCCGAAACCAAGAGAAACATTCCGCTCGATTTGAAACAGGCATACTCTCCCAGTCACCAGAATGTTCGACACGAAACCTATAGAAACATTCCGCTCGATTTGAAACAGGCATACTCTCCCAGTAACCAGAATGTTCGACCCGAAACCAAGAGAAACATTCCGCTCGATTTGATACAGGCATACTCTCCCAGTCACCAGAATGTTCGACACGAAACCTATAGAAACATTCCGCTCGATTTGAAACAGGCATACTCTCCCAGTCACCAGAATGTTTGACCCGAAACCTATAGAAACATTCCGCTCGATTTGATACAGGCATACTCTCCCAGTCACCAGAATGTTCGACACGAAACCTATAGAAACATTCCGCTCGATTTGAAACAGGCATACTCTCCCAGTAACCAGAATGTTCGACCCGAAACCAAGAGAAACATTCCGCTCGATTTGATACAGGCATACTCTCCCAGTAACCAGAATGTTCGACCCGAATCCAACAGAAACATTCCGCTCGAGTTGAAACAGGCATACTCTCTCAGTCACCAGAATGTTCGACCCGAAACCAATAGAAACATTCCGCTCGATTTGATACAGGCATACTCTCCCAGTAACCAGAATGTTCGACCCGAATCCAACAGAAACATTCCGCTCGATTTGAAACAGGCATACTCTCTCAGTCACCAGAATGTTCGACCCGAAACCAATAGAAACATTCCGCTCGATTTGATACAGGCATACTCTCCCAGTAACCAGAATGTTCGACCCGAATCCAACAGAAACATTCCGCTCGATTTGAAACAGGCATACTCTCCCAGTAACCAGAATTTTCGACCCGAAACCAATAGAAACATTCAACTCGATTTGAAACAAGCATACTCTCCCAGTCACCAGAATGTTCGACCCGAAACCAAGAGAAACATACCGCTCGATTTGATACAGGCATACTCTCCCAGTCACCAGAATGTTCGACACGAAACCTATAGAAACATTCTGCTCGATTTGAAACAGGCATACTCTCCCAGTCACCAGAACGTTCGACCCGAAACCAAGAGAAACATTGCGCTCGATTTGATACAGGCATACTCTCCCAGTCACCAGAATGTTCGACACGAAACCTATAGAAACATTCCGCTCGATTTGAAACAGGCATACTCTCCCAGTAACCAGAATGTTCGACCCGAAACCAAGAGAAACATTCCGCTCGATTTGATACAGGCATACTCTCCCAGTCACCAGAATGTTCGACACGAAACCTATAGAAACATTCCGCTCGATTTGAAACAGGCATACTCTCCCAGTAATCAGAATGTTCGACCCGAATCCAACAGAAACATTCTTCTCGATTTGATACAGGCATACTCTCCCAGTCACCAGAATGTTCGACACGAAACCTATAGAAACATTCCGCTCGATTTGAAACAGGCATACTCTCCCAGTAACCAGAATGTTCGACCCGAATCCAACAGAAACATTCCGCTCGATTTGAAACAGGGCTACTCTCCCAGTCAGCAGAATGTTCGACCCGAATCTAACAGAAACATTCCGCTCGATTTGAAACAGGCATACTCTCCCAGTCACCAGAATGTTCGACCCGAAACCAATAGAAACATTCCGCTCGATTTGATACAGGCATACTCTCCCAGTCACCGGAATGTTCGACACGAATCCTATAGAAACATTCCGGTCCATTTGAAACAGGCATACTCTCCCAGTAACCAGAATCTTCGACCCGAAACCAAGAGAAACATTCCGCTCGATTTGAAACAGGCATACTCTCCCAGTCACCAGAATGTTCGACACGAAACCTATAGAAACATTCCGCTCGATTTGAAACAGGCATACTCTCCCAGTAACCAGAATGTTCGACCCGAAACCAAGAGAAACATTCCGCTCGATTTGATACAGGCATACTCTCCCAGTCACCAGAATGTTCGACACGAAACCTATAGAAACATTCCGCTCGATTTGAAACAGGCATACTCTCCCAGTCACCAGAATGTTTGACCCGAAACCTATAGAAACATTCCGCTCGATTTGATACAGGCATACTCTCCCAGTCACCAGAATGTTCGACACGAAACCTATAGAAACATTCCGCTCGATTTGAAACAGGCATACTCTCCCAGTAACCAGAATGTTCGACCCGAAACCAAGAGAAACATTCCGCTCGATTTGATACAGGCATACTCTCCCAGTAACCAGAATGTTCGACCCGAATCCAACAGAAACATTCCGCTCGAGTTGAAACAGGCATACTCTCTCAGTCACCAGAATGTTCGACCCGAAACCAATAGAAACATTCCGCTCGATTTGATACAGGCATACTCTCCCAGTAACCAGAATGTTCGACCCGAATCCAACAGAAACATTCCGCTCGATTTGAAACAGGCATACTCTCTCAGTCACCAGAATGTTCGACCCGAAACCAATAGAAACATTCCGCTCGATTTGATACAGGCATACTCTCCCAGTAACCAGAATGTTCGACCCGAATCCAACAGAAACATTCCGCTCGATTTGAAACAGGCATACTCTCCCAGTAACCAGAATTTTCGACCCGAAACCAATAGAAACATTCAACTCGATTTGAAACAAGCATACTCTCCCAGTCACCAGAATGTTCGACCCGAAACCAAGAGAAACATACCGCTCGATTTGATACAGGCATACTCTCCCAGTCACCAGAATGTTCGACACGAAACCTATAGAAACATTCTGCTCGATTTGAAACAGGCATACTCTCCCAGTCACCAGAACGTTCGACCCGAAACCAAGAGAAACATTGCGCTCGATTTGATACAGGCATACTCTCCCAGTCACCAGAATGTTCGACACGAAACCTATAGAAACATTCCGCTCGATTTGAAACAGGCATACTCTCCCAGTAACCAGAATGTTCGACCCGAAACCAAGAGAAACATTCCGCTCGATTTGATACAGGCATACTCTCCCAGTCACCAGAATGTTCGACACGAAACCTATAGAAACATTCCGCTCGATTTGAAACAGGCATACTCTCCCAGTAATCAGAATGTTCGACCCGAATCCAACAGAAACATTCTTCTCGATTTGATACAGGCATACTCTCCCAGTCACCAGAATGTTCGACACGAAACCTATAGAAACATTCCGCTCGATTTGAAACAGGCATACTCTCCCAGTAACCAGAATGTTCGACCCGAATCCAACAGAAACATTCCGCTCGATTTGAAACAGGGCTACTCTCCCAGTCAGCAGAATGTTCGACCCGAATCTAACAGAAACATTCCGCTCGATTTGAAACAGGCATACTCTCCCAGTCACCAGAATGTTCGACCCGAAACCAATAGAAACATTCCGCTCGATTTGATACAGGCATACTCTCCCAGTCACCAGAATGTTCGACCCGAATCCAACAGAAACATTCCGCTCGATTTGAAACAGGCATACTCTCCCAGTAACCAGAACGTTCGACCCGAAACCAAGAGAAACATTGCGCTCGATTTGATAAAGGCATACTCTCCCAGTCACCAGAATGTTCGACACGAAACCTATAGAAACATTCCGCTCGATTTGAAACAGGCATACTCTCCCAGTAACCAGAATGTTCGACCCGAAACCAAGAGAAACATTCCGCTCGATTTGATACAGGCATACTCTCCCAGTAACCAGAATGTTCGACCCGAAACCAAGAGAAACATTCCGCTCGATTTGATACAGGCATACTCTCCCAGTAACCAGAATGTTCGACCCGAAACCTATAGAAACATTCCGCTCGATTTGAAACAGGCATACTCTCCCAGTAACCAGAATGTTCGACCCGAAACCAAGAGAAACATTCCGCTCGATTTGATACAGGCATACTCTCCCAGTAACCAGAATGTTCGACCCGAATCCAACAGAAACATTCCGCTCGAGTTGAAACAGGCATACTCTCCCAGTAACCAGAATGTTCGACCCGAATCCAACAGAAACATTCCGCTCGATTTGAAACAGGCATACTCTCTCAGTCACCAGAATGTTCGACCCGAAACCAATAGAAACATTCCGCTCGATTTGATACAGGCATACTCTCCCAGTAACCAGAATGTTCGACCCGAATCCAACAGAAACATTCCGCTCGATTTGAAACAGGCATACTCTCCCAGTAACCAGAATTTTCGACCCGAAACCAATAGAAACATTCAACTCGATTTGAAACAAGCATACTCTCCCAGTCACCAGAATGTTCGACCCGAAACCAAGAGAAACATTCCGCTCGATTTGATACAGGCATACTCTCCCAGTCACCAGAATGTTCGACACGAAACCTATAGAAACATTCTGCTCGATTTGAAACAGGCATACTCTCCCAGTCACCAGAACGTTCGACCCGAAACCAAGAGAAACATTGCGCTCGATTTGATACAGGCATACTCTCCCAGTCACCAGAATGTTCGACACGAAACCTATAGAAACATTCCGCTCGATTTGAAACAGGCATACTCTCCCAGTAATCAGAATGTTCGACCCGAATCCAACAGAAACATTCTTCTCGATTTGATACAGGCATACTCTCCCAGTCACCAGAATGTTCGACACGAAACCTATAGAAACATTCCGCTCGATTTGAAACAGGCATACTCTCCCAGTAACCAGAATGTTCGACCCGAATCCAACAGAAACATTCCGCTCGATTTGAAACAGGGCTACTCTCCCAGTCAGCAGAATGTTCGACCCGAATCTAACAGAAACATTCCGCTCGATTTGAAACAGGCATACTCTCCCAGTCACCAGAATGTTCGACCCGAAACCAATAGAAACATTCCGCTCGATTTGATACAGGCATACTCTCCCAGTCACCAGAATGTTCGACCCGAATCCAACAGAAACATTCCGCTCGATTTGAAACAGGCATACTCTCCCAGTAACCAGAATGTTCGAACCGAATCCAACAGAAACATTCCGCTCGATTTGAAACAGCCGTTTCAAGGCGGGCAATTCGTTACCAGGCTCGCGACCGGCTTGTCAAAATATTTGCCTTCGGGCAGGGAGGAAACCAGAACGAATCTATGCCTATTGACAGAGTCTCGTCTGGGGAGATAGACAAACCCAACACCTTGCATGCTGGATCTAAGGGGTATTTTGCCCGAGCCTACGGGTTTGGAATCGCCTTACATAAAAATCGGCCTTGTGCCACCTCCTGCCTTGGGAGGTTTTGTAAATACCAGAAGCTACTTGCTGTCAGAACTCAACAGAATAATTTCCTGGCTCGTTTCTTACGTAATTTGACATTTTAAGACCGGTGAAGTTTCGTGAAGAACGTTTGCAACTGAATCCTTTGGATTAGCCCTTCAAAGAACTTTTAGAACAGAAAAACTTTTTGTTAAGTTATTTCCACTCATTTTTCCTTTATTGTCTTTGTTTGAGTAGAGTTTTTAACGTTTTCATTAGACATTGGCGGCCTGTTTCTTGATGGCACCAATATGTGTGAAATGGGTCTATGCTCAATGGGACTGGCCGGTGGTGTCCTCACCCAGGCCATGTTCAGTGCAAAAGGGCAAACTTAATCAGTCTGATAATGTTTCTCTGGTTGGCTAGCGTGAATGTTCGGGGCCTGAGTTTGGAGTCTCGCAGAGCGAAGCTTGCTCGCGACCTTCAATGTCTCGGGGCGAATGTATATTGTATATAGGAGACACGGTTTTAAACTCGCGACCGTGAATGCATTCTGTCTAGGGGGTTTCGCCTCAATTCAGCATGTTTCGATCGACGCTCATAGGCGTTTTCTGGCTGGTGAGAAATTCTTTGAATGCGGCGTATGGTCTTGTCTTCGTAGATCCATCGGGCAGGCTTTGCTACCGGATATTGCCATAAAGGGGATAAGGCTCTTCGTCTCATTGGGGTTTATGGCTATGCGCGGCGGCCTGATTTGTATCGGTGGATCGAGAGCCGTTTTTGACGACATCTCGTCAAGTAGTTTTAGCGGGGTTTGAGATGCTGTTCTTAACCCCGACATAGATCGTATATAGCAAAGATCGGGTACTAACAACTTGGACGTGAAGCCATTTAAGGACTTTATCAACAGGTTGATCTTGTCGATAAGTATCTTCATGAGCACCCCCGGGCGGTAGTCTAGACTTGGACAATTAGGGGCAGCTAGGCGTCGGTGATGCGTTCTAGTTACGTTGATTAAATCTTAAGATAGTCAATGTAGGTTGTCCATGTTTTCATTCTGTAGTTTACTCGGATCATAGGCTCGTAAACTTAGATAAGCCTAAGGTTAGGATGACTGACTACTGGAAATTGAACGCATTATTGTACAATGAGCAAGATTTACATGACCAGCTGATTCTAATGCTACAGCGAGAATTGACAAGGGCTGTGGTTGGGAATATGTGGTGGCATAAATTAGTAAGGCTCTTGCTCTACTTCTTGTGGGGAGGCAAGGCCTCCAAGGTAGGGATATGTTACCTCTACTTTTCTGAAGGCGGTCTGGGTATGCCTAGCGTTGAGATTCGTCAACACTGCGTTTCTATGTGTCACCAATCGGATGTTCAAGGAGAATTCTTGGGAAGTGTGCTCTCGTGCGTAGAGAAGGCCCCCGTTTAACCCCGTGGCAAGTGCTCCTTTTATCGTGACTGTTGGATTGCTTTCAAGCACCTCTTACGGGCAACGGATGGCCTCTCCGACGTCCGCGCGTTGTCCCGTAATGCATTATATCACGTGTTAGTGATGGGGTCCGTTCAGGATGATTTGATAGGTGAACTCGGTCTTACAAAGCAGGAGGCATCACACATCGGGCTTGTCGTGTCGGCAAAAGTCTCTGTTCGGCGAGTTTGAAAAAATCCCCCAAACTGCGTTGGCTGCGATGAGGCGGCGGAGACCCTGGATCACGCCTTTTTTTCACTGCAGGGTCGTAGTTTTTTTGTGCAAGTTTATTGAAGATATGTTTCATACGCTGCGCGGTAAGTTTTTCCTCCTTGAGGCCAGTTCTGTCTGTAGCAATGTGGTATTGTCGTTGATGATAGCTTTTGCTTGTTAGGTGATATGAGAGTCGTGGTATGGACAACCCGTCAGAAGGAATTCCTTGCGGACTAGAAATTCACGTCTTACCAACTGGTTTTGTTCTATAATCATGAGTTTAAAGTCAAGATTAGGATGGAAAGGCGGCGGACCCCCATCTGAATTTGGCAAATGTTGGGTGAGTCTTGCGCGGATCTGTCGAGTAAAAGGGGCCGATTTAGAGTGTAACTTTGACACCGGTTAGGCATAAGGATATTGTTCTAACTGGATTGAACATTTGTAACCCAGATCAAAATTAGATTAGTGTAGATTGTTTTTTGTAGATTGTTTTTTGTCTTTAGTTTCTTTTTTCAAAGTTTGTTTTCTTTTGTTTTGTTTTACGGTTTATCAACCTCACTTGGTTATTTAATGCCAAAAAGATTTTTATTGCTAGTAATATTTTTTATCTATCTATTTCAGTATATATTGGTTTGGTTTGGTTTGTTTTACGGCATATCAACCTCAGTGGGTTATTTAATACCAACAAGATTTTTATTGCTGGTAATATCTATCTATCTATCTATCTATCTATCTATCTCAGTATATATTTTGGTTTGGTTGGTTTTGTTTTACGGCATATAAACCTCAATGGATTATTTATTGCCGATAAGAGAGAGCCGGAAAACAGGCCGAGAGCAACACTTATTCACATTAACTACAAAAACATAACAGTGTTTAACTTATCAAGGGGAGGTTTAACAGGAAACCGCCCCGTTGCACCAAGAGGGCTTAAAAGAGAAAATCAAGGCTAGCCCCGTCCACACGAACCATGCTCGCTTCAGTCACCCACTTATTGCTGAAATCTGTCGAAATCAAACTCTTTCTATCAGATCTGATTTTTACCCTAAGCTGATGCTTAAAGAAAACAACCAGATCACAACAAGAACTTATTCATCACCTCTCAATCCTACATACACCAAAATACCGTATATTTACAGGGGGCCTACAAAACAACCTATGACATAAAAATTTCACAGTTTATAATATACAAAAATATATAAAAATTTCATGATGTCTGAAATGATAGGAGGGGGAATGAACCCCAAAATCAACCAAAAAATATAAAACAAACGTAAAACTAAAAGTAAACAAATGTTAGTAGGACCCGCCCAACCATTTGTATAATAAGAGCGGACGCTGTATTCTGTCGATAGATAGAATCAAGGAGCACACACACTAATGGAAAGGGAAGGATAAAAAATAAATGACGGAATGGGGAAAATCAAAGGCTGACCCAGTCGAGATGAAAAATGGGGGACAAAAACAATCTGTGGAGGTTGGGAATCCCAACACGGGCCATAACAAAAGAGAGGGCTGGGAAACAGGCTGGGAACATCACTTATTCATATTAACTAGGAAAACGAAATATTGTATAACCGAGGGTTCACAGGAAACAGCTTCGTTGTATCAAGGGGACTTAAAAGAGAAAATCAAAGCCAGCCCCGTCCACACGAACGAGACTCGCTTGAGTTACCCACCTTTCGCCGAAATCAAACGATTTCTATCAGATCTGATTTTTCGTTGCTTAAAGAAAACAACCAGATCCTGACGCGAATAACGTTTATCTCGCAAGATTCCATCCTTTCGCGACGTCCACACCACCATGCTAGCAACGTAAAAAACACCTTCCGTTTTACTCCGGAGGACGAGGAAGGCACATTGTCACTCTTGTACGCGAGATCGATGGACAAGAGCTGATCGGAAGCGATACAAACCGTCAACTCATCCACATAATTCCAGAAGAGGCGCATCTGAGGACAATGGTAGAAGGTGTGCGAAGCTGTTTCCTCTAAGCCAAGGTTACATCGATGACAGTCTGGGAAATCTGCCTCGCCCCATCTGAAAGTTACGTCTTTTAGAGGTAACGCGTTCCGAATCAATTACTAGCTAAGCGAAAACTCAGGGTTGCTGAGATAATCCGCCGCTGGCGCCCAAGACCAGAAAGAGCGCAACTTGATGCCGACAAGCCCAGCCTGTCACACAGAGGATCCTTCTCGACCCCTCCACTAATTCAGGATATAATAGTTTCCAAGGCCGAGAAATGTCACTGGACTGAGGAATGACCTTCAAGCCGACCGACATATGCTGACGAAACTCGACAACTTTCCACCACCGCGACGGCGCTTACCCCAAGAAATGAGAGGCGTGATGGTAAGGCTAGGGAAGGCTTCCCTAACAGTCCGCACCAAAATTGAGTCCCTTGTCAAAAAGCGGCGTAGGGAAGCCAACCTTGAGGCAGGGCGATGACTAGCTAGGTGTGCAATCCATGACACGGATGCTGATAACAGGCTTCTTTACAGACTCAGTGTTTTCAACCACCCCACCAGAGGTTGGTAAACAAACGCTCGATCGCCTCCTTACGGGTCCTACAAAGAGGAAGTACAGCCAAGCGGTAAAGGATGAGGGGCAAGACGTAAGTGGCACATGCCTCAGCCCTAACCCTAACCCTAACCCTCCTTCGGACGCAGGTTCGGAACGACGTTCCGATCTTTATCTCTACTTCTGACCAATTCTTGTCCAGCCGGAGTCCGGGCTCGAACCACACTCCAAGAATGTGGACGGGTCCATTAGTCCAACCAAAGTGCCCCGGAAGCGTGACCTCATTCCAAGCAACTAGCCGCAAGTCGGAAGACTTGTTGCGGTTAATCTTGGCCCCTGTCACCTTATCGTACCGTTCAAGTGCCTTCTATACCACTTTAATCTCGCGACGGCACGACACAAAAATGGATACATCTTCGGCGTACGCGGAAACCCTGGCTCGAGCTCCACCAGGCAAAACAACGATTCCGCGTAGGGCCGGACTGCACGCCCTGTTCCTCAGCCGGCGAAGGTGGGGCTCCAACGCTAAAGCGTAAAGTAAGGGCGACAGCGGACAACCTTGTCGGATCGACTGAGACAGCGCAAAAGCGCTCGACCACTTCCCATTCATCTGTACCACAGCACTGGGGGAGCGATAAATGAGGCTGATCCACTTGCAGAAGTCGTCTTCAAATCCGGTGGCTTGCAGGGCAGTAGTCAGGTATTGGTAGTCAACCCTGTCAAATGCCTTAGACTGATCTAAATTGATCAGTGCGGCTCGCTTGTCATCTTTTACACCCTCTATGATCGCGTGGATCAGATGCAGGTTGCTTTGAATTATTCGTCCTCTCACAGAACAAGTCTGTTCGAGTCCCAACAAGCTCGCAATAACTGACTGCATCCTCTCCGTCAGCATCATGAACATAATCTTTAGCTCTGTGTTTAGCAGAGTTATGGGTTTGCAATCATCTAAATCCCGCCCAACATCTTGCCCTTTTTCAACAGCGTGATCACACCCCTGGAAATCAGGTCGGGGATGGACCCCTGCCGGAACCAGTTGTTGGACACCACTGTCAAAATCAGAAGAAAGATGTACGACAGCCTCAAGTATATTTCGTCCCGGAGACTTGCCACTGACGACCTTCTTCAATGCCATGTGAACTCGCCCTCGTCGCCACTGAAACCAGGCTTCTCGAAATGTCGCCGAAACGCCCCGCACATCACCTTCGTCGACCTCAGAGAACGTCCCTCCACGGTAATGACCTCGTGAATCTATCAATCGGAACCTCGACGGATCTCTTCCTTGTGTAATTCTGTGCCCATGTTCACGGCCCCGTTAGACATCTTGTTTAAATTATGTTTAACTACATGACTCTGGTATCGCTTGCTAGCCACGCGCTGCAGGGCCTGCCTAGCTACGGCTATCTCTAGGGAATCCCCCAGCCACCGTCCAGGAGAGACTACCCTCTAGAGTCTTCACCTTTTTAGCGTTATCTAGAGTGAGTCGTTGGTGATATTCAGTGGTGAAGGACCTAATCCTATGCTCAAGCTTCTCCCACCACCTACTCCCAATAACCGCCCACTAATTCTCGCTGCACTAGTCTAATCAGCTTTTGCTAAAAGTTCCGCCTGTCCAGTAAAGACACGTTGAACTTCCAGTGTCCAGCAATTTTAGGTCTACTATTTAACACCATCCGGGAATATGATCTGAATAGTCTAAACGATGGAACGTGAACATTCTGTCCAGGTAGCTGGCTACCTGAAAAGACGGCCACTTCTGAGCCCACGATGAGTGTTGTGTAACATTAAAAGTTGTTTATATTTTTTGCTCTCACTTGCGTATTTTTCTTTCTTTTTTTTGTCGCGACCCATTTTATTTATCTCGCGACCCACTGAATGGTCGAGACCCACACTCTGAAAACCCCTGCTCTAGGCTAACGTAGCCGGAAAAAAGTTTTACGGAATTATCTAAATAAGTCAAAATAATTTCTTAATTTGATGCAGTACTCACCTCTTTTGTCGTTTGCTGACTACCATTTTAGTAAATATTTTATGGCGCCTGGAAGATTTGTTAATCAAACAATATTTGGCGGACTCATGTGAGTCCAGGCATAAACAAGGTACAAAAATATAGAGTTTAAACAAACTACAAGTAAATGCATGTATTAAAAAAACGAATTACATTAATGTGTACAAAAGGAAAGATATTACAAAAAATCATTAATGTGTCGAAAAGGAAAGATATTACAAAAAACTTAGCTATGTGCTTCTTTGTGTATGTGATATAAGAGCCTGTGATGCACACCTGTGTGTATGTGCGTGTGCGTGAGAGTTCAGTTATCAGTCGACCGGGGAAATGAATGCACTCCAGCGGGGACAGCTTACTTACGCGCTACTACACCAGGAAGCAAGAGAGAGAGAGAAAGAGAGAGAGAGAGAGGATAGGAATGTTTGTCTTTTTATTGACACAAACAGCGCCAGCTAACTGTAATTTGGTAAAGCCAAGGGAGGTAACCCACATCCCCTACGGATGATACAGTTGCGTTTTATATTGAAGCGTCTATTTTTTCAGTAACAGCCTTTGGTTTCAGTTTCACAGCTGTAAAAGCAGATTTGTGAATGCAGTTCAAGATATTTATTCCAATATCTGTCTATATTTCTGAGATGAGGTATTATGTACATTATTTACATTATTCTGACTATTGTCCTCATCTTTGTTGCCATATTTATCACAAGGGTTTCGGCCTTTCAGTTTTTTGCTGCCATATATGGTCTGGAGCCCCTGCTGTTTGCCTCAGGGTTCTTGATAAGATCCTGAGACGGATATGCAATGTAATTGGCCCTGATCTGTCATTTCGTCTGCAGTCGCTCTCTCACAGATGCGACGTTGCCTCGCTCTGTCTTTTTTACAAATACTTTCACGGTAATTGCTCCGATGAGCTGCTTTCGCTGGTTCCTAAGCCTCATGAATTTAAACGTCCTACGAGGCTGGCATCCTGTTCCCACCCCTTCACCGTGGAAACTGTTAGATGTAGACGTCTATTCTACTCCAATAGCGTCATGTCTCGCACATCTCGCCTGTGGAACTCCCTTCCTTATTCCTGTTTCCCTGACAAATACAATCTCCAACTATTTAAGTGTATCGTCAATCGACATCTCCAGTTGCCTTGATCTATCCACTTCCCTTCTCCACATCCTTTCACCTTTCATTTCTATCTGCTCTCGCTCCAAATCTTCTGTAACCCCCTTGCCTTGATCGATCCACTATCTTTCTCCACATCCTCTCCTTTACCACTCCTATCTGCTCTTCCTCCAAACCTTCTGTAACCCCTTGCGTGCTAGTGGCTTCCAGCCTTGCTTGGGGTGATAAGCTTAAAAAAAAATGCCTATATTTCTGATAATGAGGTATTATGTACACTATTTACATTATTCGGACTATTGTCCTCATCTTTGTTGCCATATTTATCACAACGTTTCGGCCTTTCAGTATCTGTCGATATTTCTGAGATGAGGTATTATGTACACTATTTACATTATTCTATTGTTATCATCTTTGTCTCATATTTTTTACAATGTTTCGGCCGTTGTACGCTCCGGCCTTCTTCAGGTGTTTGGAATGTCGAACCGAACTCTTTATTTCGCTCACTGGGGTACTGTTCTAGTTCCACGTGCCATGTTTAATGGATGTCAGTTATCAGTTATCTCCTGTTAATTTCCCTCTGAAACTTAAGGAATCAGCACATATGCTAGGCCACCAAAATCTCCTGAGCCGACCAAGTATAGAAATGAGTACAATATGGGAACCAGTAATAAGGAGTGCCAGAGAAAAGCTATAATAACAATAAAAGTTGCAATATGAGCTCTGGTAAAAACATGTAATGATAACAGCAAAAATTGTAATATGAGCACTGGTAAAAATGGTTGCTGAAGACATTAAATTTCAAATTCATACACAGATGTCCTCAAGGACACATGGCACAGTGGATAAAGGCACTGGTTAGACCCAGTGACAAGACCCAAAGAGTGTGAGTTCAATACCTGGCTAAGGCAGTGGAGAACTTGGAGAGAGATATTAACAGGAGATAACTGATAACTGACATCCATTAAAACATGGCACGTGGAACTAGAACAGTCTACCCCAGTGAGTGAAATAAAGGGTTCAGTTCGACATTCCGACCACCTGAAGAAGGCCGGAGCGTTCAAATTTCGAAACGTTTTAATAAATATGGCGACAAAGATGAGGACAATAGTCCGAATAATGTAAATAATGTATTTATTCTAATGTTTTTTTTTCTTTAATTTCGCCCGAAGTACGGCGATAAAGCCACTGTGATGCAAGGGGATTATCGGGGAACTGAGCAAACGTTATCGAGGAGAGTGGGCAATATAAGAATAGGTTTTAAGGAGACAGAACATGCTGATTGAATTTGGATTGAAATTTCCGAAGATCGTTGTTGACAGGAAAGCAAGAAGTCGGAAGAGAGTTCCACAAACAAGAAGTGCGGTATCTGTCCGAGGTGAGGCATTATAATTACTTGCATTATTTACATTATTCACACTGTTATCCTCATCTTCATTGCCATATTCACAACGCTCCGGCCGTTGTACGCTCCGGCCTTCTTCGGGTGATTGGAATTTTTCTTCAATATCTATCTATATCTCTGAGGTGAGGCATTATAATTACTTGCATTATTTACATTATTCCCACTGTTATCCCCATCTTCATTGTCATATTCACAACGCACCGGCCGTTGTACGCTCCGGCCTTATTCAGGTGATTTAAATTTTTTTCAATGTCTGTCTATATCTCTGAGATGAGGTATTATGATTACTTGCATTATTTACATTATTCGGACTGTTATCCTCATCTTCAATGCTATATTCCCAACGTTTCGGCGATTGTACTCTCCGGCCTTCTTCTGGTGATTGTTCCGAGTAAGCCTCCCACCTCCCACAGTGGAGAAAATGACTAAGGACTGTGTGTATGCCATCCGGTGCAGCTGTGGTAAGAGATATATAGGAAAAACAGGGCGCTCTCTTAAGGTAAGATTGCAAGAATACCGTAAAGCAGTAACACAAAGGAAAATAGAAAAACAGGCATAGCTGACCACACATGGAGGGAAAAGGGAGATCAACACCCCCTGTGGGATGAGGCTGAAATAACAGACAGAGAACATCACTGGAGAATACGAAAGCTTCGGCACATACGCTAGGCAACAAAAATCTCCTGAGCCGACCAAGCATAGAAATGAATACAATATGGGCACCAGTAATAAGGAGTGCTAGAGAAAAGCAATGAAAAACAAAAAAAAAATTGCAATATAAGCTCTGGTAAAAAATATGCAATAATAATAACAGAAAAATTGCATTATGAGCACAGTTAAAAAATGGTTGCTGAGACATTAGTTTTATAAATTACAGAAATTCATGCACAGATGTTTTTCATGGATAAAGGCGTTGGTTAGATCCAGTAACTAGTCCTATATAGTTGTGAGTTCAATACGAGGCTACAGCAGTAGTGGACGAAGACTTGAATAGTTGAGTTAAAGAGAAATAACTGAGTCATCCAGAAGAGGCATGGCACATGGAACTAGAACAATTTACACTGGTGGACTAAATAAAGGTTTCGATTTGAAATTACAATAACCTGAAGAAGACCGGGGCGTACAACAGCCGGAATGTTGTGAATATAGCAGTGAAGGTGAGGATAACGGTCCGAGTAACGTAAGAAATCTAGTCTGCTGTATTATTTTTTTATTATTCGGCAATATTATCGGCCCTGACATGGCAGCTTGGCTTCAGTCACTATCTCACCGGCGTAAGGTTGCCTCTCTGTGCCTTTTTTATAAATACTTTCATGGTAATTGTTCGGATAAGTTCTTCGCTATGGTACCTAGACTTGATGAATTTAAGTGCAGTACTAGACTGGCGTCGAGATCTCTTTAATTTACAGTTGAGTTGGCTCGATGTAGCTATGCTAACAGTTTCTTTTCTCGCATTTCTAGTTTGTGGAACTCCCTCCCGGCCTCATGCTTTCCAGCTAACTTTAATCTGTAAAAATTTAAATGCAATGTCAATCGCTATCTACTGTCCACCTGATGACTGTTTTCCCTTCCCACTCATTATTAATGTTTCTGTTCCTAATTCATCTACACCAAGTAACTCCTAGTGTCTTAGTGGCTTTATTTCCTTGCATGGGTGAAACCGAGTAAATAAAAAATGTGCTGAGAACATCAAAGAGTCTTTCAATAAAAAGATTAACATGGTATGTTGTCACCCATTTCATTCCTTCTTTTTTTACAGCCCTTTACTCTAAAGCTCCTTTCATATCCACATTCAAGGTCTATCTATGAATATACTATATTTGTTATATTATTATTAACATTATATATTCGGATATATCAAATGGATTTTAAAATTATTTGACAGCCCTTTACTGCAAAGCCTATTTCATGTACATATCCTTTCATTTTTACAGCCCTTTACTCTAAAGCTCCTTTCATGTCCACATTCAAAGTCTATCTATGAATATACTATATTTGTTATATTATTATTATCGTTATATATTCGGATATATCAAATGGATTTTAAAATTATTTGACAGCCCTTTACTGCAAAGCCAATTTCATGTACATATCCTTTCATTTTTACAGCCCTTTACTCTAAAGCTCCTTTCATGTCCACATTCAAAGTCTATCTATGAATATACTATATTTGTTATATTATTATTATCGTTATATATTCGGATATATCAAATGGATTTTTAAAATTATTTGACAGCCCTTTACTGCAAAGCCTATTTCATGTACATATCCTTTCATTTTTACAGCCCTTTACTCTAAAGCTCCTTTCATGTCCACATTCAAAGTCTATCTATGAATATACTATATTTGTTATATTATTATTATCATTATATATTCGGATATATCAAATGGATTTGTAAAATTATTTGACAGCCCTTTACTGCAAAGCCTATTTCATGTACATATCCTTTCATTTTTAAAGCCCTTTACGCTAAAGCTCCTTTCATGTCCACATTCAAAGTCTATCTATGAATATACTATATTTGTTATATTATTATTATCATTATATATTCGGATATATCAAATGGATTTTTAAAATTATTTGACAGCCCTATACTGCAAAGCCTATTTCGTGTAAATATCCTTTCATTTTTACAGCCCTTTACTCTAAAGCTCCTTTCATGTCCACATTCAAAGTCTATCTATGAATATACTATATTTGTTATATTATTATTATCATTATATATTCGGATATATCAAATGGATTTTTAAAATTATTTGACAGCCCTTTACTGCAAAGCCTATTTCATGTACATATCCTTTCATTTTTACAGCCCTTTACTCTAAAGCTCCTTTCATGTCCACATTCAAAGTCTATCTATGAATATACTATATTTGTTATATTATTATTATCATTATATATTCGGATATATCAAAATGGATTTTAAAATTATTTGACAGCCCTTTACTGCAAAGCCTATTTCATGTACATATCCTTTCATTTTTACAGCCCTTTACTCTAAAGCTCCTTTCATGTCCACATTCAAAGTCTATCTATGAATATACTATATTTGTTATATTATTATTATCATTATATATTCGGATATATCAAATGGATTTTAAAATTATTTGACAGCCCTTTACTGCAAAGCCTATTTCATGTACATATCCTTTCATTTTTACAGCCCTTTACTCTAAAGCTCCTTTCATGTCCACATTCAAAGTCTATCTATGAATATACTATATTTGTTATATTATTATTATCATTATATATTCGGATATATCAAATGGATTTTAAAATTATTTGACAGCCCTTTACTGCAAAGCCTATTTCATGTACATATCCTTTCATTTTTACAGCCCTTTACTCTAAAGCTCCTTTCATGTCCACATTCAAAGTCTATCTATGAATATACTATATTTGTTATATTATTATTATCGTTATATATTCGGATATATCAAATGGATTTTTAAAATTATTTGACAGCCCTTTACTGCAAAGCCTATTTCATGTACATATCCTTTCATTTTTACAGCCCTTTAATCTAAAGCTCCTTTCATGTCCACATTCAAAGTCTATCTATGAATATACTATATTTGTTATATTATTATTATCATTATATATTCGGATATATCAAATGGATTTTTAAAATTATTTGACAGCCCTTTACTGCAAAGCCTATTTCATGTACATATCCTTTCATTTTTACAGCCCTTTACTCTAAAGCTCCTTTCATGTCCACATTCAAAGTCTATCTATGAATATACTATATTTATTATATTATTATTATCATTATATATTCGGATATATCAAATGGATTTTTAAAATTATTTGACAGCCCTTTACTGCAAAGCCTATTTCATGTACATATCCTTTCATTTTTACAGCCCTTTACTCTAAAGCTTCTTTCATGTCCTCATTCAAAGTCTATCTATGAATATACTATATTTGTTATATTATTATTATCAATATATATTCGGATATATCAAATGGATTTTAAAATTATTTGACAGCCCTTTACTGCAAAGCCTATTTCGTGTAAATATCCTTTCATTTTTACAGCCCTTTACTCTAAAGCTCCTTTCATGTCCACATTCAAAGTCTATCTATGAATATACTATATTTGTTATATTATTATTATCATTATATATTCGGATATATCAAATGGATTTTAAAATTATTTGACAGCCCTTTACTGCAAAGCCTATTTCATGTACATATCCTTTCATTTTTACAGCCCTTTACTCTAAAGCTCCTTTCATGTCCACATTCAAGGTCTATCTATGAATATACTATATTTGTTATATTATTATTATCATTATATATTCGGATATATCAAATGGATTTTTAAAATTATTTGACAGCCCTTTACTGCAAAGCCTATTTCATGTACATATCCTTTCATTTTTACAGCCATTTACTCTAAAGCTCCATTCATGTCCACATTCAAAGTCTATCTATGAATATACTATATTTGTTATATTATTATTATCGTTATATATTCGGATATATCAAATGGATTTTAAAATTATTTGACAGCCCTTTACTGCAAAGCCTATTTCATGTACATATCCTTTCATTTTTACAGCCCTTTACTCTAAAGCTCTTTTCATGTCCACATTCAAAGTCTATCTATGAATATACTATATTTGTTATATTATTATTATCATTATATATTCGGATATATCAAATGGATTTTAAAATTATTTGACAGCCCTTTACTGCAAAGCCTATTTCATGTACATATCCTTTCATTTTTACAGCCCTTTACTCTAAAGCTCCTTTCATGTCCACATTCAAAGTCTATCTATGAATATACTATATTTGTTATATTATTATTATCATTATATATTCGGATATATCAAATGGATTTTAAAATTATTTGACAGCCCTTTACTGCAAAGCCTATTTCATGTACATATCCTTTCATTTTTACAGCCCTTTACTCTAAAGCTCCTTTCATGTCCACATTCAAAGTCTATCTATGAATATACTATATTTGTTATATTATTATTATCGTTATATATTCGGATATATCAAATGGATTTTTAAAATTATTTGACAGCCCTTTACTGCAAAGCCTATTTCATGTACATATCCTTTCATTTTTACAGCCCTTTACTCTAAAGCTCCTTTCATGTCCACATTCAAAGTCTATCTATGAATATACTATATTTGTTATATTATTATTATCGTTATATATTCGGATATATCAAATGGATTTTAAAATTATTTGACAGCCCTTTACTGCAAAGCCAATTTCATGTACATATCCTTTCATTTTTACAGCCCTTTACTCTAAAGCTCCTTTCATGTCCACATTCAAAGTCTATCTATGAATATACTATATTTGTTATATTATTATTATCGTTATATATTCGGATATATCAAATGGATTTGTAAAATTATTTGACAGCCCTTTACTGCAAAGCCTATTTCATGTACATATCCTTTCATTTTTAAAGCCCTTTACGCTAAAGCTCCTTTCATGTCCACATTCAAAGTCTATCTATGAATATACTATATTTGTTATATTATTATTATCATTATATATTCGGATATATCAAATGGATTTTTAAAATTATTTGACAGCCCTTTACTGCAAAGCCTATTTCATGTACATATCCTTTCATTTTTACAGCCCTTTATTCTAAAGCTCCTTTCATGTCCACATTCAAAGTCTATCTATGAATATACTATATTTGTTATATTATTATTATCATTATAAATTCGGATATATCAAATGGATTTTTAAAATTATTTGACAGCCCTTTACTGCAAAGCCTATTTCATGTACATATCCTTTCATTTTTACAGCCCTTTACTCTAAAGCTCCATTCATGTCCACATTCAAAGTCTATCTATGAATATACTATATTTGTTATATTATTATTATCATTATATATTCGGATATATCACATGGATTTTTAAAATTATTTGACAGCCCTTTACTGCAAAGCCTATTTCATGTACATATCCTTTCATTTTTACAGCCCTTTACTCTAAAGCTCCTTTCATGTCCACATTCAAAGTCTATCTATGAATATACTATATTTGTTATATTATTATTATCATTATATATTCGGATATATCAAATGGATTTTAAAATTATTTGACAGCCCTTTACTGCAAAGCCTATTTCATGTACATATCCTTTCATTTTTACAGCCCTTTACTCTAAAGCTCCTTTCATGTCCACATTCAAAGTCTATCTATGAATATACTATATTTGTTATATTATTATTATCATTATATATTCGGATATATCAAAATGGATTTTAAAATTATTTGACAGCCCTTTACTGCAAAGCCTATTTCATGTACATATCCTTTCATTTTTACAGCCATTTACTCTAAAGCTCCTTTCATGTCCACATTCAAAGTCTATCTATGAATATACTATATTTGTTATATTATTATTATCATTATATATTCGGATATATCAAATGGATTTTAAAATTATTTGACAGCCCTTTACTGCAAAGCCTATTTCATGTACATATCCTTTCATTTTTACAGCCCTTTACTCTAAAGCTCCTTTCATGTCCACATTCAAAGTCTATCTATGAATATACTATATTTGTTATATTATTATTATCGTTATATATTCGGATATATCAAATGGATTTTTAAAATTATTTGACAGCCCTTTACTGCAAAGCCTATTTCATGTACATATCCTTTCCTTTTTACAGCCCTTTACTCTAAAGCTCCTTTCATGTCCACATTCAAAGTCTATCTATGAATATACTATATTTGTTATATTATTATTATCATTATTTATTCGGATATATCAAATGGATTTTTAAAATTATTTGACAGCCCTTTACTGCAAAGCCTATTTCATGTACATATCCTTTCATTTTTACAGCCCTTTACTCTAAAGCTCCTTTCATGTCCACATTCAAAGTCTATCTATGAATATACTATATTTGTTATATTTTTATTATCATTATATATTCGGATATATCAAATGGATTTTTAAAATTATTTGACAGCCCTTTACTGCAAAGCCTATTTCATGTACATATCCTTTCATTTTTACAGCCCTTTACTCTAAAGCTCCTTTCATGTCCTCATTCAAAGTCTATCTATGAATATACTATATTTGTTATATTATTATTATCAATATATATTCGGATATATCAAATGGATTTTAAAATTATTTGACAGCCCTTTACTGCAAAGCCTATTTCGTGTAAATATCCTTTCATTTTTACAGCCCTTTACTCTAAAGCTCCTTTCATGTCCACATTCAAAGTCTATCTATGAATATACTATATTTGTTATATTATTATTATCATTATATATTCGGATATATCAAATGGATTTTAAAATTATTTGACAGCCCTTTACTGCAAAGCCTATTTCATGTACATATCCTTTCATTTTTACAGCCCTTTACTCTAAAGCTCCTTTCATGTCCACATTCAAAGTCTATCTATGAATATACTATATTTGTTATATTATTATTATCATTATATATTCGGATATATCAAATGGATTTTAAAATTATTTGACAGCCCTTTACTGCAAAGCCTATTTCATGTACATATCCTTTCATTTTTACAGCCCTTTACTCTAAAGCTCCTTTCATGTCCACATTCAAAGTCTATCTATGAATATACTATATTTGTTATATTATTATTATCATTATATATTCGGATATATCAAATGGATTTTTAAAATTAGTTGACAGCCCTTTACTGCAAAGTCTATTTCGTGTAAATATCCTTTCATTTTTACAGCCCTTTACTCTAAAGCTCCTTTCATGTCCACATTCAAAGTCTATCTATGAATATACTATATTTGTTATATTATTATTATCATTATATATTCGGATATATCAAAATGGATTTTAAAATTATTTGACAGCCCTTTACTGCAAAGCCTATTTCATGTACATATCCTTTCATTTTTACAGCCCTTTACTCTAAAGCTCCTTTCATGTCCACATTCAAAGTCTATCTATGAATATACTATATTTGTTATATTATTATTATCATTATATATTCGGATATATCAAATGGATTTTAAAATTATTTGACAGCCCTTTACTGCAAAGCCTATTTCATGTACATATCCTTTCATTTTTACAGCCCTTTACTCTAAAGCTCCATTCATGTCCACATTCAAAGTCTATCTATGAATATACTATATTTGTTATATTATTATTATCATTATATATTCGGATATATCAAATGGATTTTTAAAATTATTTGACAGCCCTTTACTGCAAAGCCTATTTCATGTACATATCCTTTCATTTTTACAGCCCTTTACTCTAAAGCTCCTTTCATGTCCACATTCAAAGTCTATCTATGAATATACTATATTTGTTATATTATTATTATCATTATATATTCGGATATATCAAATGGATTTTAAAATTATTTGACAGCCCTTTACTGCAAAGCCTATTTCATGTACATATCCTTTCATTTTTACAGCCCTTTACTCTAAAGCTCCTTTCATGTCCACATTCAAAGTCTATCTATGAATATACTATATTTGTTATATTATTATTATCATTATATATTCGGATATATCAAAATGGATTTTAAAATTATTTGACAGCCCTTTACTGCAAAGCCTATTTCATGTACATATCCTTTCATTTTTACAGCCATTTACTCTAAAGCTCCTTTCATGTCCACATTCAAAGTCTATCTATGAATATACTATATTTGTTATATTATTATTATCATTATATATTCGGATATATCAAATGGATTTTAAAATTATTTGACAGCCCTTTACTGCAAAGCCTATTTCATGTACATATCCTTTCATTTTTACAGCCCTTTACTCTAAAGCTCCTTTCATGTCCACATTCAAAGTCTATCTATGAATATACTATATTTGTTATATTATTATTATCGTTATATATTCGGATATATCAAATGGATTTTTAAAATTATTTGACAGCCCTTTACTGCAAAGCCTATTTCATGTACATATCCTTTCCTTTTTACAGCCCTTTACTCTAAAGCTCCTTTCATGTCCACATTCAAAGTCTATCTATGAATATACTATATTTGTTATATTATTATTATCATTATATATTCGGATATATCAAATGGATTTTTAAAATTATTTGACAGCCCTTTACTGCAAAGCCTATTTCATGTACATATCCTTTCATTTTTACAGCCCTTTACTCTAAAGCTCCTTTCATGTCCACATTCAAAGTCTATCTATGAATATACTATATTTGTTATATTTTTATTATCATTATATATTCGGATATATCAAATGGATTTTTAAAATTATTTGACAGCCCTTTACTGCAAAGCCTATTTCATGTACATATCCTTTCATTTTTACAGCCCTTTACTCTAAAGCTCCTTTCATGTCCTCATTCAAAGTCTATCTATGAATATACTATATTTGTTATATTATTATTATCAATATATATTCGGATATATCAAATGGATTTTAAAATTATTTGACAGCCCTTTACTGCAAAGCCTATTTCGTGTAAATATCCTTTCATTTTTACAGCCCTTTACTCTAAAGCTCCTTTCATGTCCACATTCAAAGTCTATCTATGAATATACTATATTTGTTATATTATTATTATCATTATATATTCGGATATATCAAATGGATTTTAAAATTATTTGACAGCCCTTTACTGCAAAGCCTATTTCATGTACATATCCTTTCATTTTTACAGCCCTTTACTCTAAAGCTCCTTTCATGTCCACATTCAAAGTCTATCTATGAATATACTATATTTGTTATATTATTATTATCATTATATATTCGGATATATCAAATGGATTTTAAAATTATTTGACAGCCCTTTACTGCAAAGCCTATTTCATGTACATATCCTTTCATTTTTACAGCCCTTTACTCTAAAGCTCCTTTCATGTCCACATTCAAAGTCTATCTATGAATATACTATATTTGTTATATTATTATTATCATTATATATTCGGATATATCAAATGGATTTTTAAAATTAGTTGACAGCCCTTTACTGCAAAGTCTATTTCGTGTAAATATCCTTTCATTTTTACAGCCCTTTACTCTAAAGCTCCTTTCATGTCCACATTCAAAGTCTATCTATGAATATACTATATTTGTTATATTATTATTATCATTATATATTCGGATATATCAAAATGGATTTTAAAATTATTTGACAGCCCTTTACTGCAAAGCCTATTTCATGTACATATCCTTTCATTTTTACAGCCCTTTACTCTAAAGCTCCTTTCATGTCCACATTCAAAGTCTATCTATGAATATACTATATTTGTTATATTATTATTATCATTATATATTCGGATATATCAAATGGATTTTAAAATTATTTGACAGCCCTTTACTGCAAAGCCTATTTCATGTACATATCCTTTCATTTTTACAGCCCTTTACTCTAAAGCTCCTTTCATGTCCACATTCAAAGTCTATCTATGAATATACTATATTTGTTATATTATTATTATCGTTATATATTCGGATATATCAAATGGATTTTTAAAATTATTTGACAGCCCTTTACTGCAAAGCCTATTTCATGTACATATCCTTTCCTTTTTACAGCCCTTTACTCTAAAGCTCCTTTCATGTCCACATTCAAAGTCTATCTATGAATATACTATATTTGTTATATTATTATTATCATTATATATTCGGATATATCAAATGGATTTTTAAAATTATTTGACAGCCCTTTACTGCAAAGCCTATTTCATGTACATATCCTTTCATTTTTACAGCCCTTTACTCTAAAGCTCCTTTCATGTCCTCATTCAAAGTCTATCTATGAATATACTATATTTGTTATATTATTATTATCATTATATATTCGGATATATCAAATGGATTTTAAAATTATTTGACAGCCCTTTACTGCAAAGCCTATTTCATGTACATATCCTTTCATTTTTACAGCCCTTTACTCTAAAGCTCCTTTCATGTCCACATTCAAAGTCTATCTATGAATATACTATATTTGTTATATTATTATTATCATTATATATTCGGATATATCAAATTGATTTTAAAATTATTTGACAGCCCTTTACTGCAAAGCCTATTTCATGTACATATCCTTTCATTTTTACAGCCCTTTACTCTAAAGCTCCTTTCATGTCCACATTCAAAGTCTATCTATGAATATACTATATTTGTTATATTATTATTATCATTATATATTCGGATATATCAAATGGATTTTTAAAATTATTTGACAGCCCTTTACTGCAAAGCCTATTTCATGTACATATCCTTTCATTTTTACAGCCATTTACTCTAAAGCTCCATTCATGTCCACATTCAAAGTCTATCTATGAATATACTATATTTGTTATATTATTATTATCATTATATATTCGGATATATCAAATGGATTTTTAAAATTATTTGACAGCCCTTTACTGCAAAGCCTATTTCATGTACATATCCTTTCATTTTTACAGCCCTTTACTCTAAAGCTCCTTTCATGTCCACATTCAAAGTCTATCTATGAATATACTATATTTGTTATATTATTATTATCATTATATATTCGGATATATCAAATGGATTTTAAAATTATTTGACAGCCCTTTACTGCAAAGCCTATTTCATGTACATATCCTTTCATTTTTACAGCCCTTTACTCTAAAGCTCCTTTCATGTCCACATTCAAAGTCTATCTATGAATATACTATATTTGTTATATTATTATTATCATTATATATTCGGATATATCAAATGGATTTTTAAAATTAGTTGACAGCCCTTTACTGAAAAGTCTATTTCGTGTAAATATCCTTTCATTTTTACAGCCCTTTACTCTAAAGCTCCTTTCATATTCAAACTCTATCTGTGAATATACTATATTTGTTATATTATTATTATTATATATTAGGGTGGTTGATAGACTTTGTGGCGTCGAGATCTCATAAATTTACAGTTTAGCTGGTTAGATGTAGTCGTAAGTTCTATGTTAATAGTGTCTTCTCTCGCACTTGTCGTTTATGGAACTCTCTTTCAGTTCTGTGCTTTCTACCCAAATTTAATATGCAAAAATTCAAATGCAATGTCAATCGCTATGTACTGGCCTCCTGATTACTCTGTTCTCTTGCTACTTATTAATGTTTCTGTCTCTAATTTTTCCACACCCTGTAAACCCATGGTCTCTTAGTGGCATTATTGATTTGCTTGGGGTGAGACCGATTTAAAAAAAAAATGACCCCATTATTAGTTTTATATAATTTTATTTTTCCGTTTTATTATATAATTGTTTTTATACTAGCGTAGGATAAGATATGGCTCCATAGCCTGAAAAATGTCTGCTGTGTTTCTCTACGGAATTTTTTTTTTAGCATCCACTTTTTGACAAATCCGTAATCTTACTTAGCTTATTACAGAGGTATTTACTTAGCTTCGCCTTATGTAAAGCTACGTGTGTTATGCGCTGAGTGAGGCTTGAACCGGTTTTATAGTCTGTCGGACTAGTTTGCTACTTAAGGATTTATTTTATTCGCAATGTCACCAGAAACGGTATTCATAAAAAAAAGAATGCCTCGATAGGTGAGCGCAAAATTAAATTAAAACCCATCTTTCTTCCCTCTAGCCTTCAACATCCGCCACTCTAATCTCTAAGGCAGATAAGCTTAGATCAGCTGTAAGCCCCTGTCAGAGGTGGGAGATGGTGAAAAAAAGAGGACAAGGCTAAAAAAATAAATAAATAAATAAATAAATAAATAAATAAATAAAATAAAAATTGTCTGTGGGTGTAAAAATAATAGTTGTAAATAGATTTAGACATAAATGACTAGTATTTACTTCTTTTTTTTTTTTGCTTACTTACTAAGCAATCTTTCTCTCTCTCTCTCTCTCAGTCTCTCTATCTACTTTTACCTACATTCATCTTCAGATATTTACAAGTCTTGACTGTCTTACTCATTGGTATCAATTACCTGGCATTTTGTTGTTTATTCTTTTTTCTCTCTCGGTTTTTTTGTTAACATTTGCAACACATGATTCTCTTTCGTCTATACATCAACTACAACTCTTTTTACTTGAACGGAGATGTATGACACAATAATGGAGGCAATACAAAAGCAGTTATACAGACAGGAGAAAGGTAAGTTTAATATATATATATAATTATTATTATTATTATTATTTTTAAGGAAGAAGGTAAACGAATAATAATTATAGTAAAAAGAAAAACACGAGAACAATTTACTTACACACACACAGAAACACGAAAATACATTTTTTTCAAGTTTATCTGAATTACTGGGATGAGAAATTATCATTATTTAAACTATTTATATTCGGAGTAATGTTCACATCTTGTTGTTATAACAACGTTTCGACTGTTCTGCCATCCGGCCTTCCTCAGGGTTATATCGATCTGAACTGAACCCTTTATTTAATCTGTGGGGATAGTCTCGGAATATCGTCTAGTTCTTACATTTATTTAGTACTGTTCATGTTTCGACTGAGTGCACGTATACACTGCCCTACCCAAAACCACTATGTCAACATATTTACAAACCATGCTTTTACCCAATAGGTCTTTGTCCCGTAGCTGGAACAGTGCATGGCCGGTGCGTACTGTTCCCGAATTTCCGGACTGGGGAGGGCCCACGCCCTATTGGGGGCCGCGTGCAATGCTTGGTGACTCTTGCCATCTTATCAACACATTTTTTTTGGTATCTGTCTATATTTCTGAGATGAGGTATTATGTACACTATTTACATTATTCGGACTATTGTCCTCATCTTTGTTGCCATATTTATTACAAAGTTTCGGCCTTTCAGTATCTGTCTATATTTCTGAGATGAGGTATTATGTACACTATTTACATTATTCGGACTATTGTCCTCATCTTTGTTGCCATATTTATTACAAAGTTTCGGCCTTTCAGTATCTGTCTATATTTCTGAGATGAGGTATTATGTACACTATTTACATTATTCGGACTATTGTCCTCATCTTTGTTGCCATATTTATTACAAAGTTTCGGCCTTTCAGTATCTGTCTATATTTCTGAGATGAGGTATTATGTACACTATTTACATTATTCGGACTATTGTCCTCATCTTTGTTGCCATATTTATTACAAAGTTTCGGCCGTTGTACCGGAGCCCTGGAGCAGTGTGTATTTGCATTCAGTCGAAATGGACGAGTAATAACTGAATCGTACTAACAGATCGCGACAGTTATGAGGCAGATGTGATTAAATATACTTTAATATTTCAAAAAGAGTTATTCAGTATTATTATTGTTTAGGTAATAAGTATTATAACATAACACAAATAAATATATTGTGGAAAAAGGAATTTTCGATAATAAACGCATTTTTACGAATTTATGGTTATTTTTTAAAAACTTTTATCAAAACGACATTCTTGTACATGACGTTACGGATAATATTATGCATTCATTACTAATTATTTTAAATTAATAACTATTTGTGCTCAGTTGTTGACATTAATAGCTATCTGGTGATGTGTTAAAATTTCGGAATAGTGCAAAAATAAAAATAAAAATTTAAATTTCATCTGCCTGATAGATGTCGCGATCTGTAAATAAAAATATGAACTAGACGATATCCCTAGACATGTGCAGTCGAATGAGAACAGTCAAACCCCATAGACTCAAAAAAGGGATTCCTGTAGGTTAACCAGATCGATATACACCTGATGAAGGCCGGAGGGCACAACGGTCGGTCGAAACGTTGTCATAACAACAACAAAGATGAAGGCAATAGTTCGAATATAAATCATGTAAATAAACAAATACATTTATAACGCTTTTTAGACCAAATGAATGTTCATATAAACATATAAAATAAAAGACTGAACTATTACGTAATATCAGTTCTCTAATATGGCAATGAATGCTGGACAATCACTTCACAGAATGAAGAGACTTAAAATGTGTTTCTACAGGAGGATACTGGGGATGCCATTGGCTAAACATGTGAACGACAGCGAAGTTTTGGAGAAGATAGAAGACAATAAATGACACTTAAACTTTCTAGGGCACATAAAGAGGAGAGATGCTTGGAAAATATGATACTCACAGGGTAGATTAAAGACAAGGAACTGAGGTAAACAACGCATGACATATCTATCGAGATTGGGTAAATGGTTGACAGCGTTTAGAAGAGATAATAAAATGACAAAATTCATTACGAGCAACAAAGGACATTTACTATGATTAGCCGAGCGGATTATCAAAATTGCGATGAGAGCGCATTCGATCACCAAGTACAAGATTAGAATGAAATTAATGTCTGTCTGTCTGTAAGTATTTCTGTCTATTGTCCCAATCAACCCTTCTCTATCTATCTATCTATCTATCTATCTATCTATCTATCTATCTATCTATCTATCTATCTTTGCCTGTTCATATCTATATATCTATCTATCTATCTATCTATCTATCTATCTATTTATCTATCTATCTATCTATCTATCTATCTATCTATTTCAGTTTGCTCCTATCTATCTATCTATCTATCTATCTATCTATCTATCTATCTATCTATCTTTAACTGATGTTTATATGTTATTAAATCTTTTTTCAATCATTTAAAAAAAAAAAAATAATATTAATTTCTTCTTTTTACTCCTATTCCATTTTTTATTAAAAAGAAATAAAAAAACAAAACAAAATTCTTTTCAGTCTTTTTTCAAAATCGTTTCAGCATTCTTTTTACTCTTTTATTAAATAAACATTTATAGAAATAAATGCATACAAGTTTCTCATGACTAAAATATTTGCCCGAGTCTTTCCCACACTAACCTTAACAATTTCTGACAATAAAAGATCACCAAACGCTCAGGATTATTTATAAGTTAGATTTTTTTAAAAATAAACATTTAACAATCAGTTACGTCTCATGCGTGATACACGCTTAGGTGATCATGTATCTTTCGATACATGACTGACGAGGCAGATTTTTTCCGCAGTAGGTTGCCATTTCTTTCTGTGGTAGACCAGTTGGCATCCAAGGCTATAGAACCCGGTCTGTCCTGCTATTTACACATAGCTGGGGGGGAGAAGAAAAGGATTCTGAGGAAGAAGAAGAAGAAGGAGGAAGAGAAGAAGAAGAAGGAGGAGGAGGGGGAGGAGGAGGAAGGGAAGAAGAAGACGAATAAGAAGGAGAAAGAAGGAAGAGAAGAAGAAGAAAAAGAAGAATACGAAGGAGGTGGAGGTGGTGGTGGAGGAGGAGGTGAGGAAGAGAAAAAGAAGAATGAGGAGGATGAGGAGGAAGAAGAAGAAGGAGAAGGAGGAGGAGGAGGCGGAAGAAGAAGAAGAAGAAGAAGAAGAAGAAGAAGAAGAAGAAGAAGAAGAAGAAGAAGAAGAAGAAGAAGAAGAAGAATGAAAAACCAAGTAGTTATGGCCGAAAAACGGACTTTTTGAACAGTTTTTCGTGTTTTTTTTCGTTAAACCCGGGGAAGCGAGCAGGACTTATTTTGTGTTTGATGGCAAATCGGATAATGAATGAGGAAGTTATTCAAGTTTTTATTTTGAGTAGTACGAAAAAACAAATTTTTTCACAGTTTTTTTTTTTCAATTTTTTCTGTGAAGTTAATGTCGCAAGAAAACACTCTACACAAACCTTGTAACATGACCTATGTAACAGCCCTTGTAACATGACCTATGTAACAGCCCTTGTAACATGACCTATGTAACAGCCTTTGTAACATGACCTATGTAACAGCCCTTGTAACATGACCTATGTAACAGCCTTTGTAACATGACCTATGTAACAGCCTTTGTAACATGACCTATGTAACAGCCCTTGTAACATGACCTATGTAACAGCCTTTGTAACATGACCTATGTAACAGCCCTTGTAACATGACCTATGTAACATGACCTATATTTTACATTAAGTGCAAAGAACATCAGCTCATCCAATAAAAAAATTGTCCACGTGTAACTTTTTGTAAAAAGCCGTACCCACCTTCAGTTTTATCGATTTGTCTGCCAAACCCGGAGGGCCTGCAGATTGAAAAGTTGGTTTTGACCGATGTGAGATGACATTTCCAGAGTTAACGATCATAAAGAGAAGCTTAAGAAATTCGCTGTCTGACGAGAATTTGGAATCATACACGTTGCTTTCCATTGAAAAGGAATTCTTAAATGAATTGGATGCAGAAGTAATTATTGTGAGATTCAAAACAATCATTTACTGAATAGAAACAATTGCCCTTAATATTGTGGACTGCGTGCAATACTTTACTGTGCTATTGAACTGTCTGTTAATCTGTAACTCTCATCTAGGGATTTTTCTTTTGCTGATGACTACACCTTTTGCCTTCTCACCAGAGGCGGACTGGCCAGAGTATAAAATCTCCCGATGGAAAGTTGACCTCAGACAGCGGGCCTCCTATATCAAATAAAAATGCAATAAGGAAACACCGACAACTATTTTAGACATCAAAATGAATACAAAGTTATTTACACACTATCAGTTATTCAAGTCCAATGTAAGAGGACATTTTCAAATCTAACGATTATGAAGACGATGTCAAGAAATTCGCTATCTGAGGAGAATTTAGAAAGATAAATGTTGCTAGCCATTTGATAAAGGAACTGTTAGATGCATTGAATGCAGAAGCAATTATTGGCAGATGCGAATAATAATCTAGTGAACACAAACGGTTGCCCTTAATTTAGTGGAGTGCATGCAATGCTTTATTGTGCTTTTGAACTGTCTGTTAATGTGTAAATTGTGCAGTAAACGATTTAAAAATATCAACCTGTTATTTAAAATTTTAAATAGATAAATAAAAAATTGAATCATAACGTTCTTTATTTAGATTTGATATTTACTGCCAGTGATATGTACAGTACATGTAACTGTAATTGTTAAGTGTTATGGGTCCTTACCTATAACTACAGAATGAACTCTTCCTAACACTATGCATACTAGGCCTCTCAAGAGAGAGAGAGAGAGAGAGAGAGAGAGGAATCGAGTCTCTGACTGTGCGAGACTCCTGTCGAACTCTTTTGCTGTGGCAGAGAGGAACCCGGACGAGGCTTTGCCGAAGGGCAACGTTTCGTCCGGGGTGGTAGACAAGCCCTGAACCCGTTCATACGGTTTCTTAAGGGAGTATTTTTGGCCGAGCTTATGGGCCCGGAGAAACCCACGTTAAACTCGGCCTTGTGCCACATACTTTTCTCGTTGGGGGACTGTTAAATATGGAATCGAGTGGAGCCGATAGTAGTTCACTCCAAACCAGACTGACAGTGATACTAACACCTTCCACACCTTGTATTATTATTCCGTGTAATATAATCTTCGTTATTTCTACTCTTGTGTTCGTGTTGGTCTTCCTTGGTCCGAACCTGGACCATAACATTAAGAAATACACATATTTGACAAAAAAAAATTCAATTGTACAGTATTTTTTTTTTTTGCATATGCATTTTCTGAAAATTTTATTTATTCGTCATTAAAATTAAATGACAGCATTGTAGTTGTGGATGGGTTCCGTCTGTCTTTTAGTAACCATTATTTTTAGACCCTGTGCACAACATCTTTTTACAATTGATGGTTAGTCTTTTTAAACTAGCTTTCTTTTATTACCCTATCTAGTGGGCACGTTAATTTCTATTTCCGTGTCAGACATCATCGCAGAATGATTTCCGTATCTTATATTGTTAAGATAATAAATCCTGGTTGAGTCTCCAACTTCCACGTCTCTATTTATTCCACGTAATATAAGAGTGAAATCACGATAAAGAAAAAAACTGAGTAAAGTGACTAAAGCTACGGAAGGAATTGCAATCATAAGGGTGTGCCAAATATTAAGTTGATCGGGAATTGATAGAAAACGGAAGTATCATTAGCGTATTGACCGAGATATGTATAATCGACTAATAAAATATAACCGTAAGTGTACTAATATCTCGAGAAAGACATGGTCATGGTTCCAAAAGAAAAAAAAAATAGTCTGCTGAGATTTGAGTTCTCGGTTTTTTTTGGTACATTTTATCAACCATTTCCCCGACAAAGACAATTGGTAATAATTACTAAAAGCTAAGAACTGAATACTTTGTGCTTCACTTTAAAGCAAGGATCCATAAACTAAGGATCATGGACTTCCTAGGTGGTCTGTGGGTGGCTTTCAGGGGGTCCGTGAAGATCAGATAAAAATTAGCATTTATATTCGCTATACAGCCCTCGTCCCAATCAGCGGTTTCCCAGTGAAAGAAATAAAAGAAAATGTATCTTGCCACTATTTACTTTGAAAGAAAACGCTCCCAGTCACTACTTACAGTAGCGACTGCAAGGCGTATGTTGACTTACTTTTGGGTCAATGTTTACAATTTAAACGTCTGTCAACATTCTATGCACGGCCGCCATCTTTTGCCACTCCCATAAAATCAAGTGATAAATCTCGGTTTATCACAGCTTGATTATTTTCTCACCTACTGGTGAGGATTAATTGACTAAAATTTCTTTTTAATCGTGGCTAGCTGAAAAGTGATGTGTGTATAGTGTGCATGGGGGTGCAGTATGGAGAAGTGCTCGTACAAGTGTTTTGAAAAAAAAGCAAAACAAAAAAAAACAATCAGACTGTGGATATCGGCTTGTCTTTTTTATCTCTCTAGGAAGGGTTTTTATAGGAGTCAGTAATTTAAGGAGTCCGTTACCGAAAAAAAATTTAAGAATCAGTTCTATGCCAATAAAAGCTGTAGTCTACCCCTCACGCCACTGAGAATGAGATTATAGGTATAAAAAGAAATAGCTTCTTTTCTAATTTTTCTTAATATCTCGTAGTTTCATGTGCTGGATTTATAATATGCCAGGGCTTATTAGACTTGGGGTCCATGGATTTCTAATGGATCCATAGATTGGCTTCAGCAGATAAAATTAACATTTATAATTGCTATACAGCCCTTGTCCTAATCAACGGTTGAAAGAAATGTATACTGGCACTGTTTGAAAGAAAACGTCCCCAGCCACTACTTACAGTGCCGACAACTCTTGACTTGAAGTTGGGTTTGCCAATTAAACATATGTCATCATTCTCTGCACGACCGCCATCTTTTGCCACTCCATGAGAGCAAGTAATAATTCTCGGTTTATCACGGCTTGATTATCTTCTCATATACAGGTGAGGATTAATTGATTAAAATTCCTTTTAACCGCGACTAGCTGAAAAGTGATGTCTGTGTAGCGTGCATGGGGTGCAGTATGGAGAAATGCGCGTACAAGACTGATAGGACAGTAATTAGAAGGGCCGGAGGGGTCGCCAGAGTTCTTAAAGAATGGATGATGACTTCCAGCAGTCAGGAAAACAATACTCCTTGAGGCAGTAGTTGTATAATTTAGAGAGGGCGGGTGCCAATTCAGGCGCGCATTTCTTCAAGACAATGGCTGGTATCCCATCACCACCACTAGCCTTGTGGGGGTCTAAATTAGAGATAATGTCCAATACCAATGACGGCGATATGTGAAACCCGCTCAAAAGGGCCTCAGTTCTGAGAGGGAAATCGGGTATGGGTACACCGGAAGAGTCAAGCGTAGAAGTGAAAGAAAATTTCCGAGCAAAGCATTCAGCCTTGTCGGCAGAGGAGGTTAGGACCACAAACTGGTTGAATAGAGGAGGTATAACGGGTTTGCAATTGTTCAGAACGCCCTTGCAGAGACGCCAATAATCCTTGGAGCCGAATTTGTGAGATGCAATATGTTCCTTCATCCGAGCAGCGAATAGTGATTTAGCTTCGCCGAGGACACGCTTTCACTCGTTACGGGCGGTGGCAAAGAGGCGTCTATTGCAGTCAGACATATCGCTACGAAATAGGTGGAAGAAGTGGTTCCTATGGGCAATGGCGGCTGAGCAGACAGATCTTGAATCTTATTTCATGAAACTCTTGTTCAAGTTTTATTTTCTTGCTTTTGTTCATTATTCATTTGCCGGTTTGTTGACATGTAACTTATCGAAAGTAAAAATGTATCACGTTGAAACACTGATTCTCGTATGGTTACAGAAGTTAGCCTGGTTAGTAGAAAGATGGGTGACCGCTTGGGAATACCAGGTGCTGTAAGTTTGGATATGTTGTTAGTATATTGGGCTTACAACCATATCACGTTGAAACAGTGGTTGTCATATGATCACAGACTTCAAGCAACGTTGAGCCTGTTCAGTAGCAAGATGGGTAACCCCTTGAAATACCAGGTGCTGTAATTTTGGATATGCGGTTGGTATATTGGGCTTATAGCCATATCACGTTGAAACACCGGTTCTCGTAATAAACGTCGAGCCTGATCTGTACCTAGATGGGTGTCCTCTCGGATTAGATTGATGGCTTAAGCTTGAATGCGTGGGTGCAGTAATGGATAATGGTACGGTACTGATAATCGGAGTTTCAATTACAAGCGAGTCTGTGAAAAATCACTTATGCGCAAACATCACTGAGTGAGGTACGTACTTACCTCTATTCAACACGTAGTAAGACTTGCATCAATAAATCATTATTATCTCCCCAAAATTTTGACATTCTAAAAATATTTTCTAGCTTTAAATAGCCTGAAAAGGGTTGATAAGCCGTAAAAAATCACACCGACACTCGTTTGCGCACGCACATGAACGCAGTTCCCACCAAGCAAATAAATAAATGAATAAATAAATAAATGAATAAATAAAAGAAATCTTAAAGTATACAGAAAAAAAATTAAGCGAAATGAACATCTGAAACAAGCATCGTATACCAAATTGGACAACAAAATCCAAAGAAATATTAATAAAATTCCATTATTCCCTCTTAAAAATCTTTGAAGAACTTGGAAAACCCATAGCAATTTTGTGAGTTATTATTTTATAATTTCACCCCAAGCAAAGCGATAAGGCCACTAAGACGCAAGGGATACTGGGAGTGAAAGAGAAAACTTTAGAAGGAACCGGAAACCCAATGCTAAACAGAAAACAAGGGATAAACTTTTACTCTTACCCTATTTACATTATTCGGACTATTGTCCTCATCTTTGTTGCCATATTTATCACAACGTTTTGGCCGTTGTACGCTTCGGCCGTCTTCAGGTGGTTGGAATGTCGAACTGAACCCTTTATTCCGCTCACTGGGGTAGACTGTTCTAGTTCCACGTGCCACGTCTACTGGATGTCAGTAATCAATTATCTCCTGTTAATTCACCTCTCCAAGTTCACTACTGCCTTAACCAGGTATTGAACTCACAACTCTTTTCGGTCATGTCACTGGATCTAACCAACGCCTTTATCCACTGTACCATGTGTCCTTAAGGACATAATGTAAATAGTCTACATAATACCTCATCTCAGAAATATAGACAGATACCTCTACTCCTGTTCAATAGACAGGGAAGGAGTATGAACCGGGCGATAGACGAATCCACCTACTTCTAAGTTTGCACAAGGCTGGGGGGGTTGAAGAGGTCTGATAATAGATTTTACAAAGTTACTGAAGATGATTTGCAATGTGACTTCAAGTCGAAACATCTCTAATGACGATGAACATGATATTAGTATTTAAATGACATGATGGTAAGACATTAGCTAGATGAAGACACCATCGCCACCAATGTCTTACCCTTATGTGGGAGTTGTTCCTGTATATATATATATATATATATATATATATATATATATATATATATAAGGTGTCCCAAAATAATGTATACACTCTTTAAATATTAATAGTTAATAATACATTACCATGATGTGAGAACTTATATGGATGAAAATATGCAAAACAGATGGATTGGAAGAAGAGGCACAGTTGAATACCCACCTAGATCACCAAATTTGACACTCTTGGATTTCTTTTTGTGGGGGTTTCTAAAATACAACATCTACAGCAGGAAACCTGAAACAATTCCTGAAATAAGAGTAGCAATTGAAGAAGAATGTATTCAAATACCAGAGGAAATAATACTGGACATTTGTAGGTCTATTTCTTCAAGATATGAAAAGTGTATTGAACAGAACGGCAACTAGTTTGAGCACTTGATGTGAACTCATCGTTATATGAGCATTCTGCCATTGCTCCAAGTAGCTTATCAAAGTTAATTTGCATGTTTTTTGTATATTCTACTCTCAAGTTCTTTAAATGTGTATTCTTTCTCTTGTATTAACCTTATTTACAAGTCAAAATACATAAACTGAATAAGTTATAACGATTCAAAGAGTGTATACATTATTTTGGGACACCCTGTATAACGAGTCTTATTTATTTCCACATAAGCGACAACAGATACAGGTAGCACAATAATGCCGTTGGAATAGCCAAAATATAAAGTATTATTTTTTTATGAGAACTAAGAAAGTTTAGTATTGTCTCAAATGTTTTCGGCCAATTCATTAGCCATTTTCTTGAGGTTGTATCTTTATTTTTTTCTTAGCAATATTTTATACAATTAGACGGTGAAGTACTGGATAGCGGCTCGGATTGAGGAATCGGATAGCCGAGTTCGAATTCCAGTCGAATCCATTACTTTCACTTATGTGCTAATATACCTTTGGGAAAGATGCTATTGCTCTCCTCTCCCCCCAGCTATGGGTAAATAGCAGGACAGACTTGGATGGCAGCTGGTCTACCGCAGAAAGAAATGACTACCTACTGCGAGAAAAAAATCTGCCTCGTCAGTCATGTATCGAAAGATACATGATCGCCTAACGTGTATCCCGTATGGGACATAACTGAGTAATTAAATAAAAATTCTAAGCCGTACTGGATGGGGGTAGTACTGATTCCATATTGGTGCGATCACCGTCCGTCCAGTTTCAAATAATGTAAGATTGAGGTTTAGCATAAACTGCTTCGATTACCTCTAAACGTCTTTTACAATTAGATGTTAATTGATCGATTTTTTTAAAAACTTTCCAAATCCTTGTAGGTTATTTAAAGACAAAACATATTTTGCATTGAAACAATAATTCTTTTTTTCTGTGCGAATATTGCATTAACAATTTATGCCACCATCCGTCATGACACACACAAGTAGAAGTTTGCCAATAGGAGTAGATAGGTCCGCCTGTCTTTCGGTTCACTCTTCTCCACGGTCTTTTCAACGGGAGTAAAAGTTTGTCCCTTGTTTACAATTTAGGATCGGATTTCCGGTTCCATCTAAAGCTCGCCGTGGGTATGACGATAAACTACATCCTGCAGCAAAGCATCTGAGCGGAAGATTGGAGGTCTTGAGGAGCGTGGGGACCACCTCTTAACTGCTGTTTTTCCCAGGTCCACCCTGACCCGTGGTGCTAGCACCTGTTAGGATCCCATCTATGGGCGACTAATGAACCCCAAGCAATAATCCCAGCGAAAAAGATTAGGATTTGTTTAACCTCCAGATGTATCGACTGCTGTTTATAAGGTGGATGTTTTAATATGAATAAAATAGATACCTTTACCCTGAAAGTATAAAATTATGTACAAAATATTTAGATTCTGTCATTAAATAACCCATAGAGGTATTGATATGCCAACCAAGTCAAAGTCAACCAACCAACAATACATATTTATAGTAAAATGACCAACAATAAATACATTTTAATGCAAAATGGACAACGATACATTTTATAAAATACATTTTTGATATGTTTAACGTTCTTTTTATAGATACAAGTATTTAAGTAAATGCTCTGCTTTATAATAAACAGTATTAAATAACATTTACCGGTCTGAATGTCCGAGAAATTTTCGTAGAAAATTTTCGTTCTCCGACAGGAATCGAACCTATATCCTATACGGAACTGTCATTACGCGTGACGTGCCTTAACCGTTCGGCCACAGAGAAGCGTCTGATTCGCGAGGTCGATTTTACTATCTTTAAACTTACCAGACACTTCTCTGTGGCCGAAAGGTTAAGGCACGTCACGCGAAATGACGGTTCCGTATAGGATGCAGTTTCGATTCCTGTCGGAGAACGAAAATTTTCTATGAAAATTTCTCGGACATTCAGGCCGGTAAATGTTATTTAATACTGTTTATTATAAAACAGAGCATTTACTTAAATACTTGTATCTATAAAAAGAACGTTAAACATATCAAAAATGTCTTTAATAAATTGTCGGACTATGTCCAATTCAAAATGATACATTTTATCTATATACAACTGCGTTCAAATTATATTTAGTTGAAGCCATAAAATTTTGCTGAAAATATTTAGATTTCGGCATTAAATAACCCATAGAAGTTTCTCTTTCTGACAACCACACATAATAAAAAATGACGAAAACTTAATAAAAACAAGGTTTTATTGTCAAGATCTTTATGCTACTTTTAAGAGGAGATATCAAAAGATTTTTTTCACTCGGGCCCTGGTCTTAGCTGGTCATAGCTTGTCCAAGCTGGTCAGAGACGGTTCAAGCTAGTCATAGCTGTGATACTACCAGCGCAAGGACGGGTCCCTCTGACCGGTAAGTATCCGAATGTGTAAACCCCTCCAAGGAGGGGTTTACACACTCATGTGATACACGCTTGGGTGACTATGTCTCTTTCGTTTAATGACTGACTAGACAGAAGATTTTCTCGCTGTACGTTACCACTGCGCTTTCTGCAGTTGACTGCTTACCAGCCAAGGTCATAGGGTTCAGTCTGTCCTGCTATTCAACACACATCTGGCGCAGTTGGGGTGGTTTAAATGGATTTGGACCTTTTCTGTTAATTCAGCTCAAAATATCAATTCACTCTCAAATTCACGCCAAATTCTTTCAGAACGAGGACCTTCCATTGCACTTCAGTTGGGTTGACCTTTGCGATCGCTTCAAATGTAAACGACACAAGTACGCTATTTCTACGTGTGACGTCATCGTTCGCGCTCATTCCAATAAACAAGCCAAAAAGATTTAATTTTTTCTTTTAAATTGTAAAATATTCCTTTTAAGTACCTCGAATATCATCCGCACTTACGAAATGTGAAGAACTCCCGGGTTTTTTGGTAATTTTTCATTCTGACGGTTAGAGTTGTTACGAGGAAAGCAAAGCAAATTTTGATTTGAAATTTATAATCTCATAAGAGCGCCAAAATTTAACAAAAAAAACAAAACACCCCCCCCAAAACAAAAATAAAACCCCAAAAAACCTTTCATTTAAAATTTATAATTTCATAAGAGCCCCAAAATTGAACAAAAAAACAACACAAAAAAAACAAAAAAACAAAAAAAACAAAAAACCTTTCATTTAAAATTTATAATTTCATAAGAGCCCCAAAATTGAACAAAAAAACAACACAAAAAAAACAAAAAAAAACTTTCATTTAAAATTTATAATTTCATAAGAGCCCCAAAATTGAACAAAAAAACAACACAAAAAAACAAAAAAAAAACAAAAAACCTTTCATTTAAAATTTATAATTTCATAAGAGCACCAAAATTGAACAAAAAAACAACACAAAAAAACAAAAAAAAACAAAAAACCTTTCATTTAAAATTTATAATTTCATAAGAGCGCCAAAATTGAACAAAAAAACAACACAAAAAAACAAAAAAAAACAAAAAACCTTTCATTTAAAATTTATAATTTCATAAGAGCGCCAAAATTGAACAAAAAAACAACACAAAAAAACAAAAAAAAACAAAAAACCTTTCATTTAAAATTTATAATTTCATAAGAGCCCCAAAATTGAACAAAAAAACAACACAAAAAAACAAAAAAAACAAAAAACCTTTCATTTAAAATTTATAATTTCATAAGAGCCCCAAAATTGAACAAAAAAACAACACAAAAAAAACAAAAAAAAACTTTCATTTAAAATTTATAATTTCATAAGAGCCCCAAAATTGAACAAAAAAACAACACAAAAAAACAAAAAAAAACAAAAAACCTTTCATTTAAAATTTATAATTTCATAAGAGCGCCAAAATTGAACAAAAAAACAACACAAAAAAACAAAAAAAAACAAAAAACTTTTCATTTAAAATTTATAATTTCATAAGAGCGCCATAATTGAACAAAAAAACAACACAAAAAAACAAAAAACCTTTCATTTAAAATTTATAATTTCATAAGAGCCCCAAAATTGAACAAAAAAACAACACAAAAAAAAACAAAAACCTTTCATTTAAAATTTATAATTTCATAAGAGCGCCAAAATTGAACAAAAAAACAACACAAAAAAACAAAAAAAAACAAAAAACCTTTCATTTAAAATTTATAATTTCATAAGAGCGCCAAAACTGAACAAAAAAACAACACAAAAAAACAAAAAAAACAAAAAACCTTTCATTTAAAATTTATAATTTCATAAGAGCCCCAAAATTGAACAAAAAAACAACACAAAAAAACAAAAAAAAAACAAAAAACCTTTCATTTAAAATTTATAATTTCATAAGAGCGCCAAAATTGAACAAAAAAACAACACAAAAAAACAAAAAAAACAAAAAACTTTTCATTTAAAATTTATAATTTCATAAGAGCGCCATAATTGAACAAAAAAACAACACAAAAAAACAAAAAACCTTTCATTTAAAATTTATAATTTCATAAGAGCCCCAAAATTGAACCAAAAAACAACACAAAAAAACAAAAAAAAACAAAAACCTTTCATTTAAAATTTATAATTTCATAAGAGCGCCAAAATTGAACAAAAAAACAACACAAAAAAACAAAAAAAAACAAAAAACCTTTCATTTAAAATTTATAATTTCATAAGAGCGCCAAAACTGAACAAAAAAACAACACAAAAAACAAAAAAAACAAAAAACCTTTCATTTAAAATTTATAATTTCATAAGAGCCCCAAAATTGAACAAAAAAACAACACAAAAAAAACAAAAAAAAACTTTCATTTAAAATTTATAATTTCATAAGAGCCCCAAAATTGAACAAAAAAACAACACAAAAAAACAAAAAAAAACAAAAAACCTTTCATTTAAAATTTATAATTTCATAAGAGCGCCAAAATTGAACAAAAAACAACACAAAAAACAAAAAAAAACAAAAAACCTTTCATTTAAAATTTATAATTTCATAAGAGCCCCAAAATTGAACAAAAAAACAACACAAAAAAAACAAAAAAAAACTTTCATTTAAAATTTATAATTTCATAAGAGCCCCAAAATTGAACAAAAAAACAACACAAAAAAACAAAAAAAAACAAAAAACCTTTCATTTAAAATTTATAATTTCATAAGAGCGCCAAAATTGAACAAAAAACAACACAAAAAAACAAAAAAAAACAAAAAACCTTTCATTTAAAATTTATAATTTCATAAGAGCGCCAAAATTGAACAAAAAAACAACACAAAAAAACAAAAAAAAACAAAAAACCTTTCATTTAAAATTTATAATTTCATAAGAGCCCCAAAATTGAACAAAAAAACAACACAAAAAAAACAAAAAAAAACTTTCATTTAAAATTTATAATTTCATAAGAGCCCCAAAATTGAACAAAAAAACAACACAAAAAAACAAAAAAAAAAAAAAAACCTTTCATTTAAAATTTATAATTTCATAAGAGCGCCAAAATTGAACAAAAAAACAACACAAAAAAACAAAAAAAAACAAAAAACCTTTCATTTAAAATTTATAATTTCATAAGAGCCCCAAAATTGAACAAAAAAACAACACAAAAAAAACAAAAAAAAACTTTCATTTAAAATTTATAATTTCATAAGAGCCCCAAAATTGAACAAAAAAACAACACAAAAAAACAAAAAAAAACAAAAAACCTTTCATTTAAAATTTATAATTTCATAAGAGCGCCAAAATTGAACAAAAAAACAACACAAAAAAACAAAAAAAAACAAAAAACCTTTCATTTAAAATTTATAATTTCATAAGAGCCCCAAAATTGAACAAAAAAACAACACAAAAAAAACAAAAAAAAACTTTCATTTAAAATTTATAATTTCATAAGAGCCCCAAAATTGAACAAAAAAACAACACAAAAAAACAAAAAAAAACAAAAAACCTTTCATTTAAAATTTATAATTTCATAAGAGCGCCAAAATTGAACAAAAAAACAACACAAAAAAACAAAAAAAACAAAAAACCTTTCATTTAAAATTTATAATTTCATAAGAGCGCCAAAATTGAACAAAAAAACAACACAAAAAAACAAAAAAAACAAAAAACCTTTCATTTAAAATTTATAATTTCATAAGAGCCCCAAAATTGAACAAAAAACAACACAAAAAAAACAAAAAAAAACTTTCATTTAAAATTTATAATTTCATAAGAGCCCCAAAATTGAACAAAAAAACAACACAAAAAAACAAAAAAAAACAAAAAACCTTTCATTTAAAATTTATAATTTCATAAGAGCGCCAAAATTGAACAAAAAAACAACACAAAAAAACAAAAAAAAACAAAAAACCTTTCATTTAAAATTTATAATTTCATAAGAGCCCCAAAATTGAACAAAAAAACAACACAAAAAAAACAAAAAAAAACTTTCATTTAAAATTTATAATTTCATAAGAGCGCCAAAATTGAACAAAAAAACAACACAAAAAAAACAAAAAAAAACCCAAAAAACCTTTCATTTAAAATTTATAATTTCATAAGAGCGCCAAAATTTAACAAAAAAACAAACAAAACAAAACAAAAAAAAAACAAAACAAAAAAACAAAAAAAGAAAACAAAAATCCCAAAAAACCTTTCATTTAAAATTTATAATTTCTTGGGGTAAATTAATATTTCCGTCAAGTAATTTTGCATTATTTGGGGTGAATTACTTTACACATTTTCCCCAATGTTATTTGCGCATAGGAGAAGACAACGAGCCCGAATTCAGTTCTACCGGTTTCTGCTCTCGAACCATTATCTATTACGCTAAACCGCGCACTTCCATAATCACCAATCCACCCCACCCCGATTTCGTCCCTAATTGACAGTAATATATAAAATAAAAATAGAACTCGAGATTACGAATTACAAAATGATTTATTATTATTTCTTTTATAGCGAATTCCAGTTTTAAAACCATTCTTTTTTTTAACACTCTAAGAAAGTACATCGTTTGAACATATTTGGTCTGCTTTCCATAGCTGGGGGTGGCGGGTATCGATTTAGTGATTAATCCAGTATTTTTCAATCTTTTTAAGCAACGGCAGGCCGAGGAGCGAATGAAATTATCACAGCACCCTTACGAAAATTTTAAAAGTGTATACATTTAAATGTCATGAAATAAAACCATAGATTTAAAAAAAACAAAAAAAACACGCACACAAATATATTATTTCAATATTTCGATTCAACTATTTGTGAAACTTATGTAGGATGAAACATGTTTTTTTCGCAATTTCTTACATTTTTTGTCGAATATGTGGTAAGCAGAAACCGATTTCGTTTCAGTGGAGCGTACTCTTTCTCGCTTTTTATTTTTAATTTCATTTAGGGTTAAGAAGCCTAATTCACATAAATAAGAAGTAGAAAATTGCAATAAAACTGATAATACCTTTTTAATTAATGTGGGATAAAATGTTTAATACTTATATATTCAAGTACTAAACATTACTACTTTCACACACACATATATACACCCTTGTGCAAATTAATTTAAACAACCGCTTTAGTTTCATTTCTTTCCCTGTACGATCAGTTTGAGACCCACTGGAGTGACAGGGTGTAATCGATTTCTATTTTTTCCTCAGATTAGGTTATGCAGTGATGTGCAGTAATATGAATCTATTTTCGGGTTGTACGATGAAATTTGTTTGGCCTTGAAAAATATTGCGTCATCCGTGATTGCGTCAGATTTTCATCACGCCCAGGCACAATTGTCTGAACTGTCGATTAGTTGCCCTACGACCATATTGTCTGCGATGGACGTCACTCCAAGGAAGAGTACTAAAATTGTAACACTGCAGGAACATACGGGCAAAACTTCCCAGTTATCAAAACAAAGTACTAAAGATCGGCCCGGTAACTCTCCTGATTTAACTTTAATCGAGAATCTGTGGTCAATCTGCAAGGAAAGACTTCGTGGAATGGACATACGAAGTACTAACATGTGCCCCAGGTCATGTTTTATTGGAAAAATATGAAAAAGAGTAAATAATAACGGAATTATTCGTTTTGTTTCAGTTAATTGGTATAAGGGTGTAGATAGATAGATAGATAGATAGATAGATAGATAGATAGATAGATAGATAGATAGATTTGAAGAGACTTGTGACAGAGAGTGTTTGGGAAACACACAAACACACACACACATATATATTTTTTTTATTGAAATTGGGGTAGATTTGAACAGCGAAATTAGATCAGAACAATTTTGTTTACTGATGGAGACCTGATCTCGCCCATTTGGAATTGTGTCATTAGGAAAGACAATGAAATGATCGAAATAACTTTTGTCAGTTAAAATTATAAATAGGGCTGAGTAAGCAAGAAAGGACTTTTCAAATTCCCATGGTTTTGGGTTGACAGCGACATTCATGATAATCGGGTAAGGACCAAGGGTCGAATTGTGATCAGCCAGGCTTATCTATATAAACGCGCACAGAAATCTGTTGAGAGAGTGGTTGGCTGCTCTGCCGTCGAGTGCAGTCGAGCTGGAGAGAGAGGTCGGAGACTGGGTGTGACGTCAGAGGTTGCTGAAATACGTAAGAAGAAGCGAATTACTCCTCCAACGTCTAAGACTACTAATGCTACTATTATTATAAGTTGTAGACAGACAAACAGATAGATAGATATAAATAGACCTAGATAGACAATATTTATCCGTATATGTGCACTGGGTAATTTTTCATTGGAAAAATACGTAAAAAGTGTAAATAATAACGGAATTATCTCAAGGGTGTAGATAGATAGATAGATAGATAGAGATGGAAAGACTGGGATAGACCATATTCATCAGACTACTAATGCTACTATTATTACTACCACTGGAAACGGAAACATCGAACAAGCTACAATAATCAAGAGTCGCATATCGTTCTGAGACGATTTCACAACAAGCTAATCACAACCCACTCTCTCTGTGTCTAGTATCCAGTGTATGAGTTTTTACGTCAATTATTTTCATTTCTGTAACCCGTTTCTTTTCTATACTATTCTTTTCTGCTATATAAAAGACATTAAAAATTCAACCATTGAATAGTTGTTTGTTCGGATTACTGCATATATATATTTTGGGGGGTGCATTCTAAATTTCTTAGCACAAACTCTCCAGCCGTGTCTACATCTTCAGTCGACCGTGAATGGATGAACATCACTTGTGCTTTCTGGATCAAACCAAGCACAACGTGGGTAGGAAGCAGGACTAAACCAGCGGACCGGTCGAATAATCTACGGATGCTCAGGGGACTTACGGTCACTCCCTTAAGTTCGGTTAATACCGAGTAGACACCTCAACCCAGTGAGTAAGACGTCGGAGGTTGAGGGGCTTGGGCGAAAGTGGTTAGAGACTGAAATAGACCATATTCATCCGTATATGTGCACTGGGCCATATTTCTTTGGGAAAATACGAAAATTGAGTAAATAATAACGGAATTATTTGTTTTGTTTCAGTTAATTTGCACAAAGTTGTAGACAGACAAACATATATATATATATATATATATATATATATATATATATATATATATAGATAGATAGATAGATATAAATAGACCTAGATAGACAATATTTATCCGTATATGTGCGCTGGGTAATTTTTCATTGGAAAAATACGTAAAAAGTGTAAATAATAACGGAATTATCTCAAGGGTGTAGATAGATAGATAGATAGATAGATATGAAGAGACTGAGATAGACCATATTCAGCAGTATATGTAAATTGGCCATGTGTCATTGTTTTCATAGAATTATTCGTTTTGTTTCAGTTAATTTGCACAAGGGTTTAGCTAGATAGATAGTGGGGCTGTTCCCTTTTACGCAAGATGAACTCGTCTAAAGTATACTTATACTGACAGAGTTGGAGACTGGGAGGAGATACGTTGTGACAAGGTTGAGTCCAGAAGAGAGAGAGAGAGAGAGAGAGAGAGAGAGAGAGAGAGAGAGAGAGAGAGAGAGAGAGAATTACGGCTTCACTTACAGAGACTTTTACATATACTTTCTACTAACCCGCCTTCCTGGAGTACTAATCTTCATTTCAAGTTTGTATTCTTACGATCAATACATTTATTTTCCTATTTCAATTACTGGTGTTGTTTATTTATTTGTGCAGGATTCCATCCCCGGAATCCACAACAACTTGGCGACGAGAACTTCGGACACACACGGAAAGAACAAAATAAAAAAAATTCTCTTGTCACCGCAACAACTTGGCGACGAGGGCATCGGACCCACAAAAAAAAAAAAATTGCCGTTGCCAGAGTCCACAACAACTGGGCGACAAAGATTTACGAGGATTTTGCGTGACCACCGTGATTAAAAGTTACTTCCTCAAAATACGGAAAATCGAGGTTTTCGTAAGACTCTTGTCATGGAGGATTTTAAAAGTATTTTGGGAGAACTTGTAAAATACCAAAATGAACAGCAACTACAACTCCAAGAAAGAATGGAAGAGAAGTGGCAAAAGCAATTGCTCTCTCAACAGGAAAAAATGGAAAATGTATTACTACAAACACAGAAGGAAAATCAAGAAAGACAAATGCAACTCCAGGAATTAATAGTAAAATAACGGGTAACACACAACAAAAAAATATCGAAAAAGAAGCGACTTTTTCTCAAGACGCAGTTTGGAACACAATAGAAACATTTAAATACTCTCTAGAAGATGATAAAAATTTCGGGGACTACTACAGACATTTTCAACATTGATTGCCAAAATTGGACGGAAGCTAAGAAGCTACGTTTATTACTCAGGAAATTGGGAACAGAGGAGTACACAAAATTTGTAGACTATATTCTACCGAAAAAGACAAACGATTTGACGTTTGACGAGGCAGTTACATGCCTTACGGAGCTCTTCAGTCCAAAGACTTCACTTTTTCACAAAAGGTGGAAATGTCTCAACCTCGTAAAAAGCAAAAATGAGGACTACTTCACGTTCGCCGCAATCATGAACAAACGTTGCGATGATTTTAAGTTGGCAGAATTGACTCCAGACAATTTTAAGTGTCTTATTTTCGTGCAGGGATTAGTCTCAGCCAAGGACAGTGAAATGCGCAAAAGAATGCTCTCGAAGCTTCAAAACGAGCCTGGATTAACGATACAAAAATTGTCAGAAGACTGCCAAAAATGCTTGATCATAAAAAAGACTCTAAGGATATCGAGGAATCGGGAGTAGCACACATACGTAAGTTGAACAAAAAGTTACGTTTTTCACCCCCCCACCACCACCGAAAGAAAAACACAAATTTTATGATAAATAAAAAATTACAAGGTATAAGGCGATTAATGACAGAGATCAAAGCAAATATAAGCCCCCCCATCTGCATGTTACAGATGTGGTGGATTCCACTGGAATAAAGACTGTCGATTTTAATACAAGAACTGTTTAGCTTGTGGAAAAATGGGACATAAGGCATCTCAATGCAGAAACATAAACACACTAGTAGGGTAAGAAGTACTAGAATGGACAACGAAGACAAACTAAACACAAGAAAATACGTGGAACTCGAGATTTTAAATAAGAAGGTAAAATTACAGTTAGACTCAGGTTCGGATCAAACTATAAGTAATTTACAAACATGGAGGAAGCTAAATAGACCGACCATGATGCATACACAGAAAATCGCTAAGTCTGTTACAGGGAAGCGTATCAAATTTGGAGAAGTAATTCTAAACGTAAAATTCCATGGAAAAACGAAAAAATTGAATATATTTGTAATGAACGACACAGAAAATTTGGTGGGCACAGATTGGATGCAAAAATTTGACGTATGGGATTTACCTATTAGCTGATTTTGTAAGAAAATAGAGTGCGAGCCGTCAGAAGCTACAGAATTAAAAGAAGAACTACACAGTCAATTCTCCGAAGTATTCTCGAGCGGTTTGGGTCAATGTAATAAGGTTGCAGCTAAAATTGAACTAAAGGAAAATGTTCAGCCAGTATTCAAGAAAAAGAGAAACGTGCCTTTCGCAACCATAGAAAAATTGACAAGGAGTTAGATAGATTGGTACAAACTGGAATCCTTTCACAAATCAAATTCAGTGAATGGGCGGCACCAGTGGTCTACGTAAAGGAAAAATCCGGAGAAACCCGTATTTGCGCAGATTTCTCGACTGGGTTAAACAAGGCTATCAAGGATTATCACTACCCATTGTCAAGCCCGGAGGAAATATTTACCAAGTTTAACGGTGGTAAGGTATTTTCTAAGATTGATTTAAGTGAAGCTTATCTTCAGATTCCAGTAGAAGAAGAACGTACAAAGATTTTATGTATCAATACTCACAAAGGACTTTACAAATTTAACAGATTGCCATTTGGGATAAAAGTAGCACCGTCAATCTTCCAACAGACTATGGATACCATGCTCATGGGACAGAAGTTTGCTACAGCTTACTTAGACGACATTTTGATAAAAAGCGATAATGTAGAAGAACACGCAAGAAGTCTTTAAAATAATTCAGGATTTTGGTTTTAAAGTGAAGGAGAAAAAATGCGATTTTTTTCTAAAAGAAATCAAGTATTTAGGCCATATCATCAATGAAAATGGCAGAAAACCAGATCCAGATAGGGAATCTGCAATAAAACATATGCCTGAGCCGAAAAATGTCGCAGAGTTGCAAAGCTTTCTTGGTCTAGCGAACTATTACGGTGAATTCATTGAAAACATGCACAAATTGAGGGCTCCCCTCAATGAATTATTGAAAAAAGAGAACAAATGGAACTGGACGGAAGATTGTCAGAAAGTTTTTAAGGAGATCATAAAGAAATTAACCTCTGATCTAGCACTGACACATTTTGATCCCAAACTGGAAATTATCATTGCTAGTGACGCAAGCTCGCACGGAGTGGGAGCTTGTTATTTTACACAAGATGCAGGATGGCACAAGGAAAACTATAGCTCACGCATCTAGATCGTTGTTGCCAGCAGAGAGGAATTATTTGCAAATTGAGAAAGAAGTGTTAGGCATAATATTCGCCATAACTCTCTTCCACAGATACGGAAGAGAGTTTACTCTTCAAACTGACCATAAACCTCTTCTCACTATATTCGGATCGAAAAAAGGACTACCAATTTACACAGCCAACAGACTTCTATTATTGAATTATAATTTCAAACTAGAGTTCCTACCGTCAAAGAAAATTGGTCATGCGGATGGATTATCTAGATTAGTACCTGCGAAATGCGGACCTTTGGAAGACTCTGTAATAGCGGCTTTGCGATCCGAAGACGAACTTAGTAAAGTGCTAAACAATACAGTAAGGGAATTACCAGTGACCTGGTTAGAAAAGAGTGGTCATACCCATATCTTTACAGAGACGAATTCTGAAGGACTTTCATCAAGGACACCCAGGGAAAAACCATATGAAAGCGTTAATGAGAAGTTTCGTTTACTGGCCTAATATGGATAACGACATTACTCAAATGGTAGAAAAATGTAGAGTCTGTGCTGCGGCAGCAAAGGCACCACATATTATACAAAAGCCATGGCCTAAGGTGGACAGACCTTGGTCTAGAATCCATGCGGACTATGCAGGACTCATAGATGGATATTACTACTTGATAACGGTAGATAGCTTTAGCAAGTTGCCAGAAGTTTTCAGATACAAGAATCCTACGACGGAAAACACTATTAATTGTCTATACGAGTTATTTGCAAGATTCAGCGTGGTAGATTGCCTTGTAACGGATAATGGTACCCAATTCACCTCGAGCGACTTTCAAGAATTCTGTGCGACTTATCAAGTCAAACATATTAAAATAGCACCATACCATCCACGATCTAACGGGCAAGCCGAAAGGTTTGTGGACACGCTTAAGAAAGCCTTGAAAAAAGCAGAGGACGTACCAACAGAAAGAGCCATACAACAGTTCCTAAAAAGTCTACAGAATCACCCCGAACGGAAACACACCATCTGGCCTTTCGCCAGCTGAAGTGATGTTTGCCCGCAAAATACGATCTGTTTTTGATAAACTATTACCCAGCAAAAATAAAAACCGGCATACATCGATAGTGCCTATAAGATCCTTCAAACCAGGCGAACGGGTCTATTTCAGAATGTTTAAGAATGACATGGCATACTGGGAACCAGGCACGATAATAAGCAGACTGGGGAAGGTTCGGTACACGATTCAGGGCGAAAAATTCACTCACAGGAGACATATCAATCAGATACAAAAAAGACGGGCAGAGGAGCCAAGCTCGTCACCTTCGGAAAATGAAGACTCAATGGAGGCGATTTTTGAAGCATTGGAAATTCAAAGACCACAAGTAGCCACGGAGATTAGAAGAACAAGCAGGAAAAGAAAATTCACAGAACCGCTAATAATAGACCATAAGCGAAAAAAATATTACCCCCCCCCCCAAAGAAGCTAGGGAGGCGGTGTTGTGGGGGCTCTCCCCCTTTTACACAAGATGGACTCGTCTAAAGTATACTTATACTGACAGAGTTGGAGATACGAAAGAGATACGTTGAGACAAGGTTGAGATGCGTAGAGTCCATAAAGAGAAAGAGAGAGATAATTACGGCTTCACTTACAGAGACTTGTACATATACTTTCTACTAACCCGCATTCCTGGACTACTAATCTTCACTTCAAGTTTGTATTCTTACGTTCAATACACTTATTTTCCTATTTCAATTACTGGCGTTATTTATTTATTTGTGCAGGATCCCATCCCCGGAATCCACAACACACACACACACACACACACACACACACACACACACACACACACACACACACACATATATATATATATATATATATATATATATATATATATATAGAGAGAGAGAGAGAGAGAGAGAGAGAGACCATATACATCCGTATATGTGCAATTGGCCATGTTTCCTTGCAAAAATACGAAAATGAGTAAATAATAAAGGAATTATTCGTTTTGTTTCAGTTAATTTACATAAGTGTGTAGATAGATAGATAGATAGATAGATATGAATAGACTTAGATAGACCATATTCATCCGTATATGCACACTGGGCCTGGGCATCTCGGCGTGGCGTAAAATTTAGCAAGTTTGTCTCGTTAAATCAATTACGACTGAGTAGTGAGTTTGATCCTCACTGGGTGCTCCATACCTTCGGCTTTGTGCCACATCTAAGCTTAGAAAATCAATATGTGCACTGGGCCATGTTTCATTGCAAAAATACGTAAAATCTGTAAATAACGGAATTATTCGTTTTGTTTCAGTTAATTTTCACAAGTTTGTAGATACATAGATAGACTGACAGACAGACAGACAGACAGACAGATAGATAGATAGATAGATAGATAGATAGATAGATAGATAGATAGATATGAAGAGATTCGGATAGATAGATAGATAGATAGATAGATAGATAGATAGATAGATAGATATGAAGAGATTCGGATAGATAGATAGATAGATAGATAGATAGATAGATAGATAGATAGATAGATATGAAGAGATTCGGATAGATAGATAGATAGATAGATAGATAGATATGAAGAGAGTGAGATAGATAGATAGATAGTTATGAAGAGATTCAGATAGATAGATAGATAGATAGATAATGAACAACCTGAAATAGATAGATAGATAGATAGATAGATAGATAGATAGATAGATAGATAGATAATGAACAACCTGAGATAGATAGATAGATAGATAGATAGATAGATAATGAAGAGACTGGGATAGACCATATTCATCCGTATATGTGCACTAGGCCATGTTTCATTGGAAAAATATGAAATATATAAATAATAACGGAATTATTCGATTTGTTTCAGTTAATTTGCACAAGGGTGGATGTATACCTTGACAATATTTCACGATTGAGAATCAGTTGCTTAATATATAGTAATAGGAATACATTTCGCATTTTCTTTTCTACCACTCAAAAATGGAAATAAATAGGACGCGCTCAGAATTGGAAAGAGACACGTGACATTTCTGTGACACAAACAAGAGAAAATATTACTGAGCAGTTAGATAATATCATTCCTCCTATACGACAGTGAACGTTGGGTAATCTCCACACAGATGAGTACGAGAGTTGAAGCAACAGAAATGTGGTTCCCCGGAAGATCGCTGAGAATAACATGGACCGACCATGCCATCAACAAGGAACTTTTACAGACAATGGAAACAAAACACCTGAAACAAAACATCTACTTAAAATCTGAAAGACTAAGTTGAAATTTCTAAGGCCCATATTGAGGAAAGCAGACTTGGGAAAGTCGGATCAAAGGCAGGAGGAACGGAGGACGTAGGCGATCATGGCCCTCCACATTTTCCTGTCCCTTATAGCTCTTAACAAGTTTTGTCTTTTTGTTATTTCTCCCAAACTTTCTTCTGTCATCTATTTACTCAAGCTGATTCTTCTTCTATGTGCCGTATCATAGGCGATCATGGCCCTCCACATCTTCTCGTCCTTTTTAGATCTTAATAAATTTTGACTTGTTGTTATTTCTCCTAAATCCTGTTCCGCCATCCATTTACTCAAGCTCATTCTTCTACTTCTATGTGCCGTGTCACTTCTGCACGTAAGCGATCGTGGCCCTCCATATCTTCCTGTCCCTTGTAGCTCTGAATAAGTTTTGTCTTTTTGTTATTTCTCCCAAACCCTGTTCTACCATCCATTTACTCAAGCACATCAAGTATGTTACACGCTGCTTTCCTCTGTCCCTCAGTCTGTCCTGAGAGTATCAGATTTTCCAAGCCCTTCTTCCTCATTACGTGGTACAGAAATTTCAACTGCCTCTTCCTGATGTTACGTATAAGTTTCTTTTTCGCTTTTTTTCTTGCTCACGTTTGGTCCATGGTATCCTCAGCGTTTTTCTGTAGAACCACATTTCTGTTGCTTCAAGTCTATTCTTCGTCTCCGAGGAGATTGCCCAGCATTCGCTGTCATACTGGAGCACATATATCACGAACTCTTTTCTTTGTTACGAACGAAGTCTTTTAATACTCTGCTGAGATCCTTTCTAAATCAGGCAAATCACTCGACACGGGCAGTTAAGTGTCCACCATGACTGCTGTCGACCTGACCTTCTCCTCCGCCGCTGGGTCTTTCAACGCCTCTAAAGAGTTTCTTTGTTTTTCAACGCCCGACATTCCTAGCATTGGATTTTTGTACTCTTGAAGGTCGTAAGGGGGTCAGCGAATGACTTGTTACTGCCTTGAACACCAGGTTGATAGCGCATTGAACAAACAATGCACATAGCTATAATTACTAGCAGTTGCGTTTATTTGTTTAAAGAAACAGCTCTCATAAAGTCTTTCTCTGATTTCGTTCGCCAGCAACGGAGACTATTTTTAACTTCATGGCATAAAGGAGCTACTGAGTAAAACGAGAGAGCATTTCGTCTAACAAAAGAATCTAATATAGACAATGTTTTAGCAAGTTTAACTTTGGGAGAAAAAAAATAACCGTAAGAAATTTTTAAGCCGCGGAAAAAATCGAATGAAACGTGCTATCTTATTTTCATGCTTATAAAAATGGCGGAAGAAAAGTATTCGCCAGAATCGATCCATGTACTTGTCTAAATTGATAGTCCCAAGCAAAAAAGTGATCTATAAGTAAGTGAATTTAGATATAGTTATAACTTGAGGCAATAGAAATGTGGTCTACAGGAGGATAATGAGAATACCATAGACAGAAACAATGAAGAGTTTACTGAACTGTGACGTTGTATCAATCGTTTTATATGTCAGTCTATGCTGACATTCCGGATATAATGATGACTTGAGACAACAGAAATATTCCATTTTCGGTCTGATCTGGTTCGAGTAAAGAATCATCGCTGAAAAAATCTGGCACTTTTTGCAGAGGTACCGTGATCCGACTATTTTTCCAGCATCTACAAAAAAAAAAAAAAAAAAAAAATGCAATTTGAATTTGTGACGATTTCAAACGTTTTACGGTCCTAATTTCCCCGTTTCACCATCCATTATGAGTAATTTTACAGCAAGATTTGATACGCTATAATCTAACGAATCATAGTGAAAAAGTCACAGTTAAAAGATTTATGGAAAAAGTCACAGCTAAAAGATTTATGAAAAATGTCATAGCTAAAAAATTATGGAAAAAGTCACAGCTAAAAGAATTATGGAAAAATGTCACAACAAAAGATTTTATGGAAAAAGTCGCAGCTAAAAAAATTATGGAAAAAGTCACAGCTAAAAGATTTATGAAAAATGTCATAGCTAAAAAATTTATGAAAAAGTCACAGCTAAAAAAATTATGGAAAAATGTCACAGCAAAAAATTTTATGGAAAAAGTCGCAGCTAAAAAAATTATGGAAAAAGTCACAGCTAAAAGATTTATGAAAAATGTCATAGCTAAAAAATTTTATGAAAAAGTCACAGCTAAAAAAATTATGGAAAAATGTCACAGCAAAAAATTTTATGGAAAAAGTCGCAAATAAAATTTTATGGAAAAATCACAGCTAAAAATATTATTGAAAAAGTCCGAGCTAAAAATTTATGGAAAAATATCACAGCTAAGAAATTTATGGAAAAGTCACAGCTAAAAAAACATGGAAAAATTCACAGCTAAAAATTTATGTAAAAAGTTACAGGAAAAAATAACGGAAAAAAGTCTCAGGAAAAAAGAAAGCGGACAATGTTAGTACTGTTTCTGCACCTTCCTTTAATAGAGAGGTTAATCATCGAATTCTCACTTTTATACATTTAATATGCCAATTGGTTTCTGTAAATGGATATGCACAAATAATGGTAAAATAATATTTTACTTACAAATTATAAAATAAAACAAAAACACAAGATGTTTGTATAAATTTGACAACTTTTTCTTGAAAGTATTAGGGTTGAGGTCACTGTGAACACCGGTAAAACTTTTTTGATCAGGTCTTTGGTGTGGGGTCACGTTAACATGAGGTGGCTATATAAACTTGTTCCTCTCTATAGTATATCAGTATCTCTAACTCTGATCCATAACCCTAACCCTAAAGACAACGGTAAGCGTGTAAATATTGGATCTCTGCGCTGTTGTGGATCAACAATATTTGGATTTAGAAAAAAAAAAATCTTTACGCCTCCTGCCATGGAAATTATTGCCAATAATAAGCGTGGTTCAAAAATCTGCTACAATAAGTTCCGGTATGCCAAACATGTCACTCGTAAAACTAAATTATGACTTTTTGTTTTGTGACTATTCCCGTCCACGAATCTAGCTGGGTGCGTGACCGAGGGGTTAGGGCGTTAGTGTTCCGACAATGAGAACCGAGATCGAATCTCAGCATGGCCTTCTTGATAATATCGACCCGAGAAGATGATCTCAGAGTTCAGAACCGTTGGAAAGTGAGTGAAAACGATACTACGGCGTAACCCAATCCTTGCAAGTTGAATTGGGTAGATAGAACTGTTCGATAGTTGTGTTAGCAAGAAGTCAACAGCCATCGTGCCGGAGTGTTCATGTGTCCAGTCCTTGTTCAAATACAGATCACACCAGATTGAGCTATCTCCCAGAAACAGTCACCAAGGTAATCTTAGCATAATTGCACAAGCTGAACAACACACTAATGAGCCTGAGCGGGTGTCTGCAACATGGATTAGTTAACCCCTCTAGTAGATAATCAAGTCTCCCGAGATTAATCGATGTTTACTTCATAATTTGACCAAAACGAGATTACACTATTTACATTATTCGAACTATTGTCCTCATCTTTGTTGCCATATTTATCACAACGTTTCGGCCGTTCTACGCTTCGGCCGTCTTCAGGTGGTTTGAACGTCGAACTGAACACTTTATTTCGCTCGCTGGGGTAGACTGTTCTACTACCACATGGCATGTCTAATGGATGTCAGTTATCAGTTATCTCCTGTTAATTCACCTCTCCAAGTTATTTACTTAAAAATTTAAATTTAGCAAAATTTAATTTTTATTTTTGAATTAAGCATGTAAATTTACATCTAAATGTAAGTATTGTAGGGGACCGGCGGGTTAATGTGAGGATAAAATCTCTGGACTAAGACTTCCTGCTGGTCAGTCCCGCTACATGAGAATGTTGGACTATGATGGAGTCCAAAGAAAGCAAAATAAAACGAACAAGACAGATATATATGTACAAAACAATTATATATTAATGACAAACAGATTGATACACGAGTCACAAATACATCATTTAAAACATGAATAAAACGTTAGTGTCTATATGGAAAGTTATTGTGTGTGTGTTGAATTGAAATGTCCGTACGGGGTGTATTTGTTTTAGCGTGTTCCCAGAATATGGGAAACGCTGGTTGTGTGTAAGAGTTCACATATTGGAAATTTTAAAGAGAAAGTTTTTGGTAACTCGCCCCACGTGCGAGGTTTTGGCCCGCGGCCGAAATCGAGGTAGTTGCTCACACGTGGACGTAAGAAGGAAAAAGAGAAAGAGCGAAGGATGAACGAGTATTTATACACGTGGGAGAGAGACCCCTGTTGAAAGGTTACGAAACGAAGAGGAGATAACCCGATAGTATTCGGGAAATTTTACTAGAAACACAGCGCAGGGCTTAAACTGCAAATTACATCCGCAACTATCCATTTTTAGACGAATTTTCAAACAAAAAAAAAATGATCAAAAATTTTAAGGCGTGTATTTACCGAACGTATGAGCAACGACAAAGTTTGATAGAAAATGGAAACAAAAAGGAAACTTATACTTAACATCAGGAAGAGACAATTGAAATTTCCAGGGCCTGGAAAATCTGATACTCACGGGACGGATAGAGGGCATGTGGGACAGAGGTAAACAGGGCGTAACATGTTTAGTGAGTTTGACTAAATGGATTGTGGAACAGTGTCCAGGATAAATAACAGAAAGAAAAAAATATATTAAGAGCTACAAAGGGATAGGAAGTTGTAGAAAACCATGATTGTCTATGTCCTGAGGTGACACGGAATATAAAGAATAAAAAAATGTATTTTTAAATAGGTACGTCCTGTTGCGGGCCTGTATATGCGTTGAGAGATAAATACGTGTGTCTCCTGCAATGCCCACAACAAACATGGCAGATCCTCCAGGTCTATAAGTCTACCATTCGACCTTGCATGGAGTATTGCTGCCATTTATGGTCTGGGGCCCCTGCGTGTTGCCTCGGGGTTCTTGATAAGATCCAGAGACGGATATGCAATGTGATTGGCCCTGATCTGTCATCTCGTCTGCAGTCGCTCTCTCACAGACGGAATGTTGCATCACTCTGCCTTTTCTACAAGTACTTCCACGGTAATTGCTCTGAGGAGTTGCTCTCACTTGTCCCTAAGCCTCGTGAATTCAAGCGTCCTACGAGGCTGGCATCCCGTTCCCACCCCTTCACCGTAGAAACTGTTAGGTGTAGACGTCTTTTCTACTCCAATAGCTTCATGTCTCGCACATCTCGCCTATGGAACTCCCTTCCCTGTTTCTGTTTCCCTGACAAATACAATCTCCAACGGTTTAAGTGTAGCGTCAATCGTCATCTCCAGTAGCCTTGATCTATCCACTTCCTGATATCTTCCATTCCTATCTGCTCTCGCTCTATATCTCCCGTAACCTCCACACCTCGATCGGCCCTCCGTCCTTCTCTTTCTCCACATCCCTTCCTTTACCACTCCTATCTGCTCTTCCTCCAACCCTTCTGTAACCCCTTGCGTGATAGTGGCCACCGGCCTTGCTCGGGGTGATACGCTTAAAAAAAAAAAAAAAAAAAAAGACTACACGTAAAAATGTAACTAAAAGACATACATTTACACAAACAAGTAATAATGTATTAACAACAAAGAATTTCAAATTAAAAACAAATAATGGGAAAACTGTTGAATGTGCGTACGTACGTGTGTTGTTCATGCGTTTCTCAAAAAGGGAATGCGTTTTTTTCCATGAGAGACTTACATGTTGACGGATAAAATCAGATGAGAGTGATAAAAAATTATCGCAGAGAATTTACAGTGCCGGAAAGCGTCCCCTAGTAACGGTTTCGAAAATTAGGACGATGTAACTGACAAACACAATGGAATATTTTTTTCTTATTAGTAAAATCTATGAATTCGTCCATATTGACATATCAATCAACACAACATAATTCTGTTTATTAAAAAAAATCTTTCAAAAAATAAAATAAACTTTTCTTAAACATTATTTCAGAAAAATCTGCTGAATTATAGTTTAATTAATCGGAAATGATACAAATATTACTTACTTTTAGCTTAAAATCTCGCAGAAAATCATTTTTTTAAACACGGTCGTAGATGTTTTGGGGACTGTGGAGTTATTTATCTGCAGCTTGATGTTTGGGAAATTTAACTAAGGACGGGGTACATAACTGAAAAAATTACATGACGAATAAAAGTGAACGCATTTTTTAATATAATTTTTTTTTGACTATCCAGTAAACTTAAAAACTAAAAATATTTTAAGCATTCTAATATTTTATTGAATTTTAGGTACTTTGGCTTTATAATCTTTCTTACGAAGGGGTTTGTTGAGGAAATGTCAGAAAATTACTAATAAATTTATAATTTACTATAGGTACTTCTTTTATTTTCTGAAAATACTTTGTATGACATCCGTAATTACAAAAAATCGACGCCTATACACACACACACACACACACACACACACACACACACACACACACACACACACGCACATGAGCCTACACACAGTCAGTCAGTGATGTGCCATGCGTGATACACGCTTAGGCGATCATGTATCTTTCGATACATGACTGAGGAGGTAGATTTTTTTTCACGCAGTAGGTTGCCATTTCTTTCTGTGGTAGAGCAATTGCCTTCCAAGGCTATAGAACCAGGTCTGTCCTGCTATATACCCATAGCTGGGGGGTGTAGGGAAGAGTATTCATACCTTTCCCAAGGGTATTAGCACGGAAGTGAATGTAATGGATTCGACTGGAATTCGAAATCGGCTCTCCGATTCCTCAATCCGAGAAGCCATCCATTGTGCCTGCTTCCCCCCGCCACACAAAATCAAAATGATTTTTAAAATACTTGGGATCGTTGGTACCTATATGTGCAGATAAATTATCGGCGCTTAAAGTGGGAACGACAAAGCTAGTTCAAATTTTCACCTAGACTGTTGTGTTCAATTTTGCACTAATACCCTTGGGAAAGGTATGAATCCCACTTTTTCCCCCTACAGCCGGCTATGAGGTAAATATCAACGTAGACTGAGTTCTCTAGTCTTGCAACCAATTTATGAAAATTAAAATTTGAATTTAAAGTTGTGTAGTAGGAAAACACTCCGCTATCTTTCCTTAATAATGAATGGCAATTTACAGATAACCAAAAACTAGAATCTACGTCCTGAAGGGATCAGTCAGTTATGTGCCATGTGTGATACACGCTTAGGCGATCTGTAGTGAAAGAGATAATTAGCTACCTCGAAAAAGAGTTCGTGTTTTGTGTGCGATCTGCCGAAGAAAAATTACCAAAAAGTAGTTAGCAAAAATCTACTTTAAGGACCAGAATCTATGCTAATGTTCTTCCCTCCCCTGAATGGTGTGACCAATCAGAAAGATCTCTCGGTGAACAAAAGCCGTTGTTTTTCGCTTCTGTGGGAGATTTGGATTTTCTGAGCTTGGTGGACGAACACGCGTTTTTGCTGGTGAGAAGTGAAGGTTGGATTTGTGACCGCATTTTGTCGTTTTCTACGTTGCCTGTAGAACTGTTACGACGGAGTATCGTTTGAACTGTGATTTGGCTACAAGTGTTGCGGTCGAGAGACAGATGAAATCTATTGCAGACGTTTATTGCTGCTATAAGTTGACAGTCTTTTTTTTTCTTTACAACCACACGATCATGTGTCTTTCGATACATGACTGACGAAGCAGATTTTTTTCCCGTAGTAGGTTGCCATTTCTTTCTGATGAACCAGTTGCCATCCAAGGCCATAGAACTCTGTCTAGGTGAGAAGAGGATTCATGCCTTTTCCTAGAGTATTAGCACGTAAGTGAATGTAATGGATTCGACTGGAATTCGAACTCGGCTCTCCGATTCCTTAATCCTATCCATTACTCCACCGTGCCTCCTCTGAAGTGATATAGCATTTAAAAACATATTTCCATGATATTTATACATTATTGTAATATTTCACAAATTTAATTACGCTGAACTGCGTATCAAAGTATTCATAAATTAATTATCGGATTAATTTTGTTATAGTTCTTTTTACTTAATAATATTTTCTTTCACACACAATAGCCTCTTGCATCATAGTGGCTTTATTGTCTTCCTTGAGGATTTAAAAACATGTAAGCTGACAATGACAGCTTCAAATTAAAAATAAAATTTATTTATAAGCTATGAATGATGTAGCAAATAGGAAGTGAAAAAATAGCATAAGGGAGATAACTATGTGAGCAACACGAGGATTATTTCCCTTGAATAGAGTAAGCGTTTTGTTTTATTTTTAGACAAGTAAAGAAAAAAGTAAAAATTAAATTAAAGGAAAAATTAGATTAAAGTAAAAATTAAATTTAAAAAAACTAATTAGTAAAATGTTAATTCGAACACTAGTTGGTAAATTTTCACTTTAACACCCGGTCGTCATTCACTGCTGCACTATTTTCTTTCAGAAATTAGTACACTCTTCGGGAAAGCGAATTTTTTTTTTGTACTTAATTTAAGAAGAAAGTTAACTTTCATTCAAATATATGTAAACATCGACAAATAAAAGAATAACAAAGTAATTTTTTAAAGAAGAAAGTTAACTTTCAAATATGTAAAAATAATACAAAAATTAATGCACAAACTTGGCAAAGTAGAAGGGTTGATTCTATGATTTCATTAGTTTTTAAAAAACAGAAAGAAAACCCCTCCACTAACCTTTACCCCTAACCCTAAAGAAAAATAAAAAACATTAAATTAAACAGAAAGAAAACCCCTCCCCTAACCTTTACTCCTAACCCTAAAGAAAAATTTAAAAAATCATTAAATTAAACAGAAAGAAAACCCCTCCCCTAACCTTTACTCCTAACCCTAAAGAAAAATTAAAAAAATCATTAAATTAAACAGAAAGAAAACCCCTCCCCTAACCTTTACTCCTAACCCTAAAAAAAAATTTAAAAAAACATTAAATTAAACAGAAAGAAATCCCCTCCCCTAATCTTTACTCCTAACCCTAAAGAAAAAGAAAAAAAAACATTAAATTAAACAGAAAGAAAACCCCTCCCTCAACCTTTACTGCTAACCCTGAAGAAAAATAAAAAAACATTAAATTAAATAATTGCTTCTTTACGGAAGCGCGTACAAATTTCTTGAAGGACTTCCTGTTTAGGGAAGTAATAGGGTCAAATTTTATAACTACGCAGGAAATTGTCAGCACTGAATTACTTATCAATAAGCCGGTAATGGCTGACGAAAGACCAGGAAAATGTTCGATTTTTTTCGGGTCGTTAACATCCAAAAAGGTAGGTTTCTTCAATATCTAATTGTTGATTTGAGTTCAGCATATACATTTGCACGGAAATAAGACTATTTTTGAAAAAATTGAAGGGATATTAGCGCTCGGGTGTTAAAATGAACATTTACCCACTAGTTTGTAAAAACCCTTTTAGTTTTAATCCTGCATTATTTCAACTGGGGGGACATTGTTACTGCATCAACACTGTGGGGTTTTAAAACACATCATTTAAAATATTATGGATCTATATTTTAGTTATTAATTTTCTTGTTAGATATTATCTTTAGTCAGTGTCATTTCGGATTTTTATATGATAAATTATAAAAAATAAGGTGTTTTATTTTCAGAAATCGAATTAAAAAGCCTGTATTAAAAGATAGTTAAAAAAAATTCAAATAATTAAAAAAAAAATCGGTTCCATTTTTTATTTTTAATCATATTTATATAATATAATCATAATTATATTTTAATTATTTAATCATTTTTAATCAAGAAAGGTAATAGAGCTATTCGGACGTATGGGTGTTAATGAGTGTTACAGAATATGAGAAAAACAACTCTTAAGGAGAGAGGACAATAAAAGAACAAAAACTAACAAGACAGAACTTAACATAGGGTGACAAGGGACTTCTGGGTTAAAATGAAAAAATTACTTACCCTATAGTTTACCCGATGTCATATGGCCCAATTAAGTATGAGGTCACAACAGGCCCACTAACATTTTTAGATTAAAGACGTGAGATCTGACAAGTGAAACAAAATGGACAACAGCACGATTCTATTTAAGATTTAAATACAACATTTATTTACAATACAGACTAGGGTCGTTGTAGGTTAGGTTAGCATGTGAGTCTGGTGAAGGTGCTGGTCAAATCGTCTTGCCAACCGAATTGGGCGCGAAGTCGCTGTATTATGTGAAGGGAGTTTAACAACTGGTCTCGCAAAATACAAGAAATCTCAAGAGAAAAAATAAACCGAGATTTGTCACAAAATATGAAGGTGTGGCGGACTTCAACACATTAATTTAACTTTAGATTAGGAAACAAGACTGACGTGGAAAAGGGTAAGCAAAGACATCGTTATACATATGTATTTAACAAGATGTACAATATCAAACAACGATGTGAAAGAAAGCACGCATTTAAGGAAGAAAAAGTTGAATAAAACAAGAGTTGTCTCTCTTTAACTGTATTTTTAGTATTCCAAAGTTCACTGGAAGAATGTTTATGAGAGTTTCTTATAATGAGTGTTCTCAGAAGATTTTGCTGTGTCAGAAAAGATTATGTGAGTGTATAAAGAATGTTCAGCATGTGAGTGATGTGTGTGAGTGAGAAGGTTGGCGCAGGGTTTCAACTGTCGCGGATTCGTTTGGCAGCTAAATTCTCACTAATTAGCTAAGAATATTTCTTGCTTATATAAGTGACTATAGGCTCCAGATCGCTGCGCGGGAAAAGTTACTCTTCACTTGCAGACGATGTGATTGGTTGGCATTGACCAATCAGCGAGCAAGTTTTGGGGAGACTCAAGAAAGCTCCTGTGATCTGTTTTCTCCCAAAAGTGCACAAAATTGACTACATGAAAATAGAGCGATTACAAAATTGTCGCATTGCTGCGATTTGTAAATTGTCTATTATAACGTAGTGGTGATTAATTAACCAATGAATGCTTGGCGTTGTATGTGATTTGTATTTTTGTATGTATGTGTGTGCGATATAGATCGACACAAAGGTATAAAATGGTCACGAAGTGTATTATGACTATGTTGGTAACACAGAACGAACTAAAAATAATTAGGGTAATTATGAAAATAAATGAAATTAAATTGCAGAATGTGTAGGGAACACAATGTAAAAGTCAAAGTCAAAGCGTCTGCCTAGGTCAAGTATACAGAGTAGCCAGGGAGATGATAACTCATGCCAAGAAGATTAATGAAAGATGACAATGACGAAGAAACACATGGCTAATTTTAATAAAACAAAGAATTTATTCACAAATCTACACGCGTGAAGTCGTGTCAGTCGGTTGCACCAGGAAAATAAATCAGAATTCTTAAAGTCCGTAGTTTTAGCTAATTGTCATGAAGTGGAAATGTTCATACAACAGATTAAATTATTGACACAACATAATATTCAAAAATGTTTAAGACAAAGGTAAGCGAGTTTGTTGCTCACTGAAGGTTTTTATATGGTTTGCATGCATTCAAAACTAGTTGAAGAGAGATAATTTGAAATAATTAGAATTTCTTGGATTTTTGAGGGAAAATTCTTGGAAGTGTCATGTGCTTGGTTATAGGCTGATTATATAATTGGCAAGCAATTTTACAGTGGTGAGTATTTCAATGCTGGACACGAGGAACTGAAACAAAACCTTTCACATGACTTCAGACATTCTTATTTTATTAATTCAATTTTTCTCCTTATTTTATACCAAAAAGAATTTTACGTAGGCTTGCTACTTTCTTTCCTTCTTGGCTGACCAGCTAATTTCTACAAAAGCAATGTTTTCATAGAATAAAAAAATATCACATAGATTTGCTAATTTCTTTCCTTTTTCTTCTTGTCTCACTGGCTGTGAAGGCAAGGTTTTCATTGGTTCAAAGATTTCATATAGACTTGCGAATTTCTTTCCTTCTTGGCTCAACAGTTAATTTCCGTGACAGGCAAAAATCTCACATAGGCTTGCAAATGTCTGCTTCCTCAGTCGTCTGAAATTCGAAGTGCGTGAATACAGTTATTATTTTGTACTGATAAAAAACGATTGACATTGTATTTAAATTTTTGAAGATAAAATGTGACCTTCTAAAACAATTTATGATCATTCTGACCCCTCTTTGACTGTTTTTGTTTCACATTCTAAGAGATAAATAAAAAAAAAAGTTACTGGGATCTTTGCCTAAGTTCTTACTGCAATTGATACGGGCAAGTTTTACTTTAGGGTTGTGTGCTTGTAATTCACCCAAATATTAAAACTAAAACCAAAAACTATTTCTAGTTACTTGACAAAGGTTTTTGGAAAGCTACTTGACGAATCATGAAAATTAACTTGGTATTCGCCAAACATTAAAGGAAAACATATCCCGGTGTTTTCAAACGTCTTATTTAAAATATAGCTCTATTATTTAGTTATTTATATTATTTACACTGTTGTCCTCATCTTTATTGCCATATTCACGACATTTCGGCAGTTGTACGCTTTGGCTTTCTTCAGACCCAATGGATAAAAATCTTGGTTGCATCCAGTAACTTGATCCAATGAGTTGTGAATTCAGTACCTGTTTACTACAGTGGTGAACAAAACTTGGAGAGTTGAGTTAAAAGGGAAATAACTGAGACATCCAAGCGAAGCATGGTACGTAGAAGTAGATAAATCTACCCCAGTGGACAAATAAATAGTTCAGTTTGAAATGCCAATCATCTGAAGAAGTCCAGAGTGTACAACAGCCAAAATGTTGTGAATGTAGGGAATAATGATGAGGATGAAATCCGAATAATATAAATAATGTAAAATAATTAAAATATCTCTTCTCGGAAATATAGACAGATATTATTTCCCTATTAATGTTCTTGTTATATATTGTCTTTAGAGCTCTTTGCGGTGTTTATAGGATAAATGAAAAAAATCAACTCAAAAAAAAAAGAAGAAAATAGGAAATTGGAAAATAGGATCTTATTTAAAAAAATATTTTTTTTTATTATTTCAAGGTCATAATGCCACTAAGTCAGAAATAGTTACTGAGAGTGGAAAAGGATTGGAAGACATTAGTAAGGAGAAAGGACAATAAAAGAACAGAATTCAGGGATATTGAAGATTGTGATTGACGTTACATTTAATTTTTTGAAGATTGTAGGCAGTAGGAAAGGAAGAAGACGGAAGAGAGTTACACAGGTGAGATGTATGAGAAAAGAAAGAGAACTTACGGTTACAGTTATCTATTTTGATGAAAGCTAGTAAGATGATGAGACCTAAGAGCCAATCTAGTAGTACATTTAAATTCATGCAGATGAAATTCCAAGGAGGAGAGCTCATTAGAGCAACTGCAATAACTCAGTAACTGAAGTTGAGATGCCATGTCAGCAATAATACGGTCTATATTAAAAAGAAATTTGTAGCTTTCTAAAACACAAATGGTCAAAATTAGGTTTCATTTTAATTTCAGTAAAGATAAAAATGATTGTGACCATACAAATATTATAGCTAACACAAAAATTCCTTTCAGTGACTTGATAGTAATAAAAAATGAAAATGAAAGTATATAGTCCTCAAAAATTAATCATAATGGCTGACAATGCTTCGTCTAATAAAAAATGAAGATGAAAGTAAATAGTCCTTAAAAATTAATCATAATGGCTACAATGCCTCGTTTAATAAAAAATGAAGATGAAAGTAAATAGTCCTTAAAAATTAATCATAATGGCTACAATGCCTCGTTTAATAAAAAATGAAGATGAAAGTAAATAGTCCTTAAAAATTAATCATAATGGCTACAATGCCTCGTTTAATAAAAAATGAAGATGAAAGTAAATAGTCCTTAAAAATTAATCATAATGGCTACAATGCCTCGTTTAATGAAAAATGAAGATGAAAGTAAATAGTCCTTAAAAATTAATCATAATGGCTACAATGCCTCGTTTAATAAAAAATGAAAATGAAAGTAAATAGTCCTTAAAAATTAATCATAATGGCTACAATGCCTCGTTTAATAAAAAATGAAGATGAAAGTAAATAGTCCTTAAAAATTAATCATAATGGCTGACAATACTTTCAGTTCCAATTCCAGTCGGGTTCACTTAAGCACAAATACTCTGGGGTAAAGTATGAATCCACATCTTCTCCCCACAGCTATAGGTTAATTAGTAGAACTTGTATCAGTAATAATCATTGGTTTGGTTTGATTTGTTTTGTTTTACGGCATATCATGGGTTATTTAATGCCGACAAGATTTTTATTGCTGGTAATATTTTCTATCTATCTATCTATCTATCTATCTATCTATCTATCTATCTATCTATTGTTTTTCTTTTACGGCATATCATCCTCAATGGGTTATTTAATGCCGACAAGACTTTTATTGCTGGTAATATTTTTTCCTAAAAAATGTATTGCTGGTAATTATTTCTTCAGAAATATATTGCTGATTATAATGTCTTTCTCCAAAAATTTATAGCTGGTATGACAACCTATTTTCATAATTTGGCCAATACTACGACCCTAACAGGTGCTACCGCCCTGGGTCAGGGTGAACCTGGGAACACAAGCAATTAAGAGTTGGTTCGAAGCTCTCCAAAATCTGCTGATCAGTGGCCTTGCTGTTGGATATAGTTTATCGTCATACCCAGGACGCCGCGTGCAGTTTATCGTCTTACCCAGGATACCTAATAATCATTATTATCTCCAAAAAGACCCACAATCTAAAAATATTTTCTGGCTTTAAATTACGTGTAGAAGGTAAATAGGCCGTAAAACGGATTCATATCTGTTCCAAGGGCATTTGTATGTGCAGCGGTTGCTATGTTTATCCACGCCCACATTTTATTTCGAAACATTCTCTAGCACAACACACTTTTTGATCAATTGTATTCTTGTGTTATCTATTCTTAACAAACAGACCTTGTTCTAATATTGATTCCTGAACATGTTTCTCTCAAGAGAACTTTCTTCGAACATTTAATTACAAATAGATCTACGGTTAAAGGGGAACAACTTCTTTCCCTTAACCTATACATTGAACACAATTTTATTGCATGTTTGTTCTTGTATGTTATTTCAATATATATTTGTTGATTAACAAGGTAAATGTTTATTTTAACACCCGAGCGTCATTCACTGCTGAACTATTTTCTTTCAGAAAATAGTACGCGTTTCCGTTCCGTAAAGCGATTTTTTTTCTTTTGTACTTAATTTAAGAAGAAAGTTAACTTTCAAATATATGTAAACATCGACAAATAAAAGAATAACAAAAGAAAAAATAAACACCTAACCCTAATTTGAAAGTTAACTTTCTTCTTAAATTAAGTACAAAAAAAAAATCGCTTTACGGAAATGCGTACTAATTTCTGCAAGGACTTTCTTGTAAAAGAAGTAAATAGGCTCAAATTGTATACTTCCACCGACAAAATTCAGCAGTGAATTAAGTATCAATAAGCCGGTAATGGCTGACGAAAGACGAGGAAAGAGTCCGATTTTTTTCGGGTCGTTAACATCCAAAAAGGTCTTCAATATCTAATTGTTGATTTGAGTTCAGCATATACATTTGCACGGGAATAAGACTATTTTGGAAAAATTTGAAGGAATATTAGTGCTCGGGTGTGAAAATAAATATTTACCATTAACAATTTGGAGTTTTTGTTGTTTACTTGGATCCTTTACGTTGGAAATATCGTTAATATAAATAGTATTGGTCCATCTATAACCATTAACCCGGGTGAGTTTTTACTGTTCGGCTACGGAGGACTTTACAGCAAGGCAAAATCCATTTGAGTCTTTTACAGAAATGTTTGTCTCTGAAAGTGTAGTGATTGGTTAATTTTTAACCAATCACATATTTCTAATGCAAGATTTAGTTTTCCCGCGTTTCCGTGGGAGCCTACCCTTTTTCCTTAAAAGGAGCGACTTTTCACAAGTCGTCAGTAAGATCCAGTAAATTTCCTGCCGTCAACACAAATCCACGATCTTGCTCATAACATTTCAAACGAACACGCAGACACAGAATTTCGTAATATAAACTCACAGTTCAATTTGTGACTTTCGACAAGATCAATCAGCCAGGACTCTGTTGATTTCGAACTATTCTATAACACAACACATTTTTGATTAATTGTATTCTTGTGTTATTTGATTCTTAACATGCAGATTTTGCTCTAATATTGATTTTTGAACATTTTTCTCCCAAGAGAACTTTCTTCGGACAATCAATTACAAATCAATCTACAGTTAAAGGGGAACAACTTCTTTCCCTTAATCTATACATTGAACACAATTTTATTACATGTTTATTCTTGTATGTTATTTCAATGTATATTTGTTGATTAACAATTTGGAGTTATTGTTGTTTACTTGAATCCTGTACGTTGGAAATATCGTTAATATACATAGTAATGGTCCATCTACCCACCGGTCCATTACATATGCAACGGTCCCGACTGGATTTAAACTTGATTCACCGTTCTCATATAAGCGCTAAGCACACGTCGTCGAAGAGTCTGAAATTAGAGAGGTCTACGGCACTGTCCCATGTCCCAGTGTTTGAATCATTCGACCAAATCCGAGGAGTCTATTATTTTCTGTCGTAGCTTGAAGTAGAGTAGAGGAGGGGCGGTTTTTTTTCTTCGAGGCGATATGTGAGGTGGATTTGTTTTTTAAGCTAACTTTACATAAAGAGGCAGGAGTTACCAGACCAGACTGGATTTGAATTCAGTTTTTCCTTTTCCTAGACTGGTTGCCATCCAAGGATTCTGCTATTTATCCATAGATGCAGAGGATAGAAGGGATGGATTAATATATTTCCCAAGGTTATTAGCACGTAAGTCAATGTAATGAACGCGACAGGAATTCGAACTCGGCTCTCCGATTCCTCGATCCGAGCCACAACCCACTGTGTACCACACGTTATACACACATCCATTAAAAAAAAAAATAAAAAAAAAAAATAAAAAAAATAAAAAACAAACAAAAAAAAAACGCAGACACCCGCCGAAATAAACTGTATGGTTTGGTTTATTTTGTTTTACGGTATATCAACCTCAATGGGTTATTTAATGCCGACAACATTTTTTATTGCTGGTAACATTTTGTTTTGTCAAAAATCTGTTTCTGGTAATATTTTTCCTTCAAAATTGTATTGCTGGTAATAATTATTTTCAAAAAAGTATTGCTGGTAATAGTTAACTATTTCCCCATAGCTGGGACCCTAACAGGTGCTACCACCCCGGGTCAGAGTGGACCTGATAACACCAGCAATTAAGAGGTGGTTCCACGCTCCTCAAAACCCCCTGATCAGAGGCCTTGCTGCTGCATGTAGTTTATCGTATTACGCAGGACGCGGATGTAGTTTAACGTCTTACCCAAGACGCGGATGTAGTTTAACGTCTTACCCAGGACGCGGATGTAGTTTAACGTCTTACCCAGGACGCGGATGTAGTTTAACGTCTTACCCAGGACGCGGATGTAGTTTAACGTCTTACCCAGGACAAATATGGAAAATGTCCGAGAGAAGATGAATATAAAATGAAAATGATCATAACAATGGATTAATCAAGCTGGTTCTGACATCGATTTATCGAGTTATCGATTATAAATCTTGCAATTAAGAAAATCCTAACACTTCACAACTTAGCCACAGGATTTCTTGCTGTCGTCGTCATCGTCGTTGTTGTTGTTGGTGGTGGTGGTGGTCGTGGTGGTGCGACTGATTCTGTATGATTCAATGTGTTTTTCAAACAAACGCCGACCAAGCGGAAATATTTTCAAAATCGGATTATATTGACGAATAGGTTCGATTTGCAAGACAAAGCGGCAACATATTGATTAAAACAATGTTAGACGGAACTGAAATTAACCGATATTCAGTATATCGAATTTCACCGTTATTTTTTTTATCCTTTCTGACAACCTTCCGGCAACTGCTGCGGTCAAATCGGCCCCAAATGTAATATCCTGTATTCATTTGGAACTTGTCAGTGTAGTCGAAAAGGGAGCCATGTGGTCTGCGCAGCGCCCGGCCTCCAAATAACATCGCGCAGACGAACGCGCTGGAGAGAAAATAAATAAATATGCTGTTTAATAAATAAACAGAGCGTCTACCGAAATACTAAAAAATAACCATTATAATTGAGTGCTGGCGTTAATAAAATAGTCCTCGATGTAATATAACAAAGCGATTAAGTATATATTATAACGCTAGCTTATTAAACAAAAGAAATGAATTGATGATCACATGTAAACCTAAAAATAAATACCTCTTGAAATACAGTTATCCAGAAAATTTCTACTATAAATTATAACCTTTACTTTTTAATTTTTTCTGTTTACATATGTTATGTCGAATATATATATATATATATATATATATATATATATATATATATATATATATATATATATATAAACATACCTATAACTAAACATACCTATAACTAAATATATATATATATACATATATATATATATATATATATATATATATATATATATAGTTATAGGTATGTTTATTTTATATTCTAGGCTGGCATCTCGCTCTCACCATTTCACTGTCGAAACTGTTAAATGTAGCCGTCTCTTGTACTCGAATAGCTCCATGTCTCGCACTTCTCGCCTGTGGAACTCCCTCCACTTTTCCTGTTTCTCTGATAGCTATAATCTCCAACTATTCAAATGTAATGTCAATCGACGTCTCCAGATGCCCTGATCTACCTCCTATCCTTCTCTTCATCCTTTCCTCTATCACTCCTATTTGCTCTCGCTCCAACTCTCTGTAACCCCTTGCTTTCTAGTGGTTTCCCGGCTTGCTTGTGGGGGAAACGATTATATATAAATATATATATATATATATATATATATATATATATATATAGTTAGGTAATTAAAAGTTTTGTAATCCGTATGGATAATCCCAAGGAGGATGTAATCCAGGGAGATCAATGTCAAACAAGAGCAATTATTAATTCAATTTAATTAGATAACAAACAACAATAATGATCCATTAATTATATTTTATTTCCCCAGGTAGGTGATTTTTACCTGGTTCATCAGATCACATTTCCAAAGGAGAAAAACCCTTGTAAATGTGATCTGGGGAACGAGGTAAAAACCACCTACTTGGGGAAATAAAATATAATTAATGGATCATTATGGTGGTCTGTTTTCTAATTCAATTGAATATATATATGTATATATATATATATATATATATATATATATATATAAAAATATAAAAGTGTTTCATGCTAGTGCAATCGTCAGAGCCTGACGATTGCACTAGCATGAAACAGACTGTCGCCTCTAAATGCTGACTTCCATGTCCACTTTTATATTTACACACGCTCTATCTCTGATATTGAGCACTTAAACATATTGTTGAATAACATCCGAGTATCCACTTAAAATAACGTTGAAATTCATATATATATATATATATATATATATATATATAAATATATATATATATATATATATATATATATATACACACTTAAAATAACGTTGAAATTCATATATATATATATATATATATATATATATATATATATATCCACTTAAAATAACGTTTAAATTCATATATATATATATATATATATATATATATATATTTATGAATTTAAACGTTATGTATCCACTTAAAATAACGTTGAAATTCATATATATATATATATATATATATATATATATATATATATATATATATCCACTTAAAATAACGTTTAAATTCATATATATATATATATATATATATATATATATATATATATATATATATATCCACTTAAAATAACGTTTAAATTCATATATATATATATATATATATATATATATATATATATATATATATATCCACTTAAAATAACGTTTAAATTCATATATATATATATATATATATATATATATATATATATATATATATATATATATATGAATTTAAACGTTATTTTAGGTGGATACTCGTATGTTATTCAACAATATGTTTATTTATTTTCACCTACCGTTCTGAATGTTCTAGAAATCTTAAAGAAAAACCATCGCTTGCCGGAAAGAATCAAACCTTCGTCCCACCGAGCTAGAGAGAGATAATGTTTGGCCTGCTACACCTTACCGACTTGGCCATGCAGAGCATTCGGTAAGCTGAGGCCAACTTTCATCCTTTCAAGAAAAAATTCTCCTGTCATAGATCTCTCGAAGTTTTTCATTTATGTATATTCTTGTATCCAAACCTAAACAAAGAGTATTTTATAGAATGTAATTTTTATTAATTCGACAGATTTTTCATTACTTTAAACGTCACTATTTAGTGGTTACTAGTATTTGAGTAGACACCTAGTTTATTTATTAAACAGTATATTTATCTATTTTCATCTAGCAGTCTTAAAATTCGATAACATTTTATTAGAAAAATATGCGCTCTCCAGTAGGATTCGAACCTGCTTACCTAACAAGAGAAACCTTCACTGAATTTTACGTGGTTTGACCTCTCAGCTACAGAGCGCGTCGACGAGACCGTAAAGTTAAATAGTGTCTTTAAACATTATTTTTCTCTGGATACTCGTATTTGTGTAGACGCCCCGTTTCTTTCTTAAACAGTATATTTATATCGTCATACATGAATGTTCGAGAAATCTTGTTAAAGTAAAAACTTGAGTTCCCCAGAAAGAATCGAACCTGCGTCCCTTAAGGCCAGAGGGATCTACCGTTCAGCAATCGAACCCTCTAGTCTGTTGGACGCCGGTTCGATTTCTGCCGAATGTCGGACATTTATCTTCAATAATATTTCTCGAACATTATTTATGACCATGTTTGTAAAATAAAACATTCCTATAACTCTTGATACATACATAAAACAATTCTTAAATTCAGTTAAAAGTAAAAATAAAATCATCTTTGATAACGGCTAAAAGCGCTCGGATATACAGAGACATTTTTACAATTTCTACATAATAATTGTGCAGGAAAGAAGAAAAAATTATAAGAACACAAGAAAAATTTAATAAAAAACTTATAAGTAGTTTTTAATGAAACTTCTATGAAAGAAGGACTGCTGTCTAAATACACAATGGCTTACACACTAACACACACACACACACACAAACACACAAACATATATATATATATATATATATATATATATATATATATATATATATATATATATATATATATATATATATATATATATATATGTATACTATAGTTCGAAAGCTTAAAGCCACTGCAGATTTAGTATATGATGAACGTGACAGAAGAGTGAAAAAAAAAAAATTAAAAAAAGATAATATATAATTAAGATATATAAAAATTGCATATATATATATATATATATATATATATATATATATATATATATATATAGTTGGATTGATGTGAGTTTGTGAACCTGGGTTTCATGTTATTTTCGATCGTCAGACAAACAAATAGCAAATAGCATGAAACCCAGGTTCACAAACTCACATCAATCAAACTAAATATTTTATCTCTATCACTGATATTAAGCGCTTAAGTACCGCGAATACATAATATATAAATAATATATATATAAATTACACACACACACACACACACACACACACACACACACACACACACACACACACACACACACACACACACACACATATATATATATATATATATATATATATATATAGTCATTAAGCAAATGTGGTTGTGTTTATCATTTTAATGAGCGAACTTTAGCGTCTTCCCATCATTATAAAATGCTTTTCTGCTATTTGGACTTTAAACCAATCTATCTTTTCTCGTGGGCAACACATAATCTAAAAGCGAATGAGATTTGCTTCCAATTCTCACGGGACAATACTTCGTTATTAACACACCATTTTGCTTACTTAAGCTGATTGCCAGACACCGCGCTTCTTTTGTTTTTCTTTTTAATTCTATGCCTATTCAAGACTTAGGAGATCACGGCCCTCCACAGTTTCGTTTTTGTTTATTATCTTATGAGCGAACATTATTTATTGGGGAAGTTTGTGCTCTAGTTTCTTATTGCTTCTTCCATGATTTGTAATTCGGTGTATCCATCTTTTAGACTGGCTAGACTCGAGGCGACTGAGATGGGGTTCTACAGAAGCATGCTGAGGATATCATAGACCGAGCGTGTGAGGTGCAAACAAGGAGGAGGCTTATACTAAGCATCAGGAAGAGGCAGCTGACATTTCTGGGACGCCTAATGAGAAAGGAGGGCTTGGAGAATCTGATACTCACAGGTCGAATAGAAGGAAAGAGAGACAAAGGAAAGCAATGCATGACATAACTGTCGGGTTTAAGCAAGTGTATAACAGGACGTGGTCTGTGGGAGGTGACAGAGGGACAAAACTTATTGAGTGCTACAAGGGATAGGAGGAGGTGGAGAGCCATGATCGCCTCATAAAAAGAAAGAACTTCCCAAGACACGGCCACTTAAAGGACTCAGTTTGTCGATCCCACTTTCCGAGCCGGAAAGTGTCGCGATTAACACGTATCTCTTTATTTATTTTCTTTTTATGTGTCGTGATCAGGACATAGGCGATCATGGCTCTCCACTTCCTCCTATCCCTTGTTGTTCTCAATAAGTTTTGTCCCTTTGCTACTTCCCCGAGGCCATGTTCTGTCATCCACTTGCTTAAGCCCGCTAGGTAAGTCATACATTGCTTTCCCTTGTCTCTCTTTCCCTCTATTCGACCTGTGAGTATCAGATTCTCCGAGCCCTCCTTTCTCATTATACGTCCCAGAAATTTCTGCTGCCTGTTCCTGATGTGAAGTATAAGCTTCCTCCTTGTTTGCATCCTCTCCAAAACTTTATCGTTGCTCACACGCTCGGTCCATGATATCCTTAGCATCCTTCTGTAGAACCATACCTCCGTTGCCTCGATTCTCTTCTTCATCTTTGAGGAGACCGTCCAAAATTCGCTGCCGTAAAGGAGGACAGATGTCACGTAGCAGCTCAGTACTCTTTTCTTTGTTACCAAAGCAATCCTCCTGTCTCGTAATATTCTGCTTAGATTTTGGGATGCGTCTTTGGCCATCCCAAAACCTTTTTTTCTTACGATTCTCGAAATGGCATCTTTTGAAATTTTTATTTATTGTCGTTTGGAATTTATACATTCGTAAGTATATATATATATATATATATATATATATATATATATATATATATATATATATATAAACACACACACACACTCACACACATATACTGAGGTTTCTCTTACAAAAGGAGACGCACATTTTTATTACATTAATATTTCTTGAATATGCAGGCCGATAGATAGATTAAATACTATTTAAAGTAAAAATAAAAATGGGGCGTCTATTTCAAGTAGGAGTATCCACTCTAATAACGTTTGAAGTAATAAAAGTGTCGGATAAAAAAAATAAAATCCATTAATTTTTTAGAAATTGCTTTGTTTACGTTTCGGCTACGAAACTGTGCAGATACGAAGCTTTTGCGAAAATAATCTGGGTGAAGCGGATGTACCTTCCTTACAAAGGGAGAATAGAACTTTGCTTGGTACATCAGTCTTCGTGACCGAGCGATAAAATACACTAGAGCAAATGGTGGTTTCCCTACATAGGCAAACCCAAGTTCGATGCGGCAAGGGAACGCGTTTTTCATTACTAAGATTTCTCGTATGCTTAAGTCGATAGAGTTAATAACAATAATGTTTAGTAAATAAAAATAAGGTGATGACGTATATCCTGAATGCATCATTCAGAAAAAAAAAATCAGAACGTGCAATGAGAAGATTTATTAACAGGATAGAGATTCTATATGTTTAATGTAAGAGCACTTTTAATAAAAAAAAGAGCTTCTATTTCAAACACGAGTATCCACTAATGATAAAGTTAATAAGAAATAATACACAGGGTTACTGAATTCTTTGAGGACGTTTGCTTGAATTTAGTAAAAGACACTGAAGTCATGAAAAAAGGAGATTTAATTTTGTCAAAAATTGTCATGAACAATCTAGAAACTCTTCTTGTTGAATCTCGACATTAGCACTGATGATTGCTTCAAGACGCGATCTGAAACTTTGACATGCCCGAATTAGAAAATCTGCATCTATTTTGGATATTGAGGTAGTTATGGTTAGTTTTGCCAGATGCCCCCTATATACTGGACATGTCCCGTATAATTTTGTCCCCTTTAGATGGACACCACAAATGTCCCGTATTTAGTTCATTTTCAAATCAGCAAGAAAAGAAAAAAAAAGGCGGAAAATTTTCCTAAGCAGATGTCCGCTTAGTTCTTCACGCGACACCAAAACAGAATCATTTCAAACATCATCAGATGCACGACAAGGAGGAAATGAGAGCCATATTTTTTTTCCTTGACTATGGCCTGCGCATTTAAAAGCATACATCTTATGAGATGTACTTCAATTATTGAAACCAATCTACTAACAGGAAACAGCGCTCAAATTTTCCGTCATGGGGCCCAGTGTACCGATGATTAGTTGGGTGTGGGGTATGCCGATGACTTAGGTATTCATAGTTGGAATTAGAAAGATCTTGATGAAAAATGAAAAGAAGATATCAACAATCTTTATAAAGGGTCCCAAGAAGTCGAACTTTCCAGTACAGAAAAGTCTGATCTAGGATTGAGACGAAAACAGTGAATGTATTATTCAGAAAAAAAAAATCAGAAAGTGCAATAAGAAGATTTATTAAGAGGATAGAGTTTCTATATGTTTAATATAAGCTCACTATTTATAAAAAAAGAGCTTCTATTTCAAACACGAGTATCCACTAAATGATAAAGTTTGAAGAAATAATATACAGTGTTACTGAGTTCTTTGAGGACGTTTGCTTGAATTTAGTAAACGACGCATAAGTCATGAAAAAAAAGAGCTTTAATTTTGACAGAAATTGTCATGAACAATCTAGAAACTCTTCTTGGTGCATCTCCTTAATAAATTCGCCGTTAGCACTGATGATTACTTCAAGACGAGGTCTGAAACGTTGACAGGCACGAAGCAAATGATCTTTTTAATATAATGTCTGATTAAAAAT
>OZ038500.1:16814602-16834602 GCA_964036315.1 Acanthosepion esculentum | reverse complement strand
ACTAAGATTTAGGTTCAAGAATTTAGTATGTGTCCTGTTTTTAATTGTCCTAAATTGTTCATCTACATACCTCTAATTTATCTCTAAAATTATTATTAAAAAAATGATAGAATCACTTATCAAACTTATACTTTGAGAAACTTTTGTAACGAATGGCAAAATTTTGTGCTGCAGTAATCAAGGCTACAGGAGGATATTTTGACGCGAGCAAAATTTAATCATAAAATGCTTTTTTTCTTTTTGTCATAATAAAATTTCTAATAAAAAAATCATGTCTCACTTTTTTAAACATACAATAATTTTCTCTTATTTAAATTACAAAACAACCAATAATTTAGGGGCCAATTTAAAAACTTACCGGGGGTTTCCTCAAAATTTTGAAATGTAGTGTATATATATTAATTCTTATTATTTTAATTGTTACTACATAAAATTTACGTCTACTGGCCTGTACAGAATTTTCTGGAAGAGAAACATTTTTCATGAGGACTCTCAGCCCAAGCCGGTGGATGTAAATTTATATTGCTTAAAAGGCAGGAAAGTCTAATCAAACACGGATATTCACTAAATATAACAATTAAATTACGCTGATTGCCAGTCTTGGTCACTCCTTGATTTGAGTAAACAGTGCAAAGAAACTAGAAACGTTTAAGAATTCAAATCAAGGAAAAAAAAAACCCGAGTTGATGACGTTTACAAAGTAAGAGAAAGATATATTTTATAATTATCGAAGTTATTTAAATCCTTAAAAGTACATAAACGAATTTAAATCTTTAAAAGAAAATATATTAAATCTGGAGACGTAGTTGGTATCTTATGAGAAGCAAGTCCCATGCATATCCCAACTTGTATCATAGATATTTTTCTTCAAGGTTTTTGTCTTTCGTTTTGATTTTTGGCATAGAGTCTTTTACTCTACTGAAAACATGATGATATCATATTTCAATCATCATCAGTCCCATGAGTACTTCAGCATCTGACCAGCTCCCTCCTTATATCTCGGCTGCGTGTTAATATCTAAGTGTTTGTGAAGGATTGACGCTGTCAGCCATACTTTCCTATGTCAGCGTTTTTTTCTTTTGCTTCATGTGGTACCTTGTAGACATTTTTTAAGCCACGCCCAGAATTAGCAAGGTATTAACCTGAGGGAAGAGTGAAACAAATAAAAAAAGAGGACTTATAGTCATTGATGAAAGAATGGAATCAATTATCAAACTTATACTTTGAGAAACTTTTGCAATGAATGCCCAAAATTTGTGGTGCAGTAATCAGAGTACAGGAGGATATTTTGACGTGAGCAAAATTTAATCATAAAATGATTTTTCTTTTTGTCATAATAGAATTTCTAATAAAAATCACGTCTCACTTTCTTTTTTTTTTTAACCATGTACAATAATTTTCTCTTATTTAAAGTACAAAACAGCTAGTTTTGGTGCCAATTTAAAAATTACCACACACACACACATACACACACACACACACACACACACACACACACACACACACATACATATATATATATATAATTGTTTATTTAAAAATTATAACATAAATATGTTATAAAATCACCACAAAAATAGCCATTTCGTTTCAACACCTCCGGTGTCGTATCAAGTGAACCGGAGGTGTTGAAATAAAATGGCTATTTTTGTAGTGATTTTATAACATATTTATGTTATAATTTTTAAATAAACAATTATATATGCTCTACTCTGTATTAAATCTGGAGACGTAGTTGGTATCTCATGAGCAGTAAGTCCCATGCATATCCTAACTTGTATCACTGATTTTTTTCTTCAAAGTTTTTGTCTTTCGTTTTGATTTTTGGCATACAATCTATTAACGTTATAAAATAATTTACTTATGCAAAGTCGGGTGGCAAAAAATTCATTACCCACAAGGCCGCGTAAATAGTTTTTGAAGCCTATTTCTATATCATAGTGCTATAAGCGTTATTATAAGATTTAGATGTAAGAATTTAGCATTTATCCTATTAAATAAATTGTTCATCTATATACCTTCTAATTTGTCTCCAAAATTATTATTTCTTTTTTTTCTCTTGCGTACCATGTCCCTTTCATAGATCTCCACAACTTCCTGTGCCACTCTGTCGGCTGGGGCTTCAGTATACGTCGACCGCACCTCTGCAGAAGGGTAAGACACCCCCGCCCCACCTGAATGAGTCGTCCTGGGTAAGACGATAAACTACATCCCCGTCCCGGGGAAGACAGTAAACTACATCCGACAGCAAGGCCTCTGATCGGAAGGTTTTGAGGAGCGTGAACCCTCCTCTTAATTGCTGGTTTTCCAAGGTCCACCCTGACCCGGGGTGGTAGCACCTGTTAGGGGTCCCAGCTATGGGCAAATAGTTAACCCCAAACTAGGGTTAAAACGCTATGAAAGTGTAAAAATAATGTAAAAAAATGACAATCAATGTAACGCTAAAAACACTATACGAATACATTTTTATAGTAAAATTACCAACAATACATTTTTATAGTAAAATTACCAACAATACATTTTTATAGCAAAATGACAATCAATGTAACGCTAAAACAATATACGAATACATTCTTATAGTAAAATTACCAACAATACATTTTTATAGTAAAATTACCAACAATACATTTTTATAGCAAAATGACAATCAATGTAACGCTAAAACAATATACGAATACATTTTTATAGTAACAATACATTTTTATAGTAAAATTACCAACAATATATTTTTATAGTAAAATTACCAACAATACATTTTTATAGTAAAATTACCAACAATACATTTTTATAGCAAAATGACAATCAATGTAACGCTAAAAACAATATACGAATACATTTTTATAGTAAAATTACCAACAATACATTTTTATAGTAAAATTACCAACAATACATTTTTATAGCAAAATGACAATCAATGTAACGCTAAAACAATATACGAATACATTTTTATAGTAACAATACATTTTTATAGTAAAATTACCAACAATATATTTTTATAGTAAAATTACCAACAATACATTTTTATAGTAAAATTACCAACAATACATTTTTATAGCAAAATGACAATCAATGTAACGCTAAAAACAATATACGAATACATTTTTATAGTAAAATTACCAACAATACATTTTTATAGTAAAATTACCAACAATATATTTTTATAGTAAAATTACCAACAATACATTTTGATAGTTAAATTACCAACAATACATTTTTATAGTAAAATTACCAACAATATATTTTTATAGTAAAATTACCAACAATACATTTTTATAGTAAAATTACCAACAATACATTTTTATAGCAAAATGACAATCAATGTAACGCTAAAAACAATATACGAATACATTTTTATAGTAAAATTACCAACAATATATTTTTATAGTAAAATTACCAACAATACATTTTTATAGTAAAATTACCAACAATACATTTTTATAGCAAAATGACAATCAATGTAACGCTAAAAACAATATACGAATACATTTTTATAGTAAAATTACCAACAATACATTTTTATAGTAAAATTACCAACAATACATTTTTATAGCAAAATGACAATCAATGTAACGCTAAAAACAATATAAGAATACATTTTTATAGTAAAATTACCAACAATACATTTTTATAGTAAAATAACCAACAATACATTTTTATAGTAAAATTACCAACAATACATTTTTATAGCAAAATGACAATCAATGTAACGCTAAAAACAATATACGAATACATTTTTATAGTAAAATTACCAACAATACATTTTTATAGTAAAATTACCAACAATATATTTTTATAGTAAAATTACCAACAATACATTTTTATAGTTAAATTACCAACAATACATTTTTATAGTAAAATTACCAACAATATATTTTTATAGTAAAATTACCAACAATACATTTTTATAGCAAAATGACAATCAATGTAACGCTAAAAACAATATGCGAATACATTTTTATAGTAAAATTACCAACAATATATTTTTATAGTAAAATTACCAACAATACATTTTTATAGTAAAATTACCAACAATACATTTTTATAGCAAAATGACAATCAATGTAACGCTAAAAACAATATATGAATACATTTTTATAGTAAAATTACCAACAATACATTTTTATAGTAAAATTACCAACAATACATTTTTATAGCAAAATGACAATCAATGTAACGCTAAAAACAATATAAGAATACATTTTTATAGTAAAATTACCAACAATACATTTTTATAGTAAAATAACCAACAATACATTTTTATAGTAAAATTACCAACAATACATTTTTATAGCAAAATGACAATCAATGTAACGCTAAAAACAATATATGAATACATTTTTATAGTAAAATTACCAACAATACGTTTTTATAGTAAAATTACCAACAATATGAATGATTATGATTTACAAAATGTATGTCTAAAAACATACCTTTACTCTAAAAGTATTTAATTATGTACGGCATATCTGTAGTTGAAAGCATACGTACATCACGTACGAAATATTTAGATTTCAGCATTAGATAACATATAGAGGTTGATATGCAGCTAAACAAAATCAACCAACTCACGTTTACGGGGTCCACGGTCCTAGAGGTAGACAACGACTTGAATGAAACAGTTTGCTAAATGAAATAAGCCTAATTGCCTGAATAGTGACGCAATCTTATCACAATATTTTGAGAAGTACATCCCAGTATGGAGCACCCAGCGAGGATATAATCTATTTAGTTTTAATTGATCTAGTGAGACAAGCGTTCTAACCATTACACCACGTCGAAGTGTTGCTCTTTCCTCATCATGGGTGCCTGAAATCTCAAATCTTTCTGATTAAATATATAAGTGTCTTTTCTTTCCATTTTTCTTAAAACTTCCTTGTTCTTTTCGTGCTCCTTCCACGATATTCTCAGCATCCTTCTGTAGAGCCAGTTCTCTGTTGCCCAGTGTCTCCTTTTCATCTGTGAGGAAATTGTCCAGCATTCAATATACGAGAACTGATATTACATAACTGTTCCCTACACTTTTCTTTGTTTCTCACGATTTTTTCCTGTTTCTTAATACTTTGCTTAGCTTTTGGAAGTCTACTTTTGTAATTCTAATATCCAGATAGTTAAATTTGCCTACTTGTTTGCTTTTGGTATCTCCAATTGGTAATTTGCATTTTGGGCTGTTCCTTTTGCTAAGAACCATAAATTCTGTCTTGAGGGTTAGTCCTTTCTTCTTGCTTTCCTTTACTACCTCATTATACATTGATGCTGAATGTTCGCTGACAGCTCAGAAATGACCCACAATCTGTTGCTAACTGGGGAAAGAAATGGCTCGAACAGTTTTACGCTTCCAAAACAAAACCGATCTCTTTTAAATGCATTAGAGAACCTTTTTTTTTGGCTTTCCATCATCATGGCTGATACTAACCTCCAAGAGAATTAATCTTATGACTTCTCAGGCGAACGTTTTCTGTTGACATTAAATGGAAAGATTCTATTGAGAAAAATTCCTAGGTCTGCTGCTAAGTTGGTTCCGTGTGTCGTTCATAGCATTGAATATTGCTGCCACATCAGTTCTGATATTTAATGATTTAAAATACAAAGAAGAATCTGCAATGTTATCGGTACTCATCTGGCATCTCGACTTCAGTTACATTCCGTAACGTAGATTCCCTGTGATTTTTTTTATATAAATATTTTCATGGTAACTGTTTTGATCAGCTTTTCTCTTTGGTATTTAGACTTTAGGATTTTAAGCGGAGTACTAGATTGGCGGCTAGGTCTCATTATGTTACAGTTCAGATGGTTAGATTCAGTTCTATGCTAACAGTTTCTTCTCTAGCATTTCTCTCTTGTTTAAGTCTCTTTCGACATCTGGCTCTCCAGTCAACTTTGATTTTTAGAATTTAAATGCAATATCAATCGTTATCGTTTGTTTTTTTAAATTATGTGATTTTATTTTTCTCGCTTATTAATAACATTTTTTATTATTATATTCTTTCACATTCAGCAACCCCTTGCATTTTATTTGCTTTTTTGCATTGCTCGGGGTGAAATGATTAAAAACAAATTGAATGCGCAATTGTTTCCTGCATTGAAATCGTTAATTTCACAATTGTCATTACCAATTTAGAGTTGGCATATTTAAAACAAATAGCCAATTAATGTGCCCGGCAAAGATTGCCATCGGCATGATTTTATCAACGAAAACTCACTAGACAATGGTGGTCATTTCAGATTAAACGAATATGTTTGCTTTGAGGAGACCAGGTCAAAGGGAAGCCATTTCGGTTTTCAGTTTCATTTGAGCAACAATGGAAGGTGACTTTTGTATTTGGTCGGACGGGCATAAATCGATTATTCGCAGATGCCGTTTACCATCGATGCAAAGCTGAAGTTACACATGTCAAATGCAATGAAACGATAACCAAAGAAACGTTATCCAGTTCCGATGGACGGTTTGAGACTCCATGATATCGACTGTATCTTAATAGACGTTCAATGTTCACTGCCAACATCTAGTTGAACTCATATATACAACCCGTTCCTAAAGATGCCGGAGAAATGGCTGGCACTTTCTATCACCCCAGGAAGTACCTGACTCGTGCTGCTGTGTTTTATGTTTACAAGAGTCAGATGAGGCGAAAAATGGAGTAATAATTGATTTTTTACAGGTTATCGATCCTTTGAAGGTATAAACTACCTCTTAAAATAACCCTCTATCTCGAGTGCCACACCAGGCCCTTGAACAGAGTGAACAGTACTGTAAAAGAAAAAAAGTTTATCTAAAACAAAAAAAATATTTTCAATTAGCAAAAATCTTTCGAAGATAATAATGATTTTACTGATACAAGTCCTACTAATTAACCCATAGTTGGGGGTTTGAGAAGAGGCGGACTCATACCGTAACTATGGTATTTGCGCGTAAGTGAATATAACGGATACGACAGGAATTGGAACACGGGTCCCCACTCTCAAAGCCCGAGCCGTTATCCATTACATCATCTGCACAGGCACCTGGTATTCTCAAGTGTTTACCCATACAGGTACAAACCAAGCTCGACGTTGCTTAACTTCGCTAATCGTAGAAGTACCGGTGTTTCAACGTGAATCAATAGAACCACATCTCTTCACATCAAGTCTCTTCTTCATCTGTGAGGAGATTGTCCAGCATTCACTGCCATATTGGAGATTAGATATTACATAGCCGTCCAACACTCTTTTCTTTGTTTCTAAGGACACTCGTCAGTAGAACCACATCACTGTCGCTTCAAGTCTCTTCTTCATCTGTGAGGAGATTGTCCAGCCTTCACTGCCATATGGGAGATTAGATATTACATAGCCGTCCAACACTCTTTTCTTTGTTTCTAAGGACACTCGTCAGTAGAACCACATCTCTGTCGCTTCAAGTCTCTTCTTCATCTGTGAGGAGATTGTCCAGCATTCACTGCCATATTGGAGATTAGATATTACATAGCCGTCCAACACTCTTTTCTTTGTTTCTAAGGACACTCGTCAGTAGAACCACATCACTGTCGCTTCAAGTCTCTTCTTCATCTGTGAGGAGATTGTCCAGCCTTCACTGCCATATGGGAGATTAGATATTACATAGCCGTCCAACACTCTTTTCTTTGTTTCTAAGGACACTCGTCAGTAGAACCACATCTCTGTCGCTTCAAGTCTCTTCTTCATCTGTGAGGAGATTGTCCAGCATTCACTGCCATATAGGAGATTAGATATTACATAGCCGTCCAACACTCTTTTCTTTGTTTCTAAGGACACTCGTCAGTAGAACCACATCACTGTCGCTTCAAGTCTCTTCTTCATCTGTGAGGAGATTGTCCAGCATTCACTGCCATATGGGAGATTAGATATTACATAGCCGTCCAACACTCTTTTCTTTGTTTCTAAGGACACTCGTCAGTAGAACCACATCACTGTCGCTTCAAGTCTCTTCTTCATCTGTGAGGAGATTGTCCAGCATTCACTGCCATATGGGAGATTAGATGTTACATAGCCGTCCACACTCTTTTCTTTGTTTCTAAGGACACTCGTCAGTAGAACCACATCTCTGTCGATTCAAGTCTCTTCTTCATCTGTGCGGAGATTGTCCAGCATTCACTGCCATATTGGAGATTAGATATTACATAGCCGTCCAACACTTTTTTGTATGTTCCTTTAGCTATTTTTCTACATCTTTATACCTTGATTAGGAAATTGATATAGATAGGTTTGCCTATCACCCGGTTCACACTGCCTTCCGGTATTTTTAAAAGTAGTTGAGATATATCTCTTCTTTCCAGTTTACGATTCGGTTTCCGGTTCCTTCTATACTTTTGTCATTCTTTTTCATTTCTAATCGCTCCTTGCGTCTTAGTGGCATTATCGCTTTGCTTATTTCATTTTTTTATAAGGAAAAAACCCCAAATGTTTTATTTGAAAAGCGTCAATTTTCTTTTTTTACAAGAAAACCTTCTCCTTAATTATTGCGGAAAACTGAACTGTTTTAACGTTAATTATAAATTCAATCGACAATAAATTAATTAATAAATTAATAAATCAATTAATAAATTAATTATTACGCCATATTACAATGCAGATGGTTGTGGATTTTCGATAGTTGACAGATATCTTGGGAAGTACTTCGTTTTATTATATAAGTAAAAAGACAACAAATTAATTGTAAGAACACAGAATGTATGGTTATTAGCAAAAGCATGAAGTCCGAATTTGAGACATTAGAATCAAACAAGGAGGCAAATTTAACTGTTTGAGAAGTTGTTTATAACAAACGGCGGAATATATGACACCGAAATCCGAAGAAGCATTAGAATAGTAAATGCTAAGCAAAACATTCAGAAACAGGGGAAAATGTTGAACTGCTTGGTAATATTAATCCTCCAATATAGTAGTGAATACTAAGCAATCTCCTTTTGCAGATGAAGAGGTGACTAGGGGCCTCATAGATCTGGTTCTATTCACAGAGAATACCATGAATTGAGCATGTACCTAACAAGGAAATTTCAAGGAAAATAGAAACAAAAAGGGCACTTAGAATCAGAAAGACTCAGCTGAAATTTCTAGGATACATAACGAGGAAAGGGGTTTAGAAAATCTGACACTCGCAGAGTATATTGAAGACAAGATGAACGGATGGAAATTGGAGTGGGAGGGATAGTTAAAAGACAAACCTTACTGGGGGTTACAAAGGGTAGGGAGTTGTGGAGAGCCATGATCATTCAGGTACGAAAAGAACACAGCACATGAAAAAGAAGCCCATTTAATGATAGAGAGAACAAAATCTCCCCCGACGAGAAATAGGTTACGCGCTAAATCAACTACACAAACGAATTTAATTAGATTAAAAAAATTTGTTTTTCCTTAATCTGACATTTGATGTTATTGAAGGCATTCAAATTGATTAAAAATAAAATCCTATTATTATTATTATTATTATTATTATTATTATTATTATTATTATTATTATTATTTCCTTTGATATCTGTCGTTTACACATTTCTTTCCGGGTCCCGCCCAGGAACCTAAGGTTAGAAATGGTATCATGACACTTTCCCCTGAAAAAAAAAAAGAAAAAAAAAGAAATTACATAGATAAAGCCCTTCGTGTGGGCTGTACTTGTCAGAACAATTTTTTGTATATTTTAAGGCATGGACTTCCAGGGATCCCTTCAATTAGTCTACAGGAATCTTTTCTAACAAATCCTAGGGGTTCAATTACAACAGGGATCGTTGACGTTCCAATGTGCCACATTTTTGAGATTTCTATTTCAAGGTCCTTGTATTTTGATAGATTTTTGAATATTTTCAAAGATACATTGCAGTCTGCAGGGACTGCCATATCAATAGGGAGGCACTGTTTTTGTTTGTGGTCTTTAATAACAATATTATTATTATTACTATTATTATTATTACTATTATTATTACTATTATTATTACTATTATTATTATTACTATTATTACTATTATTATTATTATTACTATTATTATTATTATTACTATTATTATTACTATTATTATTATTATTATTACTATTATTATTATTACTATTATTATTATTATTACTATTATTATTATTATTATTACTATTATTATTATTATTATTATTATTACTATTAATATTATTATTACTATTATTATTATTATTACTATTATTATTATTACTATTATTATTACTATTATTATTATTATTACTATTATTATTATTACTATTATTATTATTACTATTATTATTATTACTATTATTATTACTATTATTATTATTATTACTATTATTATTATTATTACTATTATTATTATTACTATTATTATTACTATTATTATTATTATTACTATTATTATTATTACTATTATTATTATTATTATTATTATTATTACTATTATTATTATTATTACTATTATTATTACTATTATTATTATTATTACTATTATTATTATTACTATTATTATTACTATTATTATTATTATTACTATTATTATTATTACTATTATTATTATTATTATTACTATTATTATTATTATTACTATTATTATTATTATTACTATTATTATTACTATTATTATTATTATTACTATTATTATTATTACTATTATTATTACTATTATTATTATTATTACTATTATTATTATTACTATTATTATTATTATTACTATTATTATTATTACTATTATTATTATTATTATTACTATTATTATTATTACTATTATTATTACTATTATTATTATTATTACTATTATTATTATTATTACTATTATTATTATTACTATTATTATTACTATTATTATTATTATTACTATTATTATTATTATTACTATTATTATTATTACTATTATTATTACTATTATTATTATTATTACTATTATTATTATTACTATTATTATTATTTTTACTATTATTATTATTATTATTATTATTATTATTATTAAATACTATCTATGTATTTTTTCGTTTCCCTTTAACTCTTTCGAAATTTACGAGGCCTGATCAAAAATTATCGGGACTGGTGCTATAAAAAGAAAACTACAACACATCAATTCGGCATTTAATCTCCTTCGAAGTAGTCCCCTCCCTTTCTAAAGCCGCACATTTTACCCAGCGTCGTTTCCACCGAGTGAAGTATTCCTGGAACTCCTTTTATGGAATAGCAAGCAGCTACATCGTCGCATTCTCCTGGAGTTCATCCATGCCTGGAAACCTTGTTCCATTCAAGTAGGATTTGATTTTTGAAGTGGAAGAAATCGCAATGGGTGAGTCTGGGAAATATGATGGTTGTCGGGCGTAGTGACACAAGCCATAGTCACTGATGGAATCTGCACACTTTCCTTCCAAACACTGTTATGGAAGTGAGTGAGAACATTATATCTTGATGTCTATGTGAGGCAGAATTCAAGGTCAATCTGTGCCAAGCGACTTCACTGCCATATTGGAGTACTTTAGCTCCGTTACCCTAGCCACAGCCCCGATACATTTTTATCAGACCTCGTATTATGTTAAGTAGTTTTGATTTAATAGAATCATCAAAGCTTCCTTAATTGCGGTAACCGCGGATAAACGAATGCATGGTTGTTCATTCCGTGGATGGTGAGATTCTCCTGTATTATTATTTCCAAAGTATTAATTTTATTTCTTCAATATCTATAATGAGCATGGTTTATCTTTTTTCAGAGACGCTGGTCCATTATGGCAATTCGTGAAAAGGAAAAGGCATCTGAAGGTCGCAACGGCCACCTATTAAAATGCGAAATTAGTTGAGAAGATTACCATCTTCAATCTCAGAAACCCAAGACTGATTCCTCCAAAGACCGCCAAGACAAACTAGCTGCAAGAGAACGCCAAATGTTTTGCATAACGATTGGAATCACGTCTAAAACTTCACAAAAAGTTTAACCGCACAAAAATAAAATTAACGTCTTCAGAGGTGTAGTCGTACTCACCACACTTGAAGGTTGGTGAGGCTATTTAACCCTTAGTTGGGGTATTGATTGAGGGATTCATTCGTGGCACAAAAAGGGATAAGAATCGCTGTTCTAAAACAATTTATGAACATTCTAACTCCTCACATTCCAAGTGATTAACCAGAAGATTGCTGTGATTTTTACCAGCTTTTCATTTACGGAATTTATTTTTTTAATGAAATAAGTAGTTGATTAAACGTTGAAAAAAAAGATAAATAAAATAAAATATATTATAATAAAATATAAAAGAAATATATTAGGTGAATTTTAGATTTAAAGATCAATGCTTCACAAGGCAATCATGGTCGGATTTCGTTTCAGCCTCCGGGCAACTTGTTTAATTACAACGTTCTTTTTAATTTCCCTAATGATTTACCTTATTCTTCCTGCTAGGGAGGAAAGACAACCTTTCAAAAATCCAATGACCAGAATGGAAATTACCGTTATGATGGATACAATTGCCACTATGAACAGAGCTCTGGAAGTTGCAAATATCACGTACTTCCTGTATGGTAGCAGCCTGCTGGGCTCCTTCCGGCACCATGGTCAGGTGCCGTGGGATGATAGTTTTTCTGTTATGGTCAACGGTTCTCAGCGTCGTCTTGTGGATCGCACTCTACGCAGTTTCGACTTCAGCTTTGACTTGTATGCGCCGGAGAAAAGCGAGCGGAAACCGTGGAGATATTTTCACAAGATTATCGGCCGGACAAGCCTTCCCCAACACCCGTACGGATGGCCGAACGTGGCGATATATTTCTTCGCCGAGAACGCCACACACATTTGGAATGAGTTTCACGAGCCAGGTAAAAAGTCGGTCTACCGGAAGGATAAAGTGTTCCCCCTCCGGCAACGACCTTTCTCATCGTTACGTCTCTACACGCCATGCGACCCTCGTCACGTGATTGACGATCACGAACTGGAGGAATGTCGTTCGAGCCGGAGGTGGCACAAATTTGAAAGACCTCTCCCCACAGATACCTGGTTGAGTATTCCATGTGAAAAGCTTTGGTGGAGATATCCGTTTGTCTACCGAATACGACACTCCCGAGGCTGGCATGAGACCCTGAAACTCGGCGATTATTTGATGCACACAATTAGGATGGGAGAATTCTGCTAATATATATATATAGGAGGCACGGTGGAGTAATGGATAACGGCTTGGATTGAGGAATCGGAGAGCCGAGTTCGAATTCTAGTCGAATCCATTACATTCACTTACGTGCTAATACCCTTGGGAAAGGTCTGAATCCTCTTCTTCTCCCTCCAACTATGGGTAAATAGCAGGACAGACTGGGTTCTATAGCCTTGGATGGCAACTGGTCTAGGAGAAGGACAACTCTGAATTCAAAACCTGCGGAGGGTCGTTTGAGGACCTTGTGGCATCCGTTGCACCAGGTCCCTGTATTCGTCCCCTTCACCACTATAATCAAATCCTGTGCGGGTGTCGGGCTTTCAGTTTCTGGGAACTGATCTGTCTGACCCTCATACGTCGAGTTCGACGGGAGAGTCCATCATATATATATATATATATATATATACATGCTGACTGAAAAGTATATCCCCATTTTAAAATACTTATAATTTATTTATTAACTATAATTTTTACAAGAAATGGATATGAGAGGAAATTCGATATGGGCACCAGGAATCGATTTCACAAGGAAATCTTGTGGTATGGAAGACATCACTTCTTGTATTCAACCTTCAAATTCTTCCAAAGTCTAACACTAAAGAAAAAAGTCACAGGGTTTTAAATCAGGACTCCTGGCTGGTCACTAATACATAAAATCGGGAGTTACTTTTCAATCACCCATATATATATATATATATATATATATATATATATATATATATATATATATATATGTGTGTGTGTGTGTGTGTGCGTGTGTGTGTGTGTGCGTGCGTGTACGAATAGAACGAACAGATAATGACTGTTAAGCGTTTTGATGAGTTTTTCTAAGTCATTTGATGTCAAGTAATAATAGAATAAAGACTATTATAAAAATACTAATGACTAAATGACTAAATATATACAATTATTAAAATACGATTATCTACGAAATACAATTTTCATTATGAATACGATTACACTGGTCAAAAAAAATTGAAACGATGTCGAAATACCAAACATCTTTATTAGCTAATTTGAGGGCACAGAATCTGAAAATGACCTTACTTTTTCTTGGTTAGCTACCGTTTTTGCTGTACAGAAATGGCCAATTTTTGAAAAAAAAAGCATTTTTTTAATTTGTTTTCTGTATATATGACATTGACCCATGCCAATATTTCTCAAAATAAAATCATAGAAACCTCTCAATTTGTATTTAGACCAACAAATATTGGTCCGCTTATTGGTCCGCTATTTTTGCAATAACAATCAGACCCTAAGTCTTTAAAATAACACGATTGAATATACCAAGACCAACAAGTATTTTCATTAAATCATTTAATAAACTAACAGCAGAAACAAAGCCTTTGTGAACATAAGAACTATGGTAACAATTTTCTCTTTCTTGATTGTCTGTCATGTTCAATGTTATTGAAAGTCCCTTTTGATACTCCAGCAGTATCATGTACAATAGAATAGGTGCATTCAATTGGAATGTCTTTAGTTGGAATTTCTCTTCAACTGTGAAAACAAAATGCTCTCAATGTGTTTGGTTTCCTTCCGTAGTGAAGGGATAAAAGTGATGGGATAAATTTATGAATATCAAACAGAAGATTTTAGGGTCTCATTTTTTTAATGTCACCTTAATTATCAGGTTTACTAAAGTGTATTTCTGATAAAGTTCATCAGTTAATTTGAATTTTGGCGATAAATTGGAAAATTTCGATGTATCTATTTTAAAAATTTTGTACCCCAAAACATTTTTCTTATAAAAATATTTTATTTCAGGTGGCTGACATAAATTGCTAGTCCTACCTGAAAATTGATGGATTTCTACGACCTTTATTAACAGCCGAGAACATAAATTCATGTTTTTCCCCAAAACGAGCAATTTCAATACAACAAAAATGGTAGCTAACCACGAAAAACTGAGTTCATTTTCGAAATCAGCACCATCAAATTAGCTAAAAAACATATTTAGTTTTTTTGGACCCCCAAAATCGTGTTACCAGTATTTTCAAAGTAATCATTCAAGCAAGATTATCAAATATATAGAATTAAAAAAAATATGATTATAAAATAATTTCCTTTTCTTTAATCATTTCACCCCATGTAAGGCAGTAAAGCCACTAAGATACAAGGGGTTACTGAGTGTGAAAGAATAAGAACAAAGAAAAACATTATTAAGGACGAAGAAACATAGAAGAGTAATCAGGAAGACGGTAGATAACGATTGATATTGTATATAAATTCTTTAAGATCAAAGATGGCCACAAGCGAGAAGTGCGAGAAACTGTTAGCATAGAATTTATGGTTACATGTAGCCAATTCAACAGTAAATGAATGAGAACTTGTTTCCAGTTTAGTCCTGTACTTAAATTCTAAGTACCATACCGAAGAGTTTATCCGAACAATTACCACAGAGGTATTTATAGAAAAGGCACAGGGAACGTAGATTAGGGTGCTGGAGTATAATTAAAAATTTATCAAATAAATACCGTTAGTAAAATTCAATTATCAAATAAATATGATTATCAAAATTCAATTATCAGATAAATACGTTTATTAAAATAATACGTATATAAATAAGTTTATCAAATAGAAACGATGGTTAAATTATAAATTATCTAATATTTAAGATTACCAAATAAATATAAATAAAAATACGATTATCAAAAAATTTTAAAATACGATTACCAAATAAATACAATTACTATGTAATATGATTATCAAAGAAATAAGGTTATATAACAATATTATTTTAATTAAATAAAAACATTTCTATCACTAAAATATGATTATCTAAAATACCATTATCAATTAATTACAATTATTTTATAAATATGATTATCACTTAAGGAATACTCTTAAATAAATACGATTATCTAATAAATACGATTATTAAAATGCTTTTATCCAACAATACGATTGTTAAAATGTGATTATGAAATGTATAAAATAAATAAAAATACGATTATTGAAATACTATTATCAAATTCACAAAATAAGAAAATACTATTATTAGTTGTGAATAAAAATGTTATCAAAGTAACCAGTCAGTTATGTGCCATGCGTGATACACGCTTAGGCGATCATGTATCTTTCGATACATGACTGACGAGGCAGATTTTACCCGCAGTAGGTTGCCATTTCCTTCTGAGGTAGACCAGTTGCCATCCAAGGCTATAGAACCAGGCCTGTCCTGCTATTTAACCATAACTGGGGAGAAGAAGAGGATTCATACCTTTCCCAAGGGTATTAGCACGTAAGAGAATGTAATGGATTTGACTGGAATTCGAACTCGGCTCTCCGATTTCTCAATCCGAGCCGTTATTCATTACCCCACCGTGCCTCCTCAAAGTAATACGATTATTAAAATAATACAATAAATTATCAAATAAATATGATTATTAAATTTCGATTAATAAACAACAAATAACATATACAATTGTGGGCTAAAAATTCCTTGGCTGCATACGAAGGATCGAAGCAAGAACTGTGAAATATTGAATGCATTCATTTCAGCGTTTCTTATAAATAACTGCATCGTTTCTTTCCAGGTAAACTGACATCTGGCTGTTGAAAGAGGGCTTTAAATGTATCTACATATCTTGAAAATGGACAAACTTTGGTATCGTGGTGTTATCAAGTACCTGAAAAAGAAAATGGTTTAGCCCTCAAGGGCATTCATGCTGACAAGGTTACTACGTTAGGGAACAAATCTCTAGCTTTATTAAGGGTGCAAAAGTGGGCAGCTGAATTTAAGAGGAGAAGGGAGAATCCAGTAGGTCTGGACGTCCTGCAATTGCCACCACCGAGGAAAACATTGATCGTGTTCACCACATGGCAATGGGTGACAAGCGATGACTATAAATAAAAAAAACAATGCTATTAGCATATCTCGTGAGAGTTGAGAATATTCTGCCCAATGAAATTGGCAGGACGATGGATTCTTCTCGGTGGGTGCCACGTCCACTGACGCCTAATCAAAAGCGCACCAGGCTGATCACTTCACGTTAAAATATGACATTGTCTGAGGCATATTCAGCTGGTTTCTTTGAATGTTTCCTCAGCCAAGATGAGTTTTGGGTTTATCATTTTGAGACAAGGAGACAATCCATACAATGGAAATATCACTCTTCACCTGCTCCAAAGAAGGCCAAAGTAGTTTCATCAGCAGGAAAGTAATGACTTCAGTTTTTAGATGCAAAAGGTATTGTGCTTATTGACTATCTTCAAAAGGGCCATATCATCAATGGAGAGTATTGCTGAGGAAGTTACGAAAGACTATGAGGATCAAACGTCCAGGAAAACTTACAAAAGAGATATTGTTTAATAAGCACAATGCTCCAGCACGCAAGTCTTAATGGCTACCGTGCGTGTCTCTGGTTTTGAACTGGCTGATTACCCTCCATATTCTCTTTATTTGACTATCATCTGTTCCCCAACATGAAAAAGAAACTTAGCTGGGAACTAGTATTGTAGCGATGATGACGTCATATCTGCTGTTTATGACATTTTTTCTTTTGATAAACGGTCTTCTCTGACCAGTGACATGTCAGTTTACTGGGAAAGAAACATTGCAGTTATCAATAAGAAGAGTTGAAATTAATGAATGCAAGATTTCACAGCTCTAGCATCATTCCTTCATAGTCAGCCCATAAACTTTTCCGCTACCCTCATACCTGGATAGAAACTATTCAGTTATCAATAAGAAGAGCTGAAATTAGTGCATGCAAGATTTCACAGCTCCAGCATCACTCCTTCATTGTCAACCTCTGAACTTTTCAGCCTACACTCGCGTGTACATATATATATATATATATATATATATATATATATATATATATATATATATATATATATATATATATATATATATATAGTTAGTTAGTTTACGAAAAACTAGTTAATCCGTATGGGTAGATACAAGGAGGATAAAATCCAGAGAGCTCAATGTAAATCAGAGCTAATAATTTAAATAAAAACAGACCACTTTAAGGTTCCATATAATAAATTATTTCAGCACAGCCCTTTTAAAGGACCGCGGATCATCAGATTTTACTTCCAAAGGTTGAAGTAAAGTCTGATGATCCGCGGTCCTTTAAAAGGGCTGTGCTGAAATAATTTATTATATGGAACCTTAAAGTGGTCTGTTTTTATTTAATATATATATATATATATATATATATATATATATATATATATATATATATGAAGAAATATAGTCTTAAAGTGTGCTATATTTATGGGATAAAGTGCTCAATATCAGAGATAGAGCGTGTGTAAATATAAATGTGAACATAGAAGTCAACACTTAGAGGCGACAGTCTGTTTCATGCTAGATGCAATCGCCAGGCAACTATATATATATAGTGAACAGAGGTTGCTACAAGTTACTTTTGAAGTCTTTTTTGAACAGTCAGATGTTAGTTTATCTGGAAAGAAACAATTAATAAGAAGAGTTGAAATGAATGCATTCAAGATTTCACAGCTCTGGCATCACTCCTTCATTGCCAGCCTCGGAACTTTTCAGCGCACCCTCGTACATAGTGCTTCCATAAAATTATGATCAAATAAAGTGAATTTATACATTTTCTTTTTCTTGAGATTTGACAACAAAAATAATAAAGATTATCAAACAAATACGATTATCTAATAAATACGATTATCAAATAAATAGAGCTATTAAAATAGATTCATGCAATAAATACGATTATTAAATACCATTATCAATTACATAAGAAAAAAGAAAATACGTCCATTTAACGATGATTATAAAATTAATATGAGTATTAAAATAGGGTTATCAAATACCTACAGCTATTAATAAAAATTCATTTATCAAAGAAATGCGATTATTAAATTATACGATTATCAAAGAAATATAGTTACACTACGATTATCAAATAAATAAAATTAAAAAAATAAGATTATCCAATATATTCGTTCATTAAAATAAGATTATCAAATAATACATACGACTATTTATAGAGGATTATCAAATAAATACGATTTTAAAAATATGATAATCAAAATAGATGGTTAATATCTATATATATTTCTGATTATTGTAACTATATAGACTACTTACATTGTCCCCATCTTTGTTGTTATATTCACGACGTTTCGGCCGTATTCGTAGAGGTTTCCAACCGCTACAATTGGATTTGAAATTACTGCATTATTTCAATACTGTGATTTTGGTTAATTTTAGTAATGCTTTTGTTTGCATGGCTTTAGTTCACGCCCGGATTTCCAGTTTTTCGAGCGTCTTCAGACAGTTCGTACGGGATGTTGATTATCTTCATATTATACGAGTTACTTTTCAGTTTTCTAGAAATATTCAAATGTTGGCAAACTTGGACGTTCGACCCCGCAAAAAAACAAAACAAAAACGGAACGTCAAAAGGACTCTTTTTTCCTTGACACCGCATTTATTTTAAACTACCTTCACTCCATGTTAATGTTGTTTTACAAAGCGATGATTAGAATTTCAGTAAAAACTAAAAAAAATTATCCACTGTGCCATGTGTCCTCAAGTTCACGTGGCACAGTGGATAAAGGATTTGGTTAGATCCAGTGACAAGACCCAAAGAGTGTAAGTTCAATACCCGTTTAAGGCAGTGGAGAACTTTCAGAGGGAAAAATTAACAGGAGATAACTGATAACTGACATCCATTAAACATGGCACGTGGAACTAGAACAGTCTACCCCAGTGAGCGAATAAAGGGTTCAGTTCGATGTTCCAACCACCTGAAGAAGGCCGGAGCGTACAACGGCCGAAACGTTGTAATAAATATGGCGACAAAGATGAGGATAATAGTCCAAATAATGTAAATAATGTATTAAAAAATAATGATGAAAGTGAATTTATACATTTTCTTTTTTCTTGAGATTTGACAACAAAAATAATAAACTCTATTTATATA